>JASVEL010012175.1:42500-257500 GCA_032618575.1 Nicotiana noctiflora
TTATTTTGTACGGAGAATATAGTTTTATCATGTATCAAAGTCCCTTTAATGTACTTTGAATTAGTTACCATGACTCTTACCACTGATGCACGGACCAAACACAGTTACTTGTATTTATTGTTTGTTCGTTGGATTCTGTAGGAATTTATGGGAGCCCTCTTTATGAGAGTTAGGTCTGGACATGGGTTTGTTGGAATTAATGGAAGTACATGTACGACAAAATTTACTCGCATCCTATAGGTAAACTAAGGCATGCAACCTATTTTCTTTATTTATACACATTTAGTTAGGGGTGACAAAAGGAGCGCAGCAGGCCAGATCGGATATGAACGGATTGAAAATAAATAATGTAAACACGAATAGATTATTTGACTTGATTTGCTCAGTTTTGCTCGTTTTGCCACCCCTGCTCATGGCTTGTATTACTTGACTTGGAGCTTGTTTGGCCAAACTTCTAAGAGGCTAAAAATATTTTTTTTTTTACAAAAAGTACTTTTTAAAAAATCTAGCTGTTTGTACAAGATGGAGAAGTGCTTTTGACCGGTAGCAGAAGGCAGAAGCAGTATTTTTGCTTTTGAGAAAGAAGCAGGAAATTCTAGCTTCTTCAAAGAAGCATAAGCAGAAGAAGAAAATTAATTTATTCAACACAAAACTATCCTCACCATAAATTAATATTTTTAAAATTATCTCTTACTGATTTAAGCCTCTTCTTCTTTCTAATTTTTACCATTCTTTTAAATTTAAAGACATTTTATACATGAATTATATTGTAACTTTTCAAAAAATTTACTGACTGTTCTTGTATGTAATTATTTTCTTTGTGTAATGTCGTGTAATCTTTTAAATTAGCTTCTATCTCCCGTAACTTTCCTACTTATCATCTTTTTTCATACTAAAACAAATATTCATATTTTTCTTTGGATTATCAATTCTCTCCCTACAAATAATCATTTATAATTTCTTCTATTAAAGGTTATTGATTAAAGAATCTTCGAAACAGTTATAAAATCTAATTTGTGAAATTGCATCACATAATATGTACATTATTAAAAGAAGAAGAAAAATCGTACACATTAAGCCAAGTGACAATATCGCAATAGGCCACTTAGCATTTTAGGAAAAGATTAGTTAGCTTAGGTAATAATTATTTTTTGAATTTAAATCTTAAAAAATAAATAAATTATGCATTATGTGTTGTTAATAGTTAGTTATTCTTTTTGAATTTGAATTTAAATATATTTAATTAAAAATAATAATTTTTAAAAGAATTTTATTGTGCTCAATGCCATCTTTCAAATTTCATACCAAAAATCATCTTGTTACATCTAGTGTAACTATATATAATGTCATTCGATGATATTCTTCTACTAATAAGGAATTCAACTATTTTACTAGCGAAGACATTATTGCGAAGATTAAGAAAGGAAATGAGCCTTCTAGCACTCCTCTAAAAATGCAAGGCAAGTCTTATACTAATACGAAAGCGTTTTACAAATTATTGAGAAATATTATCATGTGTGAGTGACTTTGCTTTTTATTTCATGATGGATTATCAATATACGGTAATTTGTGGGTTAGATGTGTAATTCATACTGATGTACTTTAATTATTTAAATCATCATGTAAACAATAAGTATACTAGATAATATTTGATACCTTGGTATAACTATATATGTAATATTGATTTAAATTTTAATATGTATGTTTGCTTTGTATTTTATATTTTAAATAAAATAAAATAAATAATAATAAAAGTCTCTTACGATAAATATTTAAGTTTATTTTCTCTTTAAAATAATTATAAGACTTTGGTACTATTTATTTTGGTAATTTGACACTCAAAATCACTTTTTAGAAAGATTGGCCAAATACAAATTGTTTATCATATGTTACAAAAAGTAATTATTAAATGAATTGGCCAAACACAATTTTTTTTTCAAAAGCACTTTTGGATAATGCATTTCTGAAAATAATATTTTTCTGAAAGTTTGGCCAAACAGGTTCTTAGTATAAACACGAATATAATTAAGTATTTATCGTAAACTAGGCTACAACAAATGCTTCGACAAAAAATAATTTTACACTCAAAGCACTTTACTTCAAGTTCGTGATTTCTCTACAAGTCAACCATAAATGAATCTTTGCAAGGGAAAGTTTTTAAGTTGATTAAGAGGCAATTTGGTGCTCTATTTGGAAGTCGCATGAGACATGGTAACGTTTTTTGTTTTTTGTTTTTCTTTTTTTTTTTCATTTTTGCCATGGAATTGGGGGTGGGGGAGGAGATTAAAATATTTAAACGACACCAACTTATTCAAATACCCAACCCTTTGACGCAAATTAGTAGCGAAAGTACAAATGTCGAATATATGGTATTCTGTTTTAATTAGTCTAACACAAAAGTCAAATACCAATATTTAATTCAACATTCATAATTACTTTAATTACAAAGAGCACCAACTATTATTATGCTGGCATCACTGGCAAGTCATTTGTCAACAATGCCAGACATGATAGACACAAAAACTTGGCATAAATACACAAATTATTCTTCCTTCATTTAGGTCTAAAATAATATATATTCCCAACAATATAATATATACTTAAATGCTAGCTCCTTTACCGTTGGTATAATTACCAAAAATTCAAGAAACCTGAAATAAGCCTTCTGACTACCAAGTTCCAAGTATAGACAGACATTATTATAGTACACTTCGCA
Source organism: Nicotiana noctiflora (assembly GCA_032618575.1). NCBI lineage: Eukaryota > Viridiplantae > Streptophyta > Magnoliopsida > Solanales > Solanaceae > Nicotiana > Nicotiana noctiflora. Next base: position 45,217 of record JASVEL010012175.1, read on the forward strand.
GAACTTCTACACAAGTTAATAATGACGTCCCTATTCTGCGTGATATGCCTTAACTTTTACTGAAATACAAAAGAGGAGAAAAATAAATAACAAAGGGCTTGAGTGAGGTGGAATTAAAATTTGATTTCTAAAAATAATATCTTACTTCATTTTTCAACAACAACAACCTAGTATAATCCCACAAGTGAGGTCGGGGGACAGAGATATTGTTTTCAGGAGATCCTCGGCTCAAGACATCAACAAGAGATCACGATAAGTTAGTACTATCAATAGACTCGTGCTAAAAATAACATAAAATAACAACATAACACAAAATAATAAAAGTAGCAGCAGTATAAGAAATATAAGAAATACGAAAGAGATGAAAGGTATACTAATATCCAACAAATAACTCCCTGTACTGATCAGTAACCTCCTGCGGTTACCTCCTAACTAGCTAATCTCACTCTAGTGCGCTGTGGCAAAATCCACAACTGCCCCCTAACCTACAACTTTAATGCTCGACTTCCACAATCCCCTATCAAGGGTCATGTCCTTAGTAATCCTAAGACGCGCCAAGTCCTGCCTTATCACTTCTCCCCAATACTTCTTAGGTCTCCCTCTACCTATTCTCATACCCGTCACAACTAGTCGCTCACACCTTCTCACCGGTGCATCAATGCTCCTCCTCCGAATGTGTCCGAACCATCTGAGTCTTGCTTCCCGCAGGGGGTCACACCCACTTCTCTCTAATATCTTCATTCCTAATCAGAGTCTTACTTCATCTGAGTCTTATTTCATTTTTCAATAAATTATTTATATATATGTAAAGCAGTATTTTTAATATAAATACGTCATTCTTAATTAGGTGAACAGTTAATCAGAATTGTAGCTCCATCCCAAATCGTAGGTTTACGTAAGCCTTCTGATTAAGGTTTGTTTATTGATGTTGGTAAGACAAAGTGTGTTTGTAATGCCACTGGGAAAAAGAGATTGATCGTGATATTTGGGTTCAAATTGGATAGAGATTAAGAGATTAATTATGGCAGGTCTTAGCAATAAAATAGTTAATAAACGAGTATTTAGAATCATGTAATTAATTAATTAAAATTAAAATAATAAAATATAAGAAAAGGATATGTAATACCATGCATTGATTGCAGTATTTTAGAAAATTTATGACCAAAAAATTTACTTTACCCCTTTAATAAACTGAAACATAAATAAATTATAAATACATTTAATTGATTATAGTAATTTTTTGTCTTCACGATTGCAGTAAGTTGTCATTATTGTTTTAGGTTATTATATTAGACTTAACATAAAAAATTAATTTATTTATTACTGATTAATTATATCCAATAGTATAATTTTTTTAATAACTCCAAAGGGTCATATACTTTTGAGAATAATATCTCTTTTATTCTTCTTCCGCGAGGAAAGCAAAATTTTGATCTTTATGCCACGATTGATTTGGATTCTTTCTATGATAATTTTATCGTATTCTCCTCTAGTCAATACACTTTTTTCTCTTGAATAGTACTATACAAAAAGGATAATGAATAAGACTTTCTCCGTTTTAATTTGTTTGAATTTTTATGGAGTTCGATGATCAGATTGAATAATTTTTAGTGTGCATTTGCTCATATAATCTTTAAATTTTTTAAATAAAATTTATATATTTAGGAATTAATTAAAAAATATTATAAGTCACGTTAATTAACAATTTAATATTTCAAACCTATTTGCATAAAAAACATGGTCAAATAATATTTTATTTGATCGTTTTAAGGGAAAATTTCAGATAAGAATAACTCGGCTCCCTATTTTTAAATTTTATGACTCATATTTCAATTTACAACCTACTAGCCCAAAAATAATTGGCTAATACCCAAGATTCAACCCCAATAGGTACTGCATGGTAAACAATGACCTATACAAGAGGACTTTTGGAGGACCCCTAGCCAAATGCCTAGGCCCCAACCAGACAACGCCGGTACTAGAGGAAGTTCATGAAGGCCATTGTGGCGCCCACACAGGCAATCGAGCACTCGTACGATGCCTGGTGCGAGCGGGATACTACTGGCCCACCATGAAAAAAGATGTTGCGGAGTACGTACGCCAGTGCGAAAAGTATCAAAAGTTCGCCCCCTTTGATACACTAACCAAGGGAACCCCTCCATTCAGTCACTTCGCCATCGCCATGGCCCTTCATCAAGTAGGGAATGGATATAATCGGATCACTACCCGCCAGACGAGGAAAGGTACGTTTTTTATTAGTCTTAACTAACTATTTCTCCAAGTGGGTGGAAGCAGGTGCCTACGACCAGATTCGCGAGCAAGAGGTTATCGCCTTCATTTGGAAAAATATCATATGCCGCTTCGGCATCCCCAAAGACATCACCTGTGACAACGGGCGACAGTTCATCGGGCAGAAAACAACCGACTTCTTCGACAAATGGTGTATCAAAAGAATACTCTCAACAACATATCACCCTGCCGCCAACGGTTAGGCAGAGTCATCCAATAAAACCATATTGAGTATATTAAAAAAGAAGCTCGAAGATGCCAAAGGACGGTGGCCCGAGCTATTGCCAGAAGTGATATGGGCATACAGAACCACCCCCAAGTCCTCCACGGGAGAAACGCCTTACTCGCTAGTCTACTAGAGTGATGCCGTCATACCAGTCGAAGTCGGTGAGCCGAGTCTAAGGTACTCGCATACAAGCAGAGCGAAGAATGATACGAATCGACTCCAAGATCTCGATGAAGCCGAAGAAAGAAAAGAGATGGCCCACATCACGCTGGTGGCCCAGAAATAGCAGATCGAAAGATTCTACAACAAGAAAGCAAAGATTCGACCGCTCAAAGTGGGTGACTACGTGTTAAAAGCCAAGACACTAGCATCCAAAGACTCCAGAGAAGGAAAGTTGGGCACCAATTGGGATGGACCCTACAAAATCACCGCAACAGCGGATAAGGGTTCATTCCGACTAGAAACCATGGATGGGATAACGCTCCAAAACAACTGAACATCTCCCACCTCAAGTATTTCCATTTCTAGAAAGAGTATCCCCCGAGTCATACTCTTTTTCCCTCATCAGAGATTGTCCCGATTGGGTTTTCTTGGAGAGGTTTTTAACGAGGCGACGAAGGAGATGCTCGGAAATGCTTAGGAGGCCAATCTGATACACCAAGCGTTCCGACAATTGGCACGAATAGAATATCACAGGGACTAAGGCTACGACCATCTCTAATGTATGAAAGGCTACGACCATCGTCAATGTATGAAGGGCTACGGCCATCTCCAATATATGAAAGGCTACGGCCATCTCCAATGTATGAAGGGCTACGGCCATCTCCAATGTATGAAAGACTACGGCCATCTCATGAAGGGCTACGACTGTCACACCTCCCTTTTTACTACCCTAACTAGGAATAAGCATATAGATACGCTCATAGGGTATACCTCGACGTTCAAATACCCGAAACGGATATAATAGCATAGAGGAATGAGTTTTTCCAATTAAAGGACAATCGGTTCTGGATTTTGTTGTAATTAATCAGAGTCGCCACTTGGGAAGATAATGGTGTCCCAAGTCACCGGTTAATCCCGAATCCGAGGAATTTGACTCTTTCAAAAATGTCGGCGAAACAAAGATCCGAATAAGGAACTCTGTTAACCCGGGAGAAGGTGTTAGGTATTCCTGGGTTTCGTGGTTTTATCACGGTCGCTCAATTGTCGTTATTGACTCTTGTTTGACCCAATATTGATTTTAACAACATATAGTGCTTTTACTTAAATATTTTTATGGAATTTGCGACATCGCTAAAACACGCCTCGAGTCACACCGCAACCAGTACGCCTGTGACTTTCAGTATATTTCAGCTTTGTCGAGATTTTAAGATTTGAGTCGCACCAAGTGCACACTCGTTCAAAGGAAAGTACGTTAAATCGTGCCCTAAGTAGTCTATCGGCTTTTAGTTATTTTGGGTAAGACTATGGAGTTAGCTAGTAGTCTTTCCGAGTCTAATTATGTTATTTCACTACTAAGGGGGCCGCGTTGTTTGATATCGGGTGAGGCTCGTCCCAATTATCCATTTTAAAAGTCCGATCCTAATGCTTAACTATATTTTCTATCATTGTTTTTCTCCTAGCCATATGTACTACTAAAATTCCAGGCCCTTTGAATTTGTAGTTATTGGGCCTGGTTCTTCGTGACATTATTTAAACAGATGTCAAATTCTGCCCAGGCCTTAGAGGCCCAAGCTGTTGTAGGGCTTTTGCTCATCAACCAGTTAGCTATATACCACAGTTCAAGCCCATGCCGTGTATTGGGTCCAAACCAAACAATAACAACATTGTGAGTAAATAAATGAAGATATACATCTGGGAATAATAAGAAATCAACAAGCATTTTATTTATCACCAAGGAATCCAGTACATAAGAGAGTAATTCTAAGTCAATTGTTTTTTTTGGTACATGCTCAACAAGCTTTCATCACTATCAGTTCACAACTAGAATTCATACTAACACATTTAATTACTAATTAAAGGCTTTAATACCATGGTTTGATTATCTACGGAATTTGCTCAAAAATGAAAAGATTGATTAACTATCTACTATATTTAGAAAGGTTGAAAGAGCTATTCAAGTGTATGCTTAACTACAACACTGTATTCATTACGAGTTATGCCTTTTATCATCACCAATTCATCCTAATTAACCCGCTGCAATATCTAATTGTTCCCCTTTTTCAGACTTAATCAGATCTGAGCCTAGATTCGCAAAACAGACTAAATCATATAAGCAGTGACTACACAAGTATCTACATCTAAGTGATTCAAAGGTTTAAGCATGACTAAACAGTTGATTTTACCATGACTTAGCTCATTACAATGCTATTAACCCAGTTACAAATGATTCATTCTAATGTTATTTCTACTTCGAGACTTGTCTGTGTTTAAACACAGAACTGTTATCTAGGTGATTATGATTTACGAAACCTTTATGAAGAACATCTAATGGTTTGAAAACTTATGATATGCTAACTTATGTTTTGAGGTTCTTACCTAATTAAGCTAAGTGACATACTACTACTACATTACTACCATCATATACTAGCTATTACACTGTTTTTTTTTTTTGTATTTTTGTTTCGGATACTACCTACTGCTACAGCAAATGAATTACAAATTCAAAGTAATAGTACTAAACTACAAGCTACGGAACAACATGTAATCCAAGCTAGATCTTCATTTTTTTAATCAAGTCACCATTACAAGCTTCAACTGAAAGAGAGATGTACCTGGATCAAAAAGAAAATCCAATGAGTCTAGGAGAATTAGGCAGATAGGCACAGCAAGACTCGAACATCAATGCAACAGTGAGATTGAATATCCACAAAAACAGAACACCACGGCAAGAGCAAATAGAGACCCAGGCACACACTCGAGCAGAAAACCCAAAGGATCAGATTGAAATCAACAAGTTCTCACTCGAAAAATCCCAGAAAGAAACTACTTGCTATCACTATTTTTACTCTGAACTTTTCTTATCAAAAGCCAGCCCCTATTTCACTCGTTTTGGGAGTATTTATAGGAAGGGAAGGGGCTGATGACTTGGGGAGAAAGTATGGGATTAAATCCCACTTCTCCCCCTCTTAAAATTACACTACAACATTTTAGGATTTTAACCACTCTCGAAAAGTGTGGCCTAAACTATCAAAAAGTGTGGCATTTGATTAAAGGCCACACTTTTCAGCTTTACGCAACGCTTTTTCAGGGGTGGCCTAAACTAGCGTAACTTTTTCCCTAAAAGCACGCTTCTCAAGTGTTGCTTTAGAAGTAACGCTTTAAAAGTGTGGCCTAAAACATATAAAGGCCACACTTGCACATACCCCTTTGTAGCAACGTTTTCAAGTACTATAACAACACTTCCAAAGTGTTGCATTTGGTACAATATAAGCCACACTTTATACGTGTGGCCTTTGCAGCAAATCGTGTAATATATACCTTTAATATAATTTTTTTAATATATCCAATAATCTCATATTTTTTGAGATTATTGCTACAATATGAAGAGCTTAAGAACTATATCAACTAAAAAATAACCAAACAAAATTCAAATACGCACACTATGAACTTCCAGAAAAATATTTTATGTACTATATTAACTAATAAAGCAAATTTCTTAAAGGTATGTCCTAAAAATGAACAAATATAAAATGTTGGTTGTATGTATCATGATAAAACTTTACACACACTAAACAACTAAAGCTAGCATCTATTAGAAACCTCATTTGCTATTCCCTTAGCTACATGTTTCTTTTCTGATACGTGACTGATTTAACATACTTTATCTCATAATTTTGTAACTAATCTATTTGTTGTAAGCTTGGCCTCCCCATTAATATAAGTGGCGTGTAAGCTTTCCTTGTTCAAACCAACAAAAACTTTCAAATGTATCAAGGCCTTAATTTCTCCATTTATATTCTCTTTAGTAGCTTTGCCTTCCTGCAATTGAAATAAACAATAATGCACTGTTTATTATAGCATGCTAATAATGCGAAAAAATTATATCTCTATATCATATGAGTACTACAAAGCTAGATGAGTGAAGCATTAATAGTGAGGGCATATATTTAAGGGAAAAAATATGCTTAATAACAAATTGGCATTTTTGAAGGACTACTTACATAACCATATATCTCAAAGCATGATAATTTCTAACCTCTATCAGTGTCTAAGCAACCATACTATTCCACAACAACAACAACAACAACAACCCAGTATAATCCCACTTAGTAGGGTCTGGGGAGGGTGGTGTGTACGCAGACCTTACCCCTACCCTGGGGTAGAGAGGCTGTTTCCAAATAGACCCCCGGCATCCTTCTCTCCAAGAACTTCCCACCTTGCTCTTGGGGAGACTCGAACTCACAACCTCTCGGTTGGAAGTGGGGGTTGCTTACCATCAGAGCAACCCCTCTTGTCTGATAAATGTTAATTTATCATACTATACTATTCCACATAGAAAGAAAAAAACAAACATTTGATAAATGTTAATTTATTGTAAAACAAAATAAATTAATCTCCAAGCAACACTATGAAGACATCTTAGAATACTATGTAATAAAATGCAGGGTGATACAGAAACCAAGTTAGTCCCATGTGCATAATATATAGTAATACACTGATCTTAAGATATCAAGTAATTCATGCTTAGTCCTATATAGGCACTCACCTACTGCTCATACATGCTTCTATCATTATCAGTGTAGTCTTATTTGTGCTCCTCTATTTTACTGTTTGTATACTGACCTGCTGAATGACATGATAAAAACAGTACTCCTTAACCACGAGTCATTGTTCACCCTTTCTAATTTAAATATAAATCTAATTCTTTCGAAATGACATATAATTTATATTGGTACATGTGATGTCAAATTATAACAAATACCAAAAGTTACGATTCTGACTTAAGTAATCTGTTGGACTAGATTGCCATATGTTTAAATAATGAAAAAAACTTTCTTCTTTATTTCTATGTCTTTTATTTTATTACAAAGATAAGCAATTATCTCGTAGATATTTACCTTTGCTCTCAAGTTTCATCAAAGAAAACAATTGTAATAGGATGAAATAGAGAAAGATGCAGATAGATAGTGAAATCTTTATACTTAAGATTACATCCTTTACAACAAACAAAAACATGATATCCTCTAAAGATTGCAACTTGAACAAAATGTGATTAAGAAAAATACAACAAAGTCACTTCTGTTGCAGTTTATGAGTATGCTCACTCAGATTCAAATCTAAAAATAATAAATATAAGTTAACTAAATTTTTTCACTCTAACAATGCAATAGTGACAGGGTCTAGTTAATTTTTTTAAGACTGTTACCCTTACTTTAGAACAACAACTTCATCTAAAACTCTTAAAGAAATTAGTACTCTTGATGGATGAACTCGATTTTTCTCATAGTAGTAAGTTTTCCTGTTGCGACGCTAAATGGTTAGATGTGTCATGGCAAAATGCAATACAAAAGAAATGGCAAAGAAGATGAATCAGTTTGGCAAATTCCAACACAGAATGTCCCAAGAGGGCATTGTCCACGCACAAGAAACCGGTAATGTAATTTCTATCTTAATAAAAAAAATAATACCAAAAGAAATCTGAACTTAATATCTGGCCAAAAGTATAAACTTGGTTATGCCAAATCCTTTCTATATCATGTCACAATATCAAGATCATATTTTTACTTCTATATGCTGGCTTCTTCAATTAAACATCACTAAAAATTGCTTGTTAGACCCGATTAGGACTGAAGTCTGAATAGAGTTTCCTATCGATCATTAAAGTAATTAAGAACTTCACCAACAAACTTCTCCAAGATCATACTATATTCCTGCTATTAGTGTTTCACAGATGTTAACATGGAAGTAGCTTTAATGTACCAAACAACAAGCACCTAAAGATATGGAGTATGCACTAGGTCACTAAGGTAAGTGATGTGATGAAAACAATGGGAAACTAAAAATACCTTCTGTTTCTCCGAAAATAGAGTTATTTGACACTTGTACTAGTGAAAGATAGCAAGTACTTGATAGACAATATTCGCAAACTAGCTCGGACCAACCATTATATAAGAAACAAAAGTCCCAAGGCATAATGCTTGAAAAGGCTTACCGTGCTTTAGTTTTATGGTGACTCCACCAATGAGCAGTTTAAATACTAAAATATCGGCCACTCTCCATCTCAATGAACTTTTGTCAATCGTATCAATACGTGGCGTTTGCACTCGCTTGATGCCCATTTTTGCCTTGCCCTCATGAACCAAAAAATGAGTTACATAGTACTCAACTGTACATTGGTGGTCCTGTAACAATAATAACACCAAAATAATTTGAAGCTAGCAAAACAAGATCCTTTGCATATTCAGTTATTCATAAGTGAAAAGATGCAAATTAAAAAAGAAGTTTGAATTGATTGCCAAAAATTTGAAACAATAATTACCCTTCTCTTTGGTTATTCTCCGACCACAGTCTCATATACCATCTTTGGTTCTTCATAGCTCCCATTAATAAGCATAACATTGACTCTCATTTAATTGTTGTATACACATGGACAAATTAGATTAATGGACTTTTTTTTAAAAGGAAATTTAAATTTAGCACATAGCATATAATCAATAGGCTCACTTTCAATTAAGCTAGGAATAATCAAATACAAACACCTTACCCAAGCCAATAATGTTGCTAGTAGCTAGAATTTGGTATTTTCAGTCTACTATCCGATTAATAACTAAGACAATCACGTGAATAAAAGAAATGCAGCTCTGAGACTTTGTAAAAGCAAGTAATATAGGAATTCAAAACAGGACATCACTACTTATATAGGTAGAGTATTTGTTTTACTATGATTTAAAAGCAGCCATAAAACAGAAAGAATTTGAAGTATATTGTGCCTCTTGGAATCACTGAGCAACAACTGCCTTCTTATTCACCTTCGCAATCCTATGAACAAAATTTGAGACTTAGTGCAGACAATATGTTAAATGGAAGACCAACATAAACAAATCCCGTGTTTGGTCGAAGAATAATAACATTGTACAAAGCAGTAAACCCACAACAATAGCAACAAAAATTACCATAGATATGAGTAGCTATGACTAAACGATATATCAAAAAATAAGAAGTACAATGAAATATAAGATAACAACCAACACCTTACTAGCAACAAATTGTGATGGACGAGGAAGTCGCGACGACTAGCACTGAACAAGTTAACCAAAATTACATTCTAGACAATAGCAACAAACCAATGAACAAAATTAGTGATTAGAAAATGTCGTCATGGTAAACTTTTATTCTCTTAATAGATACAATAAGTGACGAGGAAACAAACCTAAAAGTTACATCTTGATTTCACCGAACGATTTTACCGGCGAAAGAGATGGAGAAGAGCATGTTATCTAATTGAGGGAATTATTTGAAATTAGGGCAAACCAACCCCTAAAAAGGATCTATATTTGGAGTTGATACAGTCCATCGAAATTGGGTTGCGGTGGTGGTGGAAATATTTGGAATTGATACAGTCCATTAGAGGAAATTGGATTACCGTGGTGGTGAAATAGCGTTGAAGCAGTGGAGGGAATTTTGGAATGCGTGAAATATTTTAATGGGGGGAATTTGAAATTAGGCAAAATATTTCAGCGGGTATCTGTTTTGCCTTTTCGGAATTGGAGAAAGGGAATATTTAGGAGAAATTTTGATTGTACTTTTTGGAGTACACTTTAAAAGTGTTGCTTTTTGGATAAAAAAATAAATACCCTCCAAAAGTGTTGTATTTTAGGTTAAAAAGCGTTACCAAATATTTCATGTTTTGGCAACACTTAAAAATTGTAGCCTTTATATTGAAAAAAGGGCGGTTTAGAAGCGTCGCCTAAATTCCGTAGCCAAAAGGTCCCAGCAAAGACCACCCCTCAAAAAGCGTTGCCATAAATACTTTTGGTAATATTTTTCAAGCGTTGTCTAAAATTAGTGTGGCCTTAGGCCAAATTTGTTGTAGTGTTATCAAGCTTACACTTAGACCCCTATTTCAATTATGAAACCCCTTCCAGCATGTGCTGGAAGGTTCTAAAAGATTCCTTTTAAGGGCTTTTACCAAAGTAACCTTAGGGGTTAAAGATTTTTACAGATTTCCCATTTTAGAGAGACCATTATACCCTTAAACTTCTGCAAAATTGCAGAAATCAGGGGTACAAATGACTCCCTTAACCCTATATGTTTCAAACTATTAACTGTTTTACCTATTTGGTTTTCAATTATGCCCTTAAGGACACTGCTGAATTACCTGACTCACCTAGGTCAGATTTCAGCATTTTGAGACTTATTTAACTAATGGCCAGTCCTTGCATTGGTATTTAAGGACTGGCCAGTTCTACTATTAGGGAACTATTTCAAATTTAGCCTCTTTCAGTTCAATTTCAGTTAATTAAAACCTTTTATTTCATTTTTAGACTAATTGCAGGACTAGCCTGCTTTATTAATGCATTTAGACTATTTAACTAATGGCCAGTCTCAAGTTGAGACTTAGCCTGGGCATTGAAGCCCAATTACTAAACATAGGTTGGGCCCAAGCCTTTGCAGGCTTAGCCACCTATGGTTCAAGGCTAAAAAATGAGCCTGGGCAAGTCTGCATTTGCAGACTTAGCTAGTTATGCACAAACAGCCCCTTTTGAGGTGGACTGGTGTGTTGGGACCTTATAGAGTTGGTCAACCTTTGCAAAGTTGACCACTCTTAGGTCAATTATTGCCTAATAACCTATTTTTGTTCATTTTAAGTTAATTAAACTAATTTGCAGGACTCGCCTGCTTTATTAAGGCATTCAGACTATTAAACTAATGGCCAGTCTCAAGTTGAGACTTAGCCTGGGCAATTAAAGCCCAATTACTGAACATAGGCTGGGCTAAGGTCTTTGCAGACCTAGCCACCTAAGGTTCAGGGCTCAAATAGAGCCTGGGCAAGTCTGAACTTGCAGACTTGCACCACTTTTTACACAATTAGCCTACTTAAGTATTGGCCAGTGTGTGAGAGACCTAGCAGAGTAGGTCAATTGCAAAATTGACCACTCTGGGTCACTTATTTAACTTGTAGCCTATTTTTGTGATTTTCAGTCTTAAACTATTTTAAAACTAGCCAATTTATGGAACCTAGCACTAATAGCTATAACCAATTCCCCTAAGATTAATGGGCATTAACACTGCTCATACTAACATAAAACTATTGCAAATTTAGCCATTTCAACATACAATTGCACACATAACCACATGAAGCCAAATATTGTTCATTAATCAATTAAAACTCAAAAGAGGAGTTTGATAATGTTGAATCTTAACTAATCAACTCACATAACTCAAATTCATGTAGCAAAAATGTCAATTAACATCAATCAAGCTTAGTCACAATCATTTTATGTTAAAAGATTCACTGAATGACCCAGAGCACATTTAGAGTTCATGAACATAGACATAGTAAAGACTAGATTTCATAACAGTCAACAAGAAATGAAATATGGCTTATATCATACATGAGAACAATGGGTCTAACAGAGTAACATAAGAATGGTAATCAACCAGACCTACTAATCTAAAACTTTTCCAAATACCAACCTAAATATAATACAAGCGCATGACATATAAGATGAAGATAAAGAACAGAAGAACATGGAGAAACAATAAAAAAGAAACAGGAAAGATCAATCAGGATACTTCAAAAGCAACTTAATGTAAAGATGAGAAGAGAATAAAGTTAAGCTAGTATTAGAACTAAGCATGCATGACAATAGGAGAAAGCTAGACTATAAAAGCTAAACAGATCAAAGATTGTAATATTTATAAGATGAAGAAGGAAAGGGAATCAAGGTAACTCTTTTGACTCAACAGAAACAGAACATGATTTGAAACAAGCAAAACAAAAGAACACCATGAAGATAAACGAGATGAAAAGGAAGCCTAGTTCTATCATAGATCATTAAAACCAAAGCAACAAGAGCGGTCAAAGTAACTTGAGCTTATTATCAATGAATTTAAGCAACAAACAGAAGACAAAGATCAACAGTCATGCTTTTTGCAGTGAATCAGAAATCAACAGTTAAAATGACAAGGAAAAGATGAAATCTCTGAACTTAGAGCGAAGAACCGTGAGATCAAAACAAGACAAATAACAAACAAAAATCCTATCACTAACAGGCTCAAAAGAACAAGTTAAGAAACCTTATGACTAAACATCAGAGACACAGGAAAAAGATGTGAAACAAAAGAAGAAACAACAGATAAGAACCTTATAACTAATCATGTGAAGAAACAGGAAAGAAGAATCATTCAAACTACTAAAAGCTAGCAAAGAAGACTAGAGTCAAAACTTAAACATGCAAAGGAGATGTCGAAGACCAACAAGATTGAAAGGCCTAATACTAACAAAGGACAAAGACAAAGACAAAAGAAAGATTTCAGAACAGGAATCCAAACAGAGAATCAAACAAGCGAGATAGATATAGCAAATGACTAAACAACTAAACATGTGAAGAATCATAGTCATGCTTTTGAACCTCAGAAACCACTAACCAGGAAGATAAAGAAGAAGAAATACATCTTTTAAAGCTAAGTAAACTACACATAATCGAAACAAAACAGAAAGAGATACAGAAATGAACAAGTTAAGAAACCCTAATACTAACAGACATACTACAGGATTAAAGAAAAGAAAAGCATGGCAAATATATCAGGACAGAAACAAAACAAGACAAGAGAAAAACATGAAATGAACAGACAAAAAAGAAAACAAACACACATAGAGAGAGAGGGGGACTTAGCTTGCAGGGTCGGTCCCCTGAGCTTTCATTTCCTCTCTTTTTCACTCTCTTTTTCAGACTCTTCTTTATTCTCTCTTTTTCGTGATTTTCTTTTTCTCATTTTTTCTTCCTTCGGGTTTTCTTTTTTTTTAAACTTCAAGATGAAGCTTTTGGGGTTTTTATCTGGAGTGGGGAGTATTTGGAAGGGTAAAGGTAAGATCTTGAGAAGAAACTAGGTTTGAGTCGCCGGAGTTAGGGTTCCGGCGACTTTCTTTTGGATATTCGACGGGATCGGGGTAGATTTGAGGGAAGCTAGTGGGGTAGGCTGATAGATCAGGTCAGGGGGGTTCGAACGGCATTAGTTTGGAGCGGTGGTTCATTGTTTGAGCGGTCACCGGCGGAGTTCCGGTGACCGGAGTTTTCGGAGAATGGTTGGTTTTCTAAGGTTTCTGGAGTTCTGGGTGGTGTTGATGGTGAAGAAGAGAAAGGAGATGAAAGAAGTGGCCGGAGACCACCGTAGAGGGTGGTGGCCGCCATTGGCCGGCTAGGGTTTCATAAGGTTGAAGAAGAGATGAAGAGGGAGAGAAGAAAGGAGTAAGGGGCGGCTAGGGTTAGGTAACATGTAAAAATGGCGAAAATTATTCGGACAGAAGCCTTATATAGGCCATACATCCGAGGTGATCTGGGCCGTCCATTTGATGGAGATCAACGGCTCTGAGGCGCGTTACAAAAACGACGCCGTTTGGGTACTTATGAGACCAAAGTCTCTTCCGTCAGATCAATTCAATCAAACGGCTAAGATTAATCCAATTATTTTAATTAACTAATTAATTCGACCAAATATCTCCACCGTTGGATTCAGCCTGTTGAACGGTGGAGATTGAATCTCATGGGATCGGACGGGCCAATTCACTGGGCCAAAGCACTGGTCCTTTCAATTGGATCTCAATTGGCCCAGTTTATTATACCTATATATATATATATATATATATATATATATATATATATATATATATATATATATATATATATATTTGTATTTTCTGGTATTTAATTATTTTTTATGTATTTTCTTTTTGTATTTTTTTTCTTTTCTTTTATGGAATATTGTAAAACATAATTTCCTACTTATTCTAATTATTTAGTATTTTTTGGAATTTTTCTACTATTTTCCCCGAATTTTTCACTACTTAAACTATTTTTTGCTAATTTTCTTCTTAAAACTAATCAATTTAAACAAATTAATTACCTAGCCTATTTTTTTTTTGATTTTTTCTAATTTCTAATTATTCAAACGCACAAAGTGTAGCTAATTTCAAACGAGGCACACAATTGCACTAGCAACTCGACGGGACAAGTCCCTGTCGCTTACATCCTTTAAGAATTTAGTCTCGGCAGCCGCGCACAGTAAGGTCATGTCCGCCGCGGCCTGCTCACTATCTAGCAACAGATTATATCCCATAGAGATCATAAGTCAACGGTTAGGCCCCGTCGTCGCCATGTCCACCCGAGCATAGTCCTCTCACGGCACGTCCGCAGATACAGGAATTCGTTCAGAAGCTGCTCCTCCCTCGCCAGCAACCAACTCGGCGGCAGTCGGCGTACTAGCTCCTTTAATTTGTGGGGAAGCAGTATCGCCTGCAACTTCCCTCAGAAGGGCTGCCCTCTCAGGCCGAATAATATCTCCCATAAAGACCGACCTTGATTCATGACGGTGAGTAACCACTTTCCTGTGTTCCATGGCCACACCTTTGCCGAGAATTAATCGGAGCCTTTTTTGCTCCGGCGGCTCGTCGCCTTCGGAAGCCGCCTCTTCGACAGGAGGAGATGGAGGCGAGGGGCCCTCTCCAATCGTCGGTTCAATTACCGACTCAATTATAGGACGAGTAGTCTTAGGAGCATCCTCGAAAGAGGGCTCCCGAATCGCGACATCGCCCTCAGAGCAAACAACATTAGAAGCATCCTCACTGGATTCCTCCACATCCGCGTGCTCACCCTCAGGTCGAGTTACCTCAGGAACGTCCCCACTTACACGTTCCTGAACTACATGCTCAAAATTAGAGTCCGCCGACGAGGAAGCAACAGCTCGACGTCTTCTCCTCCGTGGTATGCTCCGGGCTGCCAACACATTAACCAAGGGAAAGGTACGTTAGAAAATGCGGCACCAAAAAATATGGTCGCCAAACCAAAAACTAGTGCAATACCTGGAAGGCCATATCTCGTGGTAAACGCCACCCACGTCCTACATTCTTTGGCGAACGGGATTAACCGCCCCACCCATGCTCTAATGTCCGGCACGGACCTGAGCGTGTGCGCCCTTGCTGCAGATACAAAAAATATAAAAAGTTACAACGGTCGAGCAAGCATAAATAATTAAGTGCATGAAACGACACCTACGTTCGGGATTCCATGCTTCAGGGAATCCAGCGGGGTTCGACACCAAGTCCGAGGTTCGAACAAAGAAAAACTTCAACCAAAACTGGCGATTAGGCTTGTCGTCCGTTTCGACGACCAAGCCCTTTGTCCCGCGGTTCTTAAGTTGTAGCATCGTCCCCTTCATGAATCGGGGACTGAATAATTGCAGCAAATGGTATACTATAACGTCCAGTCCGACCCTCTTGACGTAAGTTGTCAAAATACGACATATTTTCCATGTATAGAGAGTAAGTTGGGCCGGGCATATGTTATAAAACCTGCATAGATCTTCTGCCAACGGGTAGATGGGAAGACCACACCCGATTATGAAAGGGTACTCGTAGAAGGCATGGAACTCAGTCCTGTGTACGTTGGCGAAATCCCCCCCGCCGTTTGCATAACTACCGTTTCCGAAATCTGACAAGAAGCACGGAGGTCGTCCAAATGTGACATAGTGAATTTAGACTTCTCCCATGCAGGAGCCGTACCCTTCGAGGGAAAATCCCTTCGAATGTATAGTTCACGAGGAAGCACATTGTCTATGGAAAGAGGAACAAGAGGCTTCAGACTTTCCTCCCACCTTTCGAAGACGGAGGAATCCTGGAAGTGGCCTCATCCCCATTTCCCGTACGACGACGTCTACCCTTAGACATAATCAGCTTTTTGATCAAAATTAAAACACGTCAATAAGCTTGCAAAGCCGTAAAGTAAACTCTGAAAGTCAAAACGTAAAGTCGCTAAAAGTCGCTATGAAAAAGAACAAAAGCACAAAGAATTTTTTGAAGAGATCCAAAGAATTGAAAAACTTGAAATGTGTGACGACCCAAAGGGTCATCACTTGTTTTATTAATCATTCCGAGCTTTGGAGGTCTTGAGAACCTCATTTATAGTTGCCTTGATTTGCGTGCACAGTCCGGGCACAAAGCTGGAAAATATTTATGTTGAAATATGTGAAAAAGTTGAAGAATTTTGATATTAATATTGATATGGTTGACTTTGGTTAACATTTTTGGTAAACGGACCCGGATCCGTAATTTGACGGTCTTAGAAAATCCGTAGAAAAATATGGATCTTGGGCATATGTCCGGAATTGAAATCCGAGGTCTAGAACCCCGGTAAAAGAATTTTTCTGTTAAATTGTTTTCTGAAAATGTTTAAGGAAAATGAAACTGAATTTTTATTAAAAAGTACTGGTATCGGGCTCGTATTTTGGTTCCGACGCCCGGTACATGTCATATATATTGGTTAAGCGCTTCCTGTAAAGTTTGGTTGAAAACGGACGTCGTTTGACGTGTTTCGGCCTTAAATTGGAAATTTTGAAAGTTATGAAAATTTGGAAGGATTCTTGAGTTTTAAGGCTCAATTCATGGATTTTGATGTTATTTTAGCGATTTGATCGCGCGAGCAAGTTCGTATGATGTTTTTAAGTTAGTGTGCATATTTGGTTTGGAGCCCCGAGGGCCCGGAAGTGTTTCGGAGGTGGTTCGGGGTGTTTTTGAACTTAAGAAAAGCTGCAGAAATCTGCAGCAGTCAATTCTTCATAGCGTTCGCGTCCAGGCGGTCGCGTTCGCGATGGCCAACTTCTTCCCTTCACCGCGTTCGCGACCATAGGATCGCGTTCGCGTACAACAAATTTGGACCCAGCCATTTTACTCTACGCGTTCGCGTAAGGTGCCACGCGTTCGCGTAGACCAATTTGTAAGCCCAGATTTTATTCTTCGCGTTCGCGACTGTGTACACGCGAACGCGATGCCCATTTTGCCCAACCCTTCGCGAACGCGACACTGTCCACGCGAACGCGAAGGGCAAACTTTTGCCCAGTCATTTTAATCCCAAAACAGAACAGAAACGGGATAACAAATCCCATTTCTGTTCAACCCCCTTCTTCACAGCTCCTTGGACGATTTTTGAGCTATTCTTCACCAAACTTCTTGGGTAAGTGATTCTTAACTCGTTTTCTTCATTTTCCATCAATATTATTTGAATTCCTAAGCCTAAATAGGTGTAAATGGGTAGAAAAATTGAGAATTTAGTATAGTAAGGGTTTTCAATGAATTTGCGATCTAGACCTCGTTTTGGAGTCGAATTTAAGAACAAATTGTATATTTGAACTCATGGAAGATTGGGTGAACTTATTTTGGTTCGAAACTTGAGTTTCGATTATGTGGGCTCGGGGTCGATTTTTACTATTCCGGGCAGAATATTGTAAAAATCATATTTAGCAATATGAACTAGTTTGATAAGTAGAATTGATGATATTAAATCAATTGTGTATATATACGATTGGATTGGAGTCAAATTCAAAAGGAAAAGGCATTGCTACGGATTGAATCGTTCGTAGACTTTCGAGGTAAGTGTTTGTTCTACCCTAGTTTGTAGGAATATGAATTTAGTTATGAATAAATTGTTGAATAAGAGTTATTGGTGTTATACCGGTAACGAAGGTAAATTGTTGAAATTATTATAAATTATTGGTTTAAAACCGGTAATTATAAATATTGATGATATAGAGATTATTGGCTAAATGCCGGTAATATATATATTTTATGAATTGGGATCGTGTGGTACGCCGACCACAAAGTGATTTTAAATCTTGGCATTGGCCATAGTTGCCGGTAGCCTATTGATATATTTGGGAGCGGGTGGTACGCCTACCACACGATATAAGTATTGATATATTTGGGAGCGGGTGGTACGCCTACCACAAGATATAAGTATTGATATATTTGGGAGCGGGTGGTACGCCTACCACAAGATATAATTACAGCGATAGTTGGGAGCGGGTGGTACGCCTACCACGAGATATGAAATGAGAGAGGAATTGAGACATGGAAGTAAGATTTATTATGTTGATTAGATTATTCTGGATATCATGAGTTATTGACTGTTATTTCAGAGCAGAGTATTTCCTTATAAATGTATTGTATATATATATGTCTATATTGCAACTGTACAGGTTTAAGTGGGTGACTGGCCTTAGCCTGGTCACTAGTTCGCTGGGATAGGCTAGGCACTTACCAGCACATGGGGTCGGTTGTGCTGATACTACACTCTGCGCTCTTTTTGCGTAGATACAGGTTACGAACAGCAGCAGCGGCAGTAGAGACTTGTGGATTTTTCAACTACGGAGACTACGAGGTAGCCTTGCAGGCGTCCGCAGGACCCGTTGTCTCTTCTATTTATGCTTTTCATTCTGGTATCTCATGTAATCGAGATAAACAGCTTGTATTTTCTTTCAGACAATCATGTGTATTATTCTTAGAAGTTCGTGAGTATTGTGGCACCAGTCTTGGGTAGTGTATCATGTTTGGATTTTCTTTATCATATTTGATTAAGTCTTCCGCTAATTTTGATTATTCCGCTGTAATTTATGTTTTTAATAAAAAGAAACTGGTAATTAATGGAGATGTAATTAATATTTGGCTTGCCTAGCCTCCATTTAGTAGGCGCCATCATGACCCCGATGGTGGGAAATCCGGGTCGTGACAAGTTGGTATCAGAGCACTAGGTTGCACAGGTCTCACAACTCACGAACAACCTTAGTAGAGTCCGAAGGATCGGTACGGAGACGTCTGTATTTATCCTCCCAGAGGCTACGGAGTTAGGAAAATATTCCCTTTATTCTTTCCGGTCGTGCGACTTGATCTTTTGAATGTTAATCGAACTTCTACTCGTTCTTCCGCGGATGGTAAGGACACGTGCATCCTCATCTACCGACCCAGCAGCCCGAGGTCCCGGCAGCGGCAGCTCTCGCTAGGGGTAGAGGCGTAGGTAGAGGACATAGAAGGTGGAGGCAGAGGTCATAGAGGCTGGAGCTCGGACCGACAGAGGTGGATGACAGCCAGCAGCCGATCGTCCTAGAGATACTCGCTCAGTGCGGTGGGGCACAACTCCGATGTTATGCACTTCCCGCCGGACCAGGAGGCTGAGTCTTCCGATGTCGTCATTACAGGTATTATTTTGGTTTGTGATAGAAAGGCATCAGCATTATTCGACCCCTGGGTCTACATATTCGTATGTGTCTTCCTATTTTGCACCATACTCGATTCAGCCCAGTGATCCACTGAGTGTTCCTGTTCATGTGTCTACACCAGTAGGCGACTCTATCGTGGTTGATCGAGTTCATCGGTCATGTATTATAGTAATTGAGGGTCTTGAGACCCGTGCCGATTTATTACTCCTAAATATGGTGGACTTCGATATTATACTAGGCATGGACTGGCTATCTCCATATCATGCTATTTTAGATTGCCATGCCAAGACTGTGACTTTAGCCCTGCCGAATTTGCCTTGTATAGAGTGGAATGGAATTCCAGGTCATACTAGCCGTAATGTTATTTCTTATGTTAAAGCTCAGCGTATGGTTGGAAAGGGATGCTTGACTTATTTGGCCTATATCCGTGATTCTAGTGCTGAGGTTCCTTCTATTGACTCTGTGCCTGTGGTTCGCGAATTTCCTGAAGTATTTCCTTCAGACTTGCCAGGTATGCCGCCCGATAGGGACATTGATTTTTGCATTGATTTGGCTCCAGGCACTCAGCCCATTTCCATTCCCCCATACCGTATGGCTCCGCCAGAGTTAAAAAAATTGAAGGAACAGTTGCAGGATTTACTTAAAAAGAGTTTCATTAGACCTAGTGTTTCGCCGTGGGGTGCACCCGTATTATTTGTAAAGAAGAAAGATGGTTCGATGAGAATGTGCATTGACTATCGACAGTTAAACAAGGTGACTATCAAAAATAAATATCCACTTCCGCGAATTGATGATTTATTTGACTAGCTTCAGGGTGCCAAGGTATTTTCAAAGATAGATTTGAGATCTGGCTATCATCAGCTGAAGATTAGGGCATCTGATGTCCCTAAGACCGCGTTCCGCACTCGGTATGGACATTATGAATTTCTGGTCATGTCTTTTGGGTTGACAAATGCTCAAGCAGCTTTTATGGAATTAATGAATCGGGTGTTCCGGCCTTATTTAGACTTGTTTGTAATAGTCTTCATTGATGACATATTAATATATTCCCGCAGTCGTGAGGAGCATGCGCAACATCTCAGAGTGGCCTTGCAGACTCTGAGAGATAGCCAACTATATGCAAAATTTTCAAAGTGTGAATTTTGGCTAAGTTCAGTTGCATTCCCGGGTCATATTGTGACGGCAGCAGGTATTCAGGTTGATCCGAAGAAGATTGAGGCAGTCAAGAACTGGCCTAGACCGACATCAGCCACAGATATTCGGAGTTTCTTGGGGTTAGCGGGTTATTATCGCCGATTCGTAGAAGGATTTTCGTCTATTGCAGCCCCACTGACCAGATTGACCCAGAAGGGTGTTCAATTTGAATGGTCCGATGAATGTGAGGAGAGCTTTCAAAAGCTCAAGACAACCTTGACCACATCACCGGTATTGGTTTTACCCACAGGTACGGGACCTTATACTGTTTATTGCGATGCTTCCCGTATTGGGCTTGGTGCAGTGTTAATGCAGGATGGCAAGGTTATTGCCTATGCTTCGAGGCAATTGAAGATTCATGAGAAGAACTATCCAGTGCATGATCTAGAATTGGCGGCGATTATTCACGCATTGAAGATCCGGAGGCATTATTTGTATGGTGTAGCATGTGAAGTATACACCGATCATAAGAGTCTTCAGTATTTGTTTAAGCAGAAAGAGTTGAATATGAGGCAGAGAAGGTGGCTAGAGTTGCTAAAAGACTATGATGTTACTATTTTATATCACCCAGGTAAGGCCAATATGGTGGCCGATGCATTGAGTAGAAAGTCTGCCAGCATGGGTAGTCTTGCATATATTCCGGTCAGTCAGAGACCATTGGCTCTAGACGTCCAGGCATTAGCCAACCGGTTCGTGAGATTAGACATTTCTGAGCCTAGCAGAGTGTTAGCCTGCACGGTCGCTCGTTCTTCTTTATTAGAGCGTATCCGTGAGAGGCAATTTGATGATCCTCATTTGCGCGAGTTGAGAGATACAATGCAGCGGGGAGGTGCCACACAGGTAAATCTAGATGATGATGGGGTATTGAAATTGCAGGGTCGAGTTTGTGTGCCCAATGTCGAAGGGATTCGAGAGTTAATCTTAGCAGAGGCCCACAGTTCGCGGTATTCTATTCACCCAGGCGCCGCGAAGATGTACCAGGACTTACGTCAGCACTATTGGTGGCGCGGAATGAAGAAAGATATCGTTGCGTATGTTGCTCGGTGTCTAAATTGTCGGCAGGTGAAATATGAGCACCAGAGACCTGGTGGTGTATTCCAGAGGATTGAAATTCCCGAGTGGAAATGGGAGCGGATCACTATGGATTTCGTTACTGGACTTCCTTTGACTCGGAGGAAATTTGATGCTATTTGGGTCATTGTTGATAGGCTGACCAAGTCAGCACATTTTATTCCAGTATATGTCTCCTACTCGTCGGAGAGGTTAGCTGAGGTTTACATTAGGGAGATTGTTCGTCTCCATGGAGTGCCAGTTTCTATTATTTTGGATCGAGAAACTCAGTTTATATCATCTTTTTAGAGAGTTGTATAATGTGAGTTAGGCATGCAGACCGAGCTGAGTACGACATTTCATCCCCAAATGGACAAATCATTTAATTATACTATTTAGATCTCCAAGGACATGTTGGGAGAGAGTGTAATTGATTTGGGGGACCATTAGCAGAGTTCGCCTACAATAACAGTTACCAATCTAGCATCCAGATGGCTCCGTATGAGGCGTTGTATGGTAGGCGATGTCGATCACCAGTTGGATGGTTTGAACCGGGAGAGGCTCGGTTGTTAGGTACAGACTTAGTCCAGGAGGCCTTAGATAAGGTCAAGACTATTCAGGAGAGATTGCGTTCAGCTCAGTCCAGGCAGAAGACGTATGCGGATCGTAAGGTTCGAGATGTAGATTTCATGGTTGGCGAACGAGTATTGCTCCGAGTGTCGCCTATGAAGGGTGTGATGAGGTTTGGGAAGAAGGGCAAGCTCAGCCCTAGGTATATTGGCCCATTTGAGATTCTAGACAGAGTGGGAGGGGTGGCTTACAGATTAGCTTTGCCGCCTAGCTTATCAGCCGTGCACCCAGTTTTTCACGTATCTATGCTTCGGAGATACCACGGTGATCCCACACATGTGTTAGACTTCAGTACTGTCCAATTGGACAATGATCTATCTTACGAGGAGGAGCCGGTAGCCATTCTAGACCGACAGGTTCGACAGTTGAGGTCGAAGAGTTATCCTTCCTGTGCGTATTCAGTGGAGAGGTCAACCTTCTGAGGCATCGACCTGAGAGTCCGAGTCTGATATGCGGAGCCGCTACCCACATTTATTTCCTGACTCAGGTACTTCTTTCTTTTGTCCGTTCGAGGACGAACGGTTGTTTTAGAGGTGGAGATTGTGACGACCCAAAGGGTCATCACTTGTTTTATTAATCATTCCGAGCTTTGGAGGTCTTGAGAACCTCATTTATAGTTGCCTCGATTTGCGTGCACAGTCCGGGCACAAAGCTGGAAAATATTTATGTTGAAATATGTGAAATATGTGAAAAAGTTGAAGAATTTTGATATTAATATTGATATGGTTGACTTTGGTCAACATTTTTGGTAAACGGACCTGGATCCATGATTTGACGGTCTCAGAAAATCCGTAGAAAAATATGGAACTTGGGCATATGTCCGGAATTGAAATCCGAGGTCTAGAACCCCGGTAAAAGAATTTTTCTGTTAAATTGTTTTCTGAAAATGTTTAAGGAAAATGAAACTGAATTTTTATTAAAAAGTACTGGTCGGGCTCGTATTTTGGTTCCGACGCCCAGTACAGGTCATATATATTGGTTAAGCGCTTCCTATAAAGTTTGGTTGAAAACGGACGTCGTTTGACGTGTTTCGGCCTTAAATTGGAAATTTTGAAAGTTATGAAAATTTGGAAGGATTCTTGAGTTTTAAGGCTCAATTCATGGATTTTGATGTTATTTTAGCGATTTGATCGCGCGAGCAAGTTCGTATGATGTTTTTAAGTTAGTGTGCATATTTGGTTTGGAGCCTCGAGGGCCCGGGAGTGTTTCGGAGGTGGTTCGGGGTATTTTTGAACTTAAGAAAAACTGCAGAAATCTGCAGCAGTCAATTCTTCATCGCGTTCGCGTCCAGGCGGTCGCGTTCGCGATGGCCAACTTCTTCCCTTCATCGCGTTCGCGACCATAGGATCGCGTTCGCGTACAACAAATTTGGACCCAGCCATTTTCCTCTACGCGTTCGCGTAAGGTGCCACGCGTTCGCGTAGTCCAATTTGTAAGCCCATATTTTATTCTTCGCGTTCGCGACTGTGTACACGCGAACGCGATGCCCATTTTGCCCAACCCTTCGCGAACGCGACACTGTCCACGCGAACGCGAAGGGCAAATTTTTGCCCAGACATTTTAATCCCAAAACAGAACAGAAACGGGATAACAAATCCCATTTCTGTTCAACCCCTTCTTCACAACCCCTTGGACGATTTTTGAGCTATTCTTCACCAAACTTCTTGGGTAAGTGATTCTTAACTCGTTTTCTTCATTTTCCATCAATATTATTTGAATTCCTAAGCCTAAATAGTTGTAAATGGGTAGAAAAATTGAGAATTTAGTATAGTAAGGGTTTTCAATGAATTTGCGATCTAGACCTCGTTTTGGAGTCGAATTTAAGAACAAATTGTATATTTGAACTCATGGAAGATTGGGTGAACTTATTTTGGTTCGAAACTTGAGTTTTGATTATGTGGGCCCGGGGTCGATTTTTACTATTCCGGGCAGAATATTGTAAAAATCATATTTAGCAATATGTACTAGTTTGATAAGTAGAATTGATGATATTAAATCAATTGTGTATATATACGATTGGATTTGAGTCAAATTCAAAAGGAAAAGGCATTGCTACGGATTGAATCGTTCGTAGACTTTCGAGGTAAGTGTTTGTTCTATCCTAGTTTGTAGGAATATGAATTTAGTTATGAATAAATTGTTGAATAAGAGTTATTGGTGCTATACCGGTAATGAAGGTAAATTATTGAAATTATTATAAATTATTGGTTTAAAACCGGTAATTATAAATATTGTTGATATAGAGATTATTGGCTAAATGCCGGTAATATATATATTTTATGAATTGGGATCGTGTGGTACGCCGACAACAAAGTGATTTTAAATCTTGGCATTGGCCATAGTTGCCGGTAGCCTATTGATATATAGGGAGCGGGTGGTACGCCTACCACACGATATAATTATTGATATATTTGGGAGCGGGTGGTACGCCTACCACAAGATATAAGTATTGATATATTTGGGAGCGGGTGGTACGCCTACCACAAGATATAATTACAGAGATAGTTGGGAACGGGTGGTACGCCTACCACGAGATATGAAATGAGAGAGGAATTGAGACATGGAAGTAAGATTTATTATGTTGATTAGATTATTCTGGATATCATGAGTTATTGACTGTTATTTCAGAGCAGAGTATTTCCTTATAAATGTATTGTATATATATATGTCTATATTGCAACTGTACAGGTTTAAGTGGGTGACTGGCCTTAGCCTGGTCACTAGTTCGCTGGGATAGGCCAGGCACTTACCAGCACATGGGGTCGGTTGTGCTGATACTACACTCTGCGCTCTTTTTGCGCAGATACAGGTTACGGACAGCAGCAGCGGCAGTGGAGACTTGTGGATTTTTCAACTACGGAGACTACGAGGTAGCCTTGCAGGCGTCCGCAGGACCCGTTGTCTCTTCTATTTATGCTTTTCATTCTGGTATCTCATGTAATCGAGATAAACAGCTTGTATTTTCTTTCAGACAATCATGTGTATTATTCTTAGAAGTTCGTGAGTATTGTGGCACCAGTCTTGGGTAGTGTATCATGTTTGGATTTTCTTTATCATACTTGATTAAGTCTTCCGCTAATTTTGATTATTCCGCTGTAATTTATGTTTTTAATAAAAAGAAACTGGTAATTAATGGAGATGTAATTAATATTTGGCTTGCCTAGCTTCCATTTAGTAGGCACCATCATGACCCCGATGGTGGGAAATCCGGGTCGTGACAAAATGTCTTCCTATTTATAGTGTCCTAGTACATGGGATTCGAAGAGGCGGGTTTCAGAGAAGGAGGCGGAAAACCAAAACGTCAAATCACCTCCTGACCTGCCTCGGGAGCAGTTGTAATCATGACGCATGCCGCCAGTGACGTCTATTCAAAAAACAAGCCACGTGTCCATATATGGACGATGACAAGGCGAGTCGATCTTTTCCACCTATTCCAGATGTATGTCGAATACATCTCCAACAAGCGGAGGGACTAACTGTATGGGGGCGAATCAGATATAACCAATGAAAGTCGAAGTACGCCTCCTTTCGTGGCCACTAAGGCCAAATATATCTTTCCCCACGCCCATATGGCATAGAGGGCACGCCCTTAACAACGAAGGCGTAACGTCAACTCGCCCACACTGGGCACTCTGCCCCTTCCGCCCCTTTGTATTTTTGATACGTTAGCAGCCCTTAAATGAACTAGTAGTCATACCCGCGCGATGCGCGGTCGATATTAAAAAATATGAATTAACGGAAATTATGATCGGGTTATTTGAACATATTAGATTGTAATGTTTTATAAATTTTAATTGTCATCATATTTGTCAATACGATATCTAATATCTCTATTAAATTAAATGTACTTATATACAACAACAACAACAACAACAACAACAACAACAACAACAACAACAACAACAATAATATACCTAGTATTATCCCACACCATGGGATTCGGAGAGGGTAGTCTGTACGCAGACCTTACTTCTACCTTGTGAAGATATTATATTACCAATATTTAGTATTATTATATTGTTTATAGATATTTTTATTAGTATATTACATTGTTTAATATTTTTATCTGCTACTATCTTTTTGTAATATAATAGAAGATATATATTTTATTAATCAAGAAACATATTTTTATTTAAAATTTTATTCTTTTTTAATATATTATTCAATATTTAGTATTATTACTTTGTTAATAAAAAAATATTAGCACGTTACTTTGTTTAATATTTATGTTTGCTGCTTTCTTTTGTATAATATCTTTCTTATATTCTTGACGAGTGAATCTTTATATAAATATAGATATATAATTTAAATTAATCAAAAATAGTTTCGATTTTATTCTAAAAGTGCCAAATTACTTTTTCTCAACACTATCAAATTAGTACAACGATATTTTCTCTCTTTTAATAGAAAAAAATAACGGTTTGTCTTGGTATACATTTTCTAAAATCAATGCATCTAATAAATACTCTAAATTTTTAATTTTCAAGAGAAAAAGGAAGGTTCAATTTGTAAAGTGATGCTAATTCTAGAGCACTATTTTCATTTATCTTATTATATCGGCACTTAATAATTTAGACTTGGAGTAGCGATGTTTTTCGAATTTTTAGGTTTAACAAAGCATTTAAAAAATTGTCTGTGTTGTAGTAAATTGAATTGAGAGATTAAAGATTTTTTAAATTTTAAATTATTTTTGAATATCCAAATATTTTGGAGGTTTGTTCCTAAATTTTGACACTTGTTGAATTTTGGTGAAACTTGGCATTCTTTGGACTTTTTGCTATTCCTATTCTCTATAATATAATAATAACAATAATATATATATATATATATATATATATATATATATATATATATATACACACCTATATATATATTAGGAATAACTACTCCCCAATTTGAAATGATATTTTGTTTTATTTTCATATTTTATAGATATTTAAATTCAAAAAATAACTAACTATTAACTAAATAACTAATTATGCCAAGTGGTTTTTTTCAAGGCTGTCACTTGGCTTAAGGAGAAGCCATTGTCTTTGGCTTTTAAGTATGTATATATATATATATATATATTAGGAATAACTACTCCCCAATTTGAAATGATAATTTTTTTTTATTTTCATATTTTATAGATATTTAAATTCAAAGAAACAACTAACTATTGACTAAATAACTAATTATGCCAAGTGGTTTTTTTCAAGGCTGCCACTTGGCTTAAGGAGAAGCCATTGTCTTTGGCTTTTAAGTATATATAGATATAGATATTTAGTATTATTATATTATTAATAAAAATTTATTAGCATATAAATTTGTATAATATTTTTTATTACTACTTTCTTTTTGTAATATAATAAAAGATATATTTTATTACTCGTGAAATATTATTTTATTTTAAATTTTATTTTGCTATTCTCAATAATATAATCTGAATTTTAATGGATAAAATCTCTATTAAATTAAAGGAACTAATTTTGTGTCACGACCCGGATTTTCTTATTCAATATTTAGTATTATTACTTTGTTAATAAAAAAATATTAGCATGTTACTTTGTTTAATATTTATGTTTGTTGCTTTCTTTTGTATAATATTTTTCTTATATTCTTGATGAGTGAATCTTTATATAAATATAGATATATAATTTAAATTAATCAAAAATAGTTTCGATTTTATTCTAAAAGTGCCAAATTACTTTTTCTCAACACTATCAAATTAGTACAACGATATTTTATCTCTTTTAATAGAAAAAATAACGGTTTGTCTTGGTATACATTATCTAAAATCAATGCATCTAATAAATACTCTGAATTTTTAATTTTCAAGAGAAAAGGGAAGGTTCAATTTGTAAAGTGATGTTAATTCTAGAGCACTCTTTTCATTTATCTGATTATATCGGCACTTAATAATTTAGACTTGGAGTAGTGATGTTTTTCGAATTATTAGGTTTAACAAAGCATTTAAAAAATTATCTGTGTTGTAGTAAATTGAATTGAAAGATTAAAGATTTTTTAAATTTTAAATTATTTTTGAATATCCAAATATTTTGGAGGTTTGTTCCTAAATTTTGACACTTGTTGAATTTTGGTGAAACTTGGCATTCTTTGGACTTTTTGCTATTCATATTCTCTATAATATAATAATATAATATTATATAATAACAATAATATATATATATATATATATATATATATTAGGAATAACTACTCCCCAATTTGAAATGATATTTTTTTTATTTTCATATTTTATAGATATTTAAATTCAAAAAAACAACTAACTATTAACTAAATAACTAATTATGCCAAGTGGTTTTTTTCAAGGCTGCCACTTAGCTTAAGGAGAAGCCGTTGTCTTTGACTTTTAAGTATATATAGATTTAAATTTTATTTTGCTATTCTCAATAATATAATCTGAATTTTAATGGATAAAATCTCTATTAAATTAAAGGAACTAATTTTGTTATGTAATTTTTTAATATATTATTCAATATTTAGTATTATTAATTTGTTAATAAAAAAATATTAGCATGTTACTTTGTTTACTATTTATGTTTGCTGCTTTTTTTTGTATAATATTTTTCTTATATTCTTGATGAGTGAATCTTTATATATATATAGATATATAATTTAAATTAATCAAAAATAGTTTCGATTTTATTCTAAAAGTGCCAAATTACTTTTTCTCAACACTATCAAATTAGTACAACGATATTTTCTCTCTTTTAATAGAAAAAAATAACGGTTTATCTTGGTATACATTTTCTAAAATCAATGCATTTAATAAATACTCTGAATTTTTAATTTTCAAGAGAAAAGGGAAGGTTCAATTTGTAAAGTGATGCTAATTCTAGAGCACTCTTTTCATTTATCTGATTATATCGGTACTTAATAATTTAGACTTGGAGTAGTGATATTTTTAGAATTTTTAGGTTTAACAAAGCATTTAAAAAATTGTCTGTGTTGTAGTAAATTGAATTGAAAGATTAAAGATTTTTTAAATTTTAAATTATTTTTGAATATCCAAATATTTTGGAGGTTTATTCCTAAATTTTGACACTTGTTGAATTTTGGTGAAACTTGGCATTCTTTGGACTTTTTGCTATCCTATTCTCTATAATATAATAATATAATATAATATAATAACAATAATATATATATTGGGGAGTAGGTTATATGAAATATGAAAATATGAAAATAAAAAAATATATATATATATTGAATAAGGAGTAGGTTATATATATATATATATATATATATATATATATATATATATATATATCATTTCAAATTGGGGAGTAGGTTATATATATATATATATATATATATATATATATATATATATATATATATATATATATATATATATATATACCTACTCCCCAATTTGAAATGATAATTTTTTTTATTTTCATATTTTATTGATATTTAAATTCAAAAAAATAACTAACTATTAACTAGATAACTAATTATGCCAAGTGGTTTTTTTCAAGGCTGCCACTTGGCTTAAGGAGAAGCCATTGTCTTTGGCTTTTAAGTATATAATATATAGATATATAGATTATGTTTTGATGAGGGAACCCTCCTTCTATATAAGGAAGGGTTTTCCTTATTGTAAGACAAATGTTATTTTCATTAATAATACAACTTCTGACTATCTCTCTCTATCATTCTCTCTCTATTATTTCTCTCTTGATCTCCTTAGTGATTTTCATTGATAATCCGCATAATCTCGCTGCAATTTTATTGGGATAAATAACACACAAATCATAGATCTGTCTTCGGAATTTATTATAGTTGATTACGATTTACCCCTCATAACTTTTGATTATCTCTAACTTATAAAACAATCGATAACTTTTAAGTCAAACAAATATATTATTTGAACAAAAATTATCGAATATAGATATATTCGGTCAAAACGTTGCTGGGTTTCTAGATTTACCCACGATTTTAGGCTTGTCTTTTTGAGCGGTTAACCTAACATTTTTAGTTGGTAGGACGATTGGACAAAGTGTATTTGTAGTGCCACCGGACTAGAAAAAAATGATTGATTGTGTATTCCCGTAAAGATTTTTTATATTGTCAATTTAATTCAGTTGTTTATAGTGAAATTTGTAGGTAACTCTTTCCTTCTTGTCAATTTAATTTGACCATATATAACAAAATAAGTTATTCTTTTATTTTTCAAATCGATATTTAATGTGAAATATTTATAACTTTAATTGTGTGAACTTGATGGTATTATCAATTTCAAACCCCAACAAAGAACAGGGTTATAATAGATTCCTAAGGCATCTCCAATGTCACTCTATATCTTAGCACTATATCCAAATTTAGTGCAAGAAATAATATATTTTTGCTTCAATGCAACACCATTTTTTGCTCTATTATAGAGCATTCATCACTCT
The DNA here is from genome assembly GCA_032618575.1 of Nicotiana noctiflora. Lineage (NCBI taxonomy): Eukaryota > Viridiplantae > Streptophyta > Magnoliopsida > Solanales > Solanaceae > Nicotiana > Nicotiana noctiflora. The sequence goes on from JASVEL010012175.1 coordinate 76,213, forward strand.
ATATTTGGTGTAACTAATTTTAAGAAATTTATTATACTTGTAGTGGAAATAACTTACTCCCTCCTTTCATTTTTACGGGATATGTATGATAAAAATAGATTTTATTTTTACTTGTTACTTTACGCATATCAAAAGAAGATAATTTTTATATCCATGGTATTTATTGCTCACTTAAAAAAATTCAATAAAATATGGTATTAATTAATATGAGTATCATAATTAATTATGCATTTTATTTATTATATACTTTTATTTGATGTATTTTGACTTTTCACACCTTTAAAAAATAATAAAAAAGTATAAAATTTATTATGATATTCAAATTAGTTGATTTATATCTTATTGAATTTAAGAAAATAATTTAGAAGGAGTAATAAATAATGAAAGTATAAGTGAAAAATAAATCATCACTCAATCACCATAATATTGGGCCACCACAATAACCTTTTTGGCGTTTTCACTCCAACCACTGTCGGCACATTCCGCTATTCCCTTAAATTCTTACCCCGACAAAATCTTTCCCTCCGCCACGTGGCATATTATCACCTCTCATTGGGTCCCACTATCTCTAATTCCTCTTTCAAATCAAATCAATATACAGCTAACAAATATCTCTCTCTCTCCGTATATCCTTTTTCCCTCTATCACCGCCGTCGCGTTATCCGGTGATAATATTTTCCTTACGGCGCCAGTAATTTTTCTATTTCCGGAAATACCCTTCCTCTACTTCATTAATTCCACTTTTCCGTTACACTTAATTTTCTTTTAGATTTTTTTTTCTTGGTTATGCATTTATTGCCGTCTCTTCAACCTATATACTTGGAAAAGGTAGCTGCAGCAGAAATTCAGAATTTATCTTTCTGATAATTTTAGAGCGTTTTTTCTCTTCCAATTTTTGTTAAGAATATTTACAGGGTATTACAGGGATTTAGTGGAGCTATTTTAATTTGTCGATCTACAAGAGTTGAGAATTCCGGCAGCCATGTCGGGTCCGTTAGATCGGTTTGCTAGGCCTTGTGAGTTTATTTGATTTTCTTTTATTTTCCATGATTTATTTTTATTTTCAGAATTTAAGTACATTATAGGTCAATTTTGGTTTGTAGCTATTTCTCTTGTTAAAAATTAGGGCTTTTGACCTTCTTTGTACTTTTTCAGTTTTTGACTTTTGATGACTGTATAGGAATGAGATGGGTCAGAATTGTTCTGAATAGATATAAAGGATTCATATAGTCGAGTCAACTATTTTTGGATTGAGGTTTTAGTGGTTGTTTTTATCATAAGCACGGAAAAAAAATACCATTCTGTTGGAATGAAATACGTCCCAAAATACAGCATAATAAGTGTAGATGATCCATATAGTGGACTCCAACTAGTTTGGGACTGATACAGAGTTGTTTGTGTTGATTCTCTTATTCTTGGAGGGAAAAATATAATTTTTAGTGGAGTAGTGTGAATTTTGACAAAATCTGCTTAGTGGCGTTCTTTGTTTCTGCTTGGTCCTGCCTGGTGGTTTGGGTTTATCTGGGGAAAAGTAGGTCTCGACAACGAGATGGTCATGTCACTATAATTGTCTCTTTTCAGGATAATCGACTGATGCAATACGACCCACATTCTGGTTTTTGCAGCTATCACAATGAGCTTCTATAGAAGTGGGAATTTTGATAAAATGAGGATAAGGGTGATTCGGTTGAGGAGGAAGTATATTTTCAATTTTAAGTCAAACATAGTATCTATTTCGCTCCCTTGCTTTCCATCTTAGCCAACCTACCATTTAGGGTGTAAGATACAAGTGCTTGGAAGTCTAAATTACGAAAATGTATGGGAACTTCTTTATGAAAAAATCTACAGAAACATAAAAGATAATTATAGAATCATGTCGTAGAGAGGAACTGTCGCTATTTTATTCTGTTTGTTCGCACATCATGATGGGCTTTTAGAGAAAAAAGAGTTGTTCTGTACTTGCTGAATTCTAGTTGACTTGTGCCTAGGACTTGTTGGTCTAGTTTGTTTTCTCAGTACACTTCTGCTTTATCCTTTTGGATATTCTGGAATTGATTTTCCTACTCCTAATCTTTTCCACCACTTAACAGGCTTTGAGGGGTCATCTTCACGTGATGAGAGAAGGGAAAGAAAGTCTGATTTTGAGAATTCAGAGGATGAGAGGAGGACGAGAATTGGTTCCCTGAAAAAGAAAGCACTGAATGCATCAACAAAATTCAAACATTCTCTTAAGAAGAAAAATAGTAGAAGAAAAAGCGAGGGACGAGTGAGCTCAGTTTCCATCGAGGATATTCGGGATGCTGAGGAGCTACAGGCTGTTGATCAGTTTAGGCAAGCATTACTTTTGGATGAATTGTTACCAGAGAAACACGATGACTACTATATGATGTTGAGGTAATCTCCTGTTAACTGTTACTTCTACATGTATGTATGTATGTATGTATGTGCAGAGTGATAAGATTGATGCTGCTTGAGTTTACTGTGATGTTTCTGCATGATACGAGTCATTTGAATTCCATCTTTGATGTTTAAAAATTTATTCATATAGGTCTTCTGTGAGAATTGGATTTGTTTGTCAACTTCATTAAAAACTTTTTTACAGGCCTGCCAGAACTGGAACAAAAGATAGATCAAATGTGAGTATAGATGTTTAATTTTAGAATAGGTCGAAATTCAAAAGCAAACACGCATCCATTACATGCAGCCGTATGGAGAATTTAAGGAGGATCTGTATCTCGAGTTTTCTGGTTGTTTCTTCTTGGTGTTTTCCAGTTCAACAGCATCCTAACTTATTAACAATTCTTCTATGTTTGTTGCAGGTTCTTAAAAGCAAGGAAGTTTGACATCGAGAAAGCGAAGCACATGTGGGCTGATATGATTCAGTGGAGGAAGGATTTTGGGGCTGACACGATTACGGAGGTAACATTATCCCTCACAGCATGTGGCTGGAACGTTCTTCGTTCTTTTTTTTATTTTTTGTTGTATGTTTGTAACATCATTTAGGCTGAAATGTTTTCTGAACTTAATTGCTCATCAGGAGTTTGAATTCCCAGAGATGGACGAAGTTGTAAAACATTATCCCCAAGGTTATCATGGTATTGATAAGGAGGGAAGACCAGTATACATTGAACGACTAGGGAAAGTTGATCCTACCAAACTCATGCAAGTCACAACGTTGGATCGTTATATAAAATACCACGTAAGAGAGTTCGAGAAAACCTTTATGATTAAGTTTCCAGCTTGTACAATAGCCGCAAAAAGGCAGATCGATTCAAGCACGACCATTTTGGATGTTCAGGGAGTGGTAAGTTACCTCTTGTTTAGTTTTTCTTCTCCACCTTTGATGATTTGAGAAGCAGTTTTTGGGCAAATACATGTTTTCCCTCTCTTCATTTCCTATATTCATTTTTAGGGCTTGAAAAACTTTAGCAAGAGTGCAAGGGAGCTTATTATGCGGCTCCAGAAGATTGATGGTGATAATTATCCAGAGGCATGATTTCATCCCTGCCTGAATAAATATTATGAGAGTCTCCTAACTTTGGGATCATTAACTGATTCTCCCCTTTTTTGACATGTGCAGACTCTTCACCAGATGTTCATAATCAATGCTGGACCTGGGTTTAGGCTCCTTTGGAACACTGTTAAGAGTTTTCTAGACCCGAAGACAGCCTCCAAGATACATGTCTGTCGATGCTCTTCTCGTGTAACTGATGAAGTCTCTGTTTACAAGAAGTTGTTGTATTTACTTTGTTACTTTTTTTTGGTCTCTTGTAGGTTCTTGGTAACAAGTACCAGAACAAATTGCTTGAAATAATTGATGCTAGGTAAGGATCTGAGTTCTTATTCACTAGACACAGAATTCTGCTGTATTTGTTTGCTTTTGGTAGTATTGCTGGTAGTTTCCCTCAACATTCTACTGACTTTTTATGCAGTGAGTTGCCGGATTTCCTAGGTGGTACCTGTACGTGTGCAGATCGAGGAGGTTGCATGCGCTCAGATAAAGGGCCATGGCAAAATCCAGATATACTAAAGGTAGTTTCAAGGGCCTCGCAGCCGATGTAATGTTATTTTCTGATGATGCTCTGTTCGTAACATCTTCAGGAAGACAGTTCGTCTTCAAGATGTTTTTTAATAATGAGAAACAATCTCTTTTGGTGATGCAGACGTGTTTATATTTCAAGCTAATGGCTTTCTTTTTTTGATGCAGATGATTGGTGAAGCACGGCGTGCCAAGCAGCTTGTTAAAGTTCTAAATAGTGAAGGGAAGGTAGTTTATGCTAAGCCTCGTTACCCAACGGTAGGATTTCCGCCGTATTTCCCAAGTATTAAGAAATACACCATATGTTTTGTTTTCCTTGAAGATGGTTACACATTTTTTATTTTACCAGGTGAAAGGTAGTAGTGACACCTCTACTGCAGAATCTGGATCTGAAGCTGAAGATATTGCTTCCCCAAAAGCTGTAAGGAGTTATTCACATCTTCGGCTTACTCCTGTCCGAGAAGAGGTATACTTATCCATTTTCGCTCAATTTCATGAGTTGGCTTTTCTTTTATTGAAAGGAATCGTCTGGATAGCACCAGATAAAAAAGACCGTCTTACCTCAAACCGAGGCTGTCTATTTGACGTTCTTGTTTGAGATGAGCCTGAGATTCAAGATTGTGTCACTTAGATTAAACACATCCATGTTCCTACCTAATTTAAAAATTTAAAATAAAAATAACCATATCCCTGTTCCTTTCTTGAATAGGAAGTTGAGCATATTATTTATTATTTTCATATTTAATTTTTTGTCGTGATCAAACAGGCTAAGGCTATTGGAATGTCTGGCTACACTACAAACTTCCCAGGATATGATGAATATGTTCCCATGGTTGACAAGGCTGTTGATTCTGCATGGAAGAAGGAATCATCCCTTCAAAGACCATCCACCCCCAAAGGTAAGAATTATTGAGAAGAGAATACACTGCTTATGAACAAACTATGAAGGGGGGGTGGGGGGTGGGAGAAGCATAAATAACTCTGGATTCATATAGTTTATTCAAGTGGTAGTTTAAATTTTTTATTTTTGCACCTAATCAAGGAAAAAGAAAAGAAAAGCTAGCTCACTGTTTGGTGTACATGTACGTGCTCACACGTTTGCTTATTTATGCAGTTATGATGTTGATATTTTCCTTACTTTTTTCTCCTCTTTCATCAAATGAAGTTTTTATTTCACGATTTTGAATACTAATCGTCCTAATTTGTTTCTTTAGTTGCATGCACTATTCAGGCTTTAAACACCTGCATAATGTGAATATTTTCTTTTCATGAAAAAACATAATGTGAATATTTTCTTTTCACGAAAAAACAAAATATAAATATTGTCTTTTCATGAAAATACAAAATGTGAATACTTTCTTGTTTGTTCAACTTTTATCTGGTATGCTGCAGTCATGCAACCAGACTTTCTGTTAGACCTGGACTACTATTCCATGGTTAACTTGGACATATTAGGCTGGCTGTTGCGCTAGTACAACAGTAGTCTCATAAGTTTGTTTACTTTATAATCACATGGTGCCATCTTGTTTACCTTTTCAGCGATGCTTCCACCAGCAGAGACTCAAAAACCTGTAGAAGGTCTTCGTGCTCGAGTTATAGGACTTTTTATGGCCTTCTTCATGACGGTGTTGATACTTTTCCGCTCAATTACATGCCATGTAACCAAGAAATTACAAGATTCATCGACTGTGGAAGACCAAGATGGTCAAGAATTTACTTTTGATGCTAGCGCTAAAGAGGAGTTTCGGCCCCCTTCACCTACTCCAGCTTTTACAGAAGCTCAACTGCTCTCCGTTGTTCTCAAGAGATTGGGTGAACTTGAAGACAAAGTAAATACGCTTCAAGAAAAGCCATCTGAGATGCCTTACGAGAAAGAGGAATTGCTAAATGCAGCAGTTTGCCGAGTGGATGCCCTAGAAGCTGAGTTAATAGCAACCAAGAAGGTAAGCGTTTATGAAGTTCCTCTAAATAAGCAAGCTGTGGCGTACGCAGGATATTATATAAGCAGTGTCACGATTTTAAAGAGTAAACAAATAATAATTCACTGTAACAACACCTCAAAATTTGTAAGTGAAAATTTATTTTTTAAAATGTAGTCAACAACCTTATTATAAATAATACTACTCCCTCCCGGTCCACTTCAAGTAATTTTTGGAATTTTTTTGTGGTCCACAATATTTGATTTTTTCAAATATCAAGAAAGAATTAACTTCTTCTTTTTAAAGTTGTCCTTGGAGTAGAGAGCCTAGAGTAGTTTGTTATATTTCCAAGGAGCAACTTAAGGTTAATATGGTCAATTTTATTATTATAACCAAAAGGTGAATTATTTAATGTGTGAAAAGAGCCAAAAAAATCACTTAAAGTGGGCCGAAGTGAGTAAATATTTTCTTTAATATAAAACACTAGACAATTACACAAAAACTCATCATTCATTCGATTTTGCAAATCGTTCTTAATCAATTTCAATACTGAAAAAGAAGATGAAAGGATAAAAAGAAGATCCATTGTTTTAGTATTATGTTAATTAGAGGCCACTTGTTATGCGGCTCAAAAAATGTTGAAACAAAAAGTGACGTTACCGCCTTCGAACTTGCGACCTACCCTTGGTAAATGACACACTTGACTGTATGAGCTAGAATAAAATGCTTGTCAAGTGGTGTCACTTTATTAAATAACATCTACTCCGTACAATGCTTTTGGATTTTGATTATATATGCACATTTAATAAATTCTTCCGACAAAGCGGTGTCACCGCTTGGGCCAAGGTAGATCCGCCCCTGTAAGCAAGGAAACCTTTTGTTATTGCTCGATCCAGAACCTGCATTTTAATGTGCATTTTTTCTCTTTTTATGATTGTTCCTCTGGCAGTTCTTCTTACATAGGGACTTACTAATGTATGGTTTAATTAACGTAGTTTATAGTTTGAAATATTGTTGTGGCAGTTGTCTATATGAAATACTTTGTACTGTTTGTTAATCCCCAAAAGAATTTGACATGAGGAGAGAGGAAAAATGGTTAGGGGTGGTTGGTTTTACTTTTGCTGGTGAGAGAGATTTTATTTTGCTGGGTGCAAATGCCAGTGAATGCATTTTATTAAATGATGTCTTGTTGAAAGTTAACAGTTTTTTTTGTTATCCGTTTCACAAACTTCTTTTTTCGTGGTTCTTGAGTCGATAACACCTTCCCTGATTGTATCTGGTTGAACAGGCATTACATGAGGCTTTGATGAGGCAAGAGGAACTTCTTGCTTACATTGACGGTCAAGAAGCTGCCAAGTTCCAGGTGAGTTCCTGTTATATTGCATGGTATTTGAACAAACATCGGACTAGGACTTAGCCTAATTAGAATTTGAAGTTGTTTCCGCAATATGCAAATCTTTTTTACTTGCTGGGAGAAAAAACATATTAATTAGCACACGCGTGCATTTTCCTCCTATTAAGTTGGTGCATTATAATATGTGCTTTGGTGTTGATCTTCATCTACAATGCCTTTTTTCTGCAGAAAAAGAAGTTTTGCTTTTAAGATGAAGATGCCTCATGACGTTGATCTCGGATTTTCATCTGTGATATCCAAATGAGATACATATTTATAATGTATGTGTTGGCAGCACTCACAGTATGCTTTGAGTGCTTTTTTTTTTTTTTTAATCCCCTGTTCCATTTGCAAAATGAGGGGCACAATTTTTCATCATGTGAAAAGTTATATTTTCTGTAAGTTTGTTGTGAGTTTGTTTTTGGCATACTGAAGTAACATTTGAAAGTGTTTTAATTCAACAATCACTACCTGTGCTGTAGTCGAGTACAAACTGCCTAACTTACTGCGGGTAGCTATTTTTAGTGCCTAAATACTTGAGCAATTTTAACATTTCTCCATCTAGGTGAATTGAAGTGAAACAATGAAGCTAAAAGAACAAGTAAATCAAACAAAATTAGGAATAATAGAGTAGAAGAGGTTGAATGTAGGGATGGCAAACGGGGCAGTGCAATGCGGTGCGGTTCGCGAGTTTATAAAAACCTGCTGTTTATGAGATTACCCAGTAGACTTCAAATAGATAAAGTTACTTCTTGTTGGTTTGTTGCAAATAACTTTAACTAAATATATATATATTTCAAATTTCGTAAATTGATATCACACACATGCTACCTAATATTATTTTATCTGGTAGTTAATATATAACTACCAGATAAAATAATTATTAGGTAGCATGTGTGTGATATCAATTTAAGAAATTTGAAATTATAGAATATTAGTATTTTACTAGCAAAATTTAGTAAAAAAGTGGCTGTTATAAATTTGAATCACTAGCCAAATTTAAGAAATTACAGAATATTAGTATTTTACCAAAGTACTAATATGGATTTAAGAAATTACAAAATAGTATTAAAGGGTACCAAAATTTAAAAAAATATATAAAAAACATATGCAGAGCGGGGCGAATTTGCGCGGGGCCGGGGGGGGCGGTTAAAAACAGTAAATTTTATTTTGTGGTGCGGGGCGGGTTGAAGTCTTTGCAGGTGTGCGCGGGTCTGCCCCGCCCCGCACCGTTGGCCATCCCTAGTTGAATGTAAAAGATGAAAATAAAGGCAAATAGTGATTTATATGAATTTGCTGAAGTAAATTTGCCAAGTCTTCTCAATATCTCATATTTGTATCTTAAGTACAAACTTATTGATTCTAAAGCTTTATCACCAAACCTTACCAAGAATAAGGAGGACAAAACAATCTAATGTGTCTAGTGAAAAATGTTGCTGCCATGGAAAATAACTATTGTAATTTGAACAAAAGCAAACAGCAAACTGCTTTCATTTTTTATTTACAGAAAATACAAGCCGATGTATAATGTGCCAAAATATACGGCATTTACAATTAGAGCTCCGTAGGATATATGGGTGAATGTAAATCTCGCAGGTAATGTAAAGAATATTCAAGTGTTATAGAGTTAATTTTACAAATATTTGAGATCATTCAAACAGCCTTTTGTTGGGCAAAAAATCACCATCTCTGCATCTATCTAAAGAAATTCAATCAACCCCATAATATTTCCAATTTGTTTCATGCTTTCTGAAGCTTTTGCGCTTAGAAAACAAAGAACTTCTTCTTCTTCTTCTTTTTCTTCTCAAGGGCGGATAGGAGCTCTTGTTGACGAACAAGAGCTTCATCAAGAGCCTGCCATTTAAACGTAAAATATATTAGCACTCTTACTCAAATCTTTTGGCAGAGGTGAAACTAAGATTTGAACTTTATGGGTTCGGAATTCTAGCTCATTTATGTTACTAGGTTCTAAATTAACAATTTATACATATTTAATGGATATCTTAAGACAAATACAGGGTTTGGATAATACCTTCTTGGTAGCAGAAAGCTCTTGCTCCAAAGTTTCGACCCGGTTTATGGCACTGTTAAGCATTTCCTCTTTCTCAGGTGGTAAAGAAGAAGGTTTATGGCTAAGAGTAATGACCTTATCCTCAAGCTCTTCCATGCGTTTCATCATGCTAATATAATCTTTTGTGGAGATAACATGTCCATTTAACTGAGGCTGTCCTTTAATAATTTCAGCACTACACAAAGAACCAGCCAAGAGGGTAGCATCTGTAAGTTTTCTTGGCATGTTCTTTGTCATCCGAACCAGTGTCACGATGCCCATGACTAACGTCATTACTCCGCTGAATACGGGGTTGCTAAATCCTTCGGGCGATTTACAAGTATTGTGCACAGGGAAGAAATCTGTTGCTCGAAAAAGGAATACAAGTTAATGTTGCAGAATGAAAAAAATTAGTTATTTGAATCAGCAATGGAACGAGAGTGTTAGGAAAATGGATATTAGGTAGCAACTCAACCTCAAAATTTAGTTCATAAAGTGAAGATTGACCAATACCATATTAGGAGACATAAACTCATCCTCTAAACCAATTTAAACACTTAACAACAATATTTAGAAGCGGCAATACAAAAGTGTCTAAGCGGCATGAGCTAGAATCCTTATGTCAACTTGGTTGTTCAAAAGACTGTCTCTTTACCCCTTGCTACTTCATCTTTTTGAACCGGAGCGAGGGTCTCCCCTCATAAACAACATAACATGAGGCCTAATATTGGATAAACTTAGAATTGAGATGGATTTGGGTCTAATACTATGTTAAGAAAATGAACCTTAGACTGAGTCAACCACGAAAGTAATCTCATGAGGTAATGATTGTTCAAGACCATATATGAAGGCAACAACACATTTCTTCAGCCAATGTGAAACACTTAATAATGGGCGAATATTGTACCTTTAGAATTGGCAAAGTTATTAGCTTTTACAGCTTTATGCCAAGTTGCATCAACAGCCTTGTCCACGATAGGGATATCATACTGAAAATTAAAACCAAAACGTAGAATTCTTTTTAGGGTATAGTAGAGGTTGAATCACTTGTATTACAATACGAAAACCATAGAAGTATTAGAGAAGTGAAGAGGCTGAAAAAGCTACTCTTCCTGTCGATTTGTAGGTGAAAAGCAAAATTGCATTAACTTTACTTTTTAGTCTAAAAAAATTGTGGAGGAAGAAACAACTTACTTCCTCGCGGACAGGGGAAAGATAAGCCACATTATCCCTTTGAACGTGAGGAGAGTCAGTTCCTTTTTTAAATGAAGTGTTCTTCTTTACATTCTGCAACATTGAGGGACTTCATTACTCGTCTGATATATTTAATCACTTCATATTATATGAAGAATAAAAGTAACTGAGTAAAACAGCAGACATGAGATTATACACACCTTGGCGTTGGCGTTGTCATCCTCTGGGATGGTTTTCTCATCAAATGAGACCACAATTTTGTGTGAGCAGCATTTATGCTCACCATTGCGAACCATCTGACATCAAATCAATCACAGATCTCAGGCATGTCATAGGAAAGTGATACTACTGAGCAATAATGTGCTGTCAGTCGACAGATAACTTACTAAAATTACAAGGTCGAATGTTACCTTCATTATTTCTGGATCATTCCACGGGCCTTTATCAGAAAGCATGCATCCTCCTTTGTCAGCACAAGTACATGTGCCACCTAAGAACTCTGGTAATTCGCTGATAAAACGCAGTACAAGCAAATCAAAATTAGGCTCTATGCGATAATCTAATCAGCAATGCACAATTTCACCTTAAGTAAAGAGTAATTTTAAGTACTACTAGAGTTACCTGGCATCAATTACTTCAAGCAACTTGCTTTGGTATTTATTGCCTAGAACCTAGAGAGAAAGAATGATACTTTCTGTTATTATAATGCAACAATGACAGAAACTGTGCTTGGAAAGTAAGCTGATTATGGACTTACATGGATCTTTTGAGTGGTCTTTGGGTCAAGGAACGACTTGACAGAGTTCCACAAGAGCCTGAATCCAGAACCAGCATTGATGATGTACATGCGGCATAAACTCTACACAACGAATAAATGATTCAGTTAAACAACACGACTTAACAAACTCTTATTAATATATGAATGGCTGTTATGCAGGGCTTCAGCTGAGTGAAAGAGAAAGAAGTACCTCAGGATAATTGTTGCCGTCAATTGCCTGGAGGCGTTGAATGAGATCCCTTGCTGACTTGTTGAAGTTTTTAAGTCCCTGAGGCGTTGGCATATTAGTAACCCCAAAAATAAGGTATGTTATCTGATATAACAGATTAAATCACACTAAATAAGTTTTGAGATTAAATCATACCACTCCTTGGACATCAAGAATGGTTGTGCTTGTGTCAATGTGTCTTTTGGCTGCAAGTGAGCAGGCTGGCATTTTATCGTTAATGGTCCTCTCGAACTCCTGTACGTGGTACTTGAGGTATCGGTCCATTGTCGTGGCTTGCAATAGTTTGACAGAATCTACTTGACCAATTCTTTCAATATAAACTGGTCTCCCTTCCTTGTCAACTCCATGATGCCCTTGAGGATAGTACTTTAGGACTTCTTCCTTTTCCTTGAAGTCAAAGTCCTAATAAAGATGTTCTAAATATGTGAGAATTCATATAGGTTTTCCAACAAATTTTTCACTAGCATTTTCAATATACCTCCATTATGGTGTCTGCACCAAATTCCCTCCTCCACTGAAGCATATCAGCCCACATCTGCTTTGTTTTCTCAATATCGAATTTTCTAGCCTTCAAGAACCTGTGTACATTAATCACAATGAAAACATGTATATTTCGAGAAAAGGTCCAATTTTATCCCTCTACTAAAATATCTTAATTTTGCCCTTCGTTACACTTTAGAGCCATGCATTGTCATTAGCATATCCTCTCGTATTTGCCCTTCAACAGAGTTCCAACATGGGATCCAGGTTTCAAAATACTTCGAGAAAAAGGTCCAAATTTATCCCTCTACTTTTGAATATGGTTTTTAATTATCCTCCATTTCTCCTCTTGGGATAAGGACAAATACGAAACGATTTGCTAACAACAAGATCATGAATGACCGCAAAGTATAACACGGGGACACAAAATTTAGATATTTTGTATAGTAGAAGGATATCTTTTTACCCTTTTCTTATATAGAACATCCCCTTAGCATGAAAAAACACAGGTATATTTTCTAACATGTACATAAGGAAATGAGGAGTTTGGTTATTACCTTAGCATCAAATGATAATCATCATGTTTTGCAGGAAGTAGTTCGTCAAGGATAAGTGCTTGACGGAAAGCATCAACTGCCTTTAATTCCTCGGCATCATGTTCATCCTCAAAACCAACAGACATGACTCTGCTGTGTCTGCGGCCCCTCTTTGTTAGAGAATTCCTAAACTTGGCTGAGGCATTAATTGCCGCTTTCTTGATTGACCCAAGCCTAGTCTTCCTCTCATCCTCGTCCATGTCAATCTTTTCTAGACCTGTCAAATATGAAATTATAACACATGCAGAGGCGGATGCAACATAGTGTTATCGGGTTCAACTGAACCTAGTACTTTCAGCGCTGAGTATAAATTTATGTGTAAAAATTATTAAAATTTGTAATAAATAGTGAATATGAACTCATAACTTTAAAAATATAATGGGTTCAATACTAAACATTTTAAATGTTGAATCCATAGAATTGAAATCCTCGATCTGCCTCTGCCCATGCATATGCATATGTTGGCTTAGAAATCAAGTTGACATAGCTTTTACAGCAAAGCCATCCGCAGAGGATAAAAGATATGCAAGACATAGACTAACAACAAAACAAAATAGTGTTAAAACTTGTGAAACTTTTGCATATTTCGGAAAAAAACATATGACAGGATCAAGGATGCCCTGTTGGGAAAAGTTACCCAAACTACATGTGCTCAATGGCGGAGCCACAGTGCCTATTACGGGTTCGGCTGAATTCAGTAACTTTGGTTCAACTCATATATTTGTCTCTTATTTTTATTATTAAATATATATATAAATTATTAATTTAGAACCCAATAACTTAAAAGAATAAGGATCCTGAAACCATAAACTTAAAATTTTTGGCTCCGCCTCTGTGCTCAAAGGCCTCTAGGTGGACGTCCACAAGGGGGTAATTGAACCCCCTAATAAAAAATTATACAGTGTAAATAGGTAAAACACAATATTTTTTGTATATACATAAATTGTTGAATTTCCTTTGCATAAGGGAAGATTATAAGGTGATTTAAAAATTTGCTTTAGTTTATAGGAAAACCGGTTGTTTTCTGTTTTACATTTTTTGAATCCCCTTGTTATAATTTTTGGCTTCTCCGGTGCCTGTGCTGGTGGAAGATAACATGTATGTTGTAGAATAATTGAGGTGCGCAAGTTAGCCCAAATACCGTAGTTAAAAAAAAGAACAAATGCTTCAAGTACATAACAAACAAAGAACATGAAGATGGATAAAACACCAATTTTGTGTCAAAATTAAAAACTTACTTGGCCTGTGTGGTCTTTCAAGAGGTCCTGATTTGTTGTCACTCATGATTGAATTACGTTAGTTGTCTGAGCACAGGGAGATAATCGTCAAAATTTGTCACAATTGGAGTCTTAATCTTCCTACACCTTTTCAAGTAAAAAATAAAATAATAAAATGATGTCAGAATAGAAAAATATTTCAAAAGCACAAGCAGAAATAAAGATCTCGTTCATATTCAAAACAAATGCAAAATCATCAATATAAGTAGTCCAAAATGCAACGAAAAACATAAAGTGAGCAAATTAAAGCAAACAAACATGACTAATTTTATACAATGCGGTTTATATATATTCAATGGGTTCAACTGAACTCAATATTTTCGGCATGAAAAATAGATATTTATGTGAAAACTACTAAAATGTTAACAAATGTCTGAATCAACAATTCCAAAAGTACAATATATTTCATGCTAAGAATCTTGAAATTTAAGACCGTCATATTTAAATCATGAATGGGCTTCTAGTTATATACCATAGCACTTTACGTGATGAATTCCAAGAATTTCTTGAAGAAAAAAAGGAGAAGAAAATGGAGAATATTATTACCAGTGACATGAGTGGCAGGGACATTTGAGAAAATAGGAAAGGAGTTGTGTTATATAACATCCAATTAATAGTCAATCTCCGAAAGTATTGGTGTCCCAATAACTTAGCTAATGGACAAGCGCTAATATTTCTTTAATTATTTCTATTTTTCTAATTAATTAAAAGATAAAAAAATATAAATGCGCCGACACCTATCATTAATATTCTGGTTCTAAAGATAGAATTTAACATGGTGATTTGGATAGAGAATTAGGCAAATATTACCTTTTAGTTTTTAATTTCTTGATTTGACGAGGTCTCAACACTAGTCAAACATAGTGCGAAACCACTACTATGTTCATATTATAGGTACATCATACAACTAACATTTTTTAAAAATTTTTTTAATGTCATTGTCTTAATTTAATTTTTACTAGACTCGTAAAACTTCTCAAAATGTTCCAAAATGTAAAATATAATATGTAGTGAACATCAAGCTTTATTAATTTCCAAAATGTTTTAATAATGCTTATGAATTATCATGTCTCTATAATGTTAAATTTGGTTCATGTGAGGACAAACTTGGAATATATATATATATATAACATTAAATTTTCCATTATTCTAAACCTTACATGTGAACAAAATGATTGAAATTCATAATGCATTGTTAGATTGGAAATTATTGATAGATTGGTATAAATGCATATGGGGGTGAAAGGTGGACGTTGGTTGTTTCCATTTTGTTCGATAAAATACTCAAATTAGTTAAACGGGTCAATTTTAATATCTTTTACAATGATTTTTAATAAATTGATGATTAGAAAACAATCATTATCAAGCTTAGATCACCTCAAGTCAATTGTCCATGAATCTAAAGGTTATGCTGCTCCACTAAGAGGTGTTTGCAAGCTTGCAAACTGTTGGCAAAGGAAGGGATAATTATCATTAATTGTATATTATACTCCCTCCGTTTCAATTTATGTGAACCCATTTGACTGGGCACGGAGTTTAAGAAAAGAGAGAAGACTTTTGATCTTGTGGTGCAAAATGAGGCACCTTTATTTTGTGTGGCTATAAATCAATGCATAAAGGTAAATTGTTTCCAAATAAGGAAAGAGATCATTCTTTTTGGCACGGACTAAAAAGGAAATAGGTTCACATAAATTGAAACGGAGGGAGTAATAGTTATTTTATTATGAGATTTTTATCTTCCTATACCATATATGAAACTTTATTATCCTCAATATTTAAGGTTTGTGTTAAATACATTTCAGCATACCAAATTATTATTTATATACCATAATTCAGAAGTATAATTAATGCTTCATTTATATTAGGCGTTAATTTAGGAGCATATATTCTCCTAAATTACCTTTACCCGCCTCTCTCTCCTCCCACCCCCCATGTTTTACCTTCACAACCTCGCGTTTACCATCAGTTGTCCTCTACAGACCCACGATTCTACAATTTTTTCTCCATTTAATTTCACAAAATCCTAATTTGAAGTTCCATTTGAATCAAGTTGAAGTAATCTTTCTTCCAAATCATGAAAGATGATGATTTTGTTGAAGATTCCCATAATATTCCATTTGTTAAAAAACCCAAGGTCTCTCCTGCTTCATCTAAACCAAAAAAGAAAAAACCCTCCAAAAAAGTACCAAAATTAATTGAGAAAAAGATTTTGCTGAAGGTAAACATTAATTATATTCCTTTCCAGTTTTTTGATGTGATTTTGGTTGTAAAAATCTGTCGTTCAAGTGTTTTTGGTAAATTGTAGAATTGTCTTAATTTTGTAGATTAATTGTCTCAATTTTGTATATTAGTTGTAATTGTGATTTTTAGACAGTTCATAATTGTAGTTATTTTGTAGTCATTTGGGTAAATTGTAGATAAGTGTGGGTTAAGGTATACTTTTCACTTTTTGTATGCTACTACATGTACCTTTGTACTAACTACAATTAATCCACAATTTGTGACTTACTTGAACTAGCTGTTATATTTTTGTAGTTATAGAGTTGTGATTACCTTTTTCTTCCTTCATGTTTTGAGATAATGTTTACATGTGTAGATGTCTTGTAGTGTTTTGTAGTTATAGGTGTGAGTAGGCTGTTCTTTTTTAAGTTATATTTTGTAGTTATTGTGTAGTTATGTGTAGATTACTGCATCTTTTTTATGTAGTCTACTAATGTTAAATATTTTATTATTTTCTGCAGATAGTTGAGAGAAAAACACGAAGAACAGATATAAGTTCGACAATTTTAGTACTGAGGACGATGAAGAACAATTTTGAATTCTACAATTTGTATTGCGTTGTTGAAGCTTCTGAAGCTCTGTGTTATTTTTGAATTGTAGTGAAGAGAGAATACACAGCAATCAGATCTCTTTCCGTTTCAAATTTGAATTTTATGTGGAAAGAATCAAACGCAAATTTTGTGCATTATTTTCGCGCGTTTTAAACGGCAGAATCTGCCTAATTATGAATTGGTATATAAATTGTAGTTAAAGTGTGGACTGGGTGGGTAATTAACAAATTATACACATTTTTCGTAATAAGGTTTCATATATTGTTAGGAAAAAATCCTTTATATTATGCATATATCAAAGAGACCTTTACACAAATAGCCGGTCATATTTAATATTTTTTTTCTAGTTGTATACATAATCTATACATTGATTATATATAATTGTACTCATAAAATACCTAATTTATGCATATATTATACTTCCGCTGGCTATTTTAATTTAAACAGTTTGGTAGATGACTATTTGGATTAATTTTTCTATATCAAAATAACATATATAGGATTTATGCTTTCTTGCTCTGACACCAAAGTCTGTCATAAGTTTTTATTGTTTAAAAATTGCTCTATAAGAATATTCTTATACAGAAGGGAAATATTAGAGCAAGAAGATTTTACTATAACTGACAATCTAGTTGAATTACTAGCAATGTTAGAAGGGCTTAAGCTGGCAAAGGAGCACAATCTAACTTTACTTGTGATCAACATCGATTCAACAAAGATTATTAGAACGTTAGAACTTGGTCATAATAATCATTCTTAATGTCTTTTAATTAGTTGTTAAGAGTTTATTAGTAAGTTACCTATATAATATATACTCATTTTAGTGTATGTGCATTGCACGTAATTTTTTGCGTATATTAAAAAAAGTGAATAAAATTGAGGATACGAATAAATTATGTGCAATAGCAGTTGACGTCGAGATAAATACAATATTTATTTAAATTGAAAAATAGATGTTATATTGACGAAATAGTTGAATGCAGAGTTATTGGGTATTTTCTGAACTTGCAAAGATTAAAAATTTAAGTAGGTTAATTATATAACTTTTGTATTTAATATATTTTTATAAAGATAATATGATATGTTATGTTTTGTATATGATCGAATATCTCTTTATTGATGATGTTCTTGGAGAAAAAATACTACTTCAAGTATTAAGTATTATATATACCATATAGTATGTATATTATCCTTAGTAAAGTGTTCTAAACTATATGTTTTTTTTGGATTTGGTTAAGGTTGTTCGAATGAGTGAATAAATTATAGGTAACATTTCTTACGAATCAGCACTTTTATCTCCCACTTAAGGTTTGATTTTCCCTTCTCTGTTATATTTATTTTATTTTTATGCTTCTAATGATTTAGGGCATGTTTAATGAATATTATTTCCTTTTCTTTTTTTCACCTGCTAGGCTCTTTAAAATTTTAGATTTTAATAATTTTTAGTAGCTTAGAATTGAAATATTCTTTAGACATGCTCATCGATTATATTCAAGTCTTTTCAAGTTATTTAAATATGTTTTCACAAAATATGACAAGTGGTACGTGATACCTATAAAAAGTGATAATTAGACCATATTAAATTTTATATGTCTAAAATAATTGCACGACGCTATAAAAATTTATAAAATATAATTTAATACGTCTAAAATAAAGATTATAACATATAGTAATACACTAATGTAAATAAAGCTATCGCAATTGGTCTCATATGTGCTGGAGTAATTCTTTCCTGAAATTTTATACTTGATGGACAACATCTCTTAAAGTTGATTAAAAACTAATATCTAAACATTAAAACTAATACAAGATATTCATAAAAATATACTTCACAATTCTCAAGTGTTTAATTCTAAGACAAATGTTTTGAAGAAAAGCTTTTCCTAATGTTTTAAAACTTAGAACCGTAATAGCCATACGATATAAATAAGGAAAAAAATTACAGAAATAAAATCTTAATTAATTTTAAATACCTTAGTATTAGTAGATTTTACACATTTCAAATAAGGAAGGATTTAATAAATAAAATTTAGTTGATTTTAAAGTTCTACATATTAGGAAAATAATATAACTACAATTATAATTTTGTCCAATATAAAATTCACTATTAAAGGATAAGAAAGACGAACGATAATATAACTACAATTATAATTTTGTCCAATATAAAATTCACTATTAAAGGATAAGACAAAGTTAAATAATATATATATATATATATATATATATATATATATATATTAGATACACTTATACTCCACTATGTAAAGCATTCAAGCAAAAAGAATTACAACTTTTTCTCTTAGTTTCTATTGCCTTCTCTATTTGTTTCTTCTCCTTTCTTCTTCTTCTATATTCATTCAAATTGGGTTCAACCCAGATATAGTTCATGGTATCAAAGCAAGTTCAGCTAATTCAGTAGCTTAAACCTCGATTCAACTTCTTGATTTACAAAATCGAAATAGTCCTGAAATCCAATTCTTCATCAGTTCAGTTCTTGGAAAATTCTTGATCGCTATGGCTGGAAATGAACAAGAAATTGTTCCTAATGTAGTTCCAACTATACCTCCTGGAGTTCGAACTTCAATTTCCAGTCAAGGAGGTTTGCATGTGTTTGACTATAATCATCAGCTGTTTTAAGCCCATCTGATATTAGTGGCATTCAAATTATCTCGTTTCAACTAACTGGGATTGAAAACTATTCCTTGTGGCTTACATATAGAATAATGGTTTTGTTAGGAAGGAATAAGTTGGGATTAGTTGATGGGCCCTGTAGCAAAGAAAGTTATCTAAAAAATCCGTGGAATCATTGGGAACGAGTGATTGCTGTAGTACTTTTGTCACGACCCAAACCCGGTTGCGATAGAGACCAATACCACTGCTAGGCAAGCCCGACCAATTACATTCTCAACCCGAGCATAAAGCTCAAAAAATCATTAACAACAAAGAAATCAAAAGTATAACTGATAGATAGAAATAATTCGAATATCAACAATACTGAGTAACCTCCCAAATACCTAGGGGTCATGACTCTGGAGCCTCTAACAGGTACAGTATAATATGACTGTAATAATACATAGTCTAAGATACGCGGAAAGACAAATAACAAGGGATAGGGGAGGAGTCAGGTCCTGCGGACGTCAGGCAGCTGCCTCGACAACTCCGAATGAAACTCTAAAGTCAGCAGGAAGCTCAGCTAGTTCCTGAAGTACCTGGATCTGCACACATGGTGCATGGAGTAAAGTGAGTACTTCCAACTCAGCGGTAATAGACATGTATAATGACATTGAAAGTAGGAAATCCCAATATACGACAAGGTAAATCTACAACAGTACTTCTACACATTTAACAGTGTAACAACAAACGAGTAGTAACAGATAGAGCAGATAAGTATCAATGCATGAATGCAATGCAATACACACGATCGTTGCAGTGCGCAGCCCGATCTATTTGGGTACCCGCGCTCACTGTAGGGGTTCAGACTTTGAAGTGGCTCCTACAACCCAAGCGCAATATCATAGTAACATACGTTGCGGCGTGCAGCCCGATCCACTATCAGTCCAGCTATATGCATGCAAGCCACACAAGCACAGTCAAACTTACCATTTTTACTTATGATTATCAGTAATTATAAATTAGGTGTTCAAAACCTTAGAATTTTACTAGCCATTTCAAGACAATGTTTAGCTCAGGACTGATATCATGAAAACATGCTATATATCATGGAACAATAATAATAATCCCTACGGGATCCAAGTAACTGGCACGCAACCCAAATATATTCATAACCATCCAAGTAGGAGGTTTACCAGCTAGTTTCTAGCCAACAACACCGTACAATATCACTCGGGCGGACTAAGCCATAGTCCCCAATCACAATCGACCCCGCACTCATCTTAGAGTACGTGTCTCGCCTCAATATATCATCATAGTGTGATATACCGGGGTTTCAAACCCTCAGGTCATCATCCACATCTATTACTCACCTCGAACCGGCCACGAGACTAGTCCGCTAAGCCTTTTCCTCTTGAATCAACCTCCTCGGGTGCCGAATCTGATCAAAACCACAAAAAAATTATTATAATATGCTAATGGAACATAACCCAATCGAAAGAACTTGAAAAACACCTAAAAACATGAAGTTGGCAAAACTCGAGCCCCGAATTCACTTATCTAAAAATTACGAAATTTATATCTCCGGAATCCTCGTCTCGCCACGAGTCCGTAATCAAAATCGGAGTTCAATTGCCTCGTCAAATTCCAATTTTTCATTCCAAAAAATCAAACACTAATTTCTTCAATTTTTACCCAATTTTCAGAGATTTCAAGGATGAATCTTCAGTAAAATCACGTATTTAACTCATATACCTTACCTCCAATCGAATCCTAGTCGAAACCCTCTTAATCCATTGTCAAAAGTTCCCAAGTTTGCTTAACAATGGTAAAAAATAAACCTAACTCGCGGAGAAAATGTTTATAAACCCTTTTGTCCGCCTCCTTCACCGCGTTCGCGGCCTTATCAACGCAAATGCGATGCACAACAGTCCTCTCTCTACGCGAACGCGTCTCTTTCATCATGAACGCGATGCTTTAACTGAACCGGGCTCTCAGGCCCTCTCACACGAACGCGGCACCTCCAATGCAAATGTGGTGGCTCACTTCCCAGGCCTACGCGAATGTAATTCTCTTCACACGAACGCAATCAACCAATTTCTACAACTACGCGATCGCGAGCCTCCCCTTCACGAACGCGAAGGCAAAATTCCAGGCTCTCTCAAAATACCCTACGCGTTCGCATCACTCCTCACGCGAATGCGATGCACATGGTTCTGCAACACTCAACAGCAAAAATCTGTTCTCTTCAAAAACCAAAAAGAGTCCGTTTGAACACCCGAAATTACTCCGAGGCCCTCGGGACCCCAACCAAAAACACCAACCTACTCCAAAACATCATACAAACTTTCTCCAATCATCAAAACATATCTATTAACCCAAAAATTATCAAATCACAACTAATTCAATCCTAAGTTTAACTAAAACTTCTGAATCTTACATTCGATCAAAAACCCCGACTAAACGATATCCGAATGACCTGAAAATGTGCAGACATATCTTTTGGAAGTTTACAGCCATAAAACTGAAAATTCGCGCGAGTCGCTAGTTTTCATGTGCCAAAGCCCACGCCTTCCGCCGTGGGCGCGGACCCCCGGACCCGGATGACCTAAAATTTTTTGGGGATGTCAAATATAGCCTAAAGAACCATAGTAACCGCCCCTACCTGACAAAATTACATTTTTATCATTTTGCATCCATAGAACTACAATTCCGCCTGATTCCCATATTTTCGTGTGATGTAGCCCACGCCTTCCGCCTTGGTCCCGAGCCCACGCCTTCCGCCTTGGTCCCGAGCCTCCGGACCCGGATCACCTAAAACTTTTCCTAGACGTCAGATACGACAGAAGAAACCATAATCACCACCCCTCCATGACCAAGTTCTATCTTTTGGAATTTTACAGCCATAAAACCAAAAATCTGCGCGAGTCCCTAACTTTCGTGTGCTATAGCCCACGCCTTCCGCCGTGGGCCTGGACCCGCAGACCTTGATCGCCTAAAAAATTTTCGGGATGTCATACAACCTAAGGAACCAAAGTCACAGCCCCTCCATGACTAAATTACATTTTTTGACATTTTACGGCCATAAAACTAGAATTCCGCTCGATTCCCATATTTTCGTGTGCTATAACCCACGCCTTCCACCGTAGGCCCGAGCCCCCAAACCCCGATCGTCTAAAATTTTTCCTGAACGTCAAATACGACCTAAGCAACCATAGTCATCGCCCTGCCATGATCAAATTATATCTTTTGGTGTTTACGGCCACAAAATTGAAAATCCACGCGAGTCCCTAATTTTCGTGTGTTATAGCCCTCGCCTTACGCAGTGGGCCCGAGCCCCCAGCTCGGATCGCCTAAAAGTTTTTCTGGACGTCAAATATGACCTAAGAAATCATAATCACTTCCCCGCCATGACCAAATTATATCTTATGGAATTTTACGGCCATAAAACTAAAAATCTGCGCGAGTCTCTAATTTTCGAATGTCATAGCCCATGCCTTCCGCCGTGGGCCTGGACACCAGGGTTGGATCGCCTAAAATTTTTCTGGGATATCAAATATAGCCTAAGGAACCATAGTCACCGCCCCACCATGACCAAATTATATTTTTTGGCGTTTTACGGCCATAAAACTAGAATTTCGCACGATTCACATATTTTCGTGTGCTATAGCCCACATCTTCTGCCTTGGGCCCGAGCCTCCGGACCCGGATCGCCTACAATTTTTCCTGGACATCAAATACAACCTAAGAAACTATAGTCACTGCCCTGTAATGACCAAATTATATGTTTTGTAAATTTACAGCCATAAAACTAAAAATTCGCGCGAGTCCATAATTTTTGTGTGCAATTGCCCACACCTTCTTTCGTGGGCCCTTTCCCCCCGAACCCGGATCACCTCAAATTTTTTTTTCTTGATGTCAAATACGACCTAAAATACCCTAAATATAGCACTATGATGTGCAATTCGGGGTTTCAAACCCTCAGAATATCATTTACGATCATTACTCACCTCGAACCTGCTAAATCTCTAGCTCGTGATGCCTTTGCCTCTCGAATTGGCTGCCACACGCGTCAAATCTAACAAAAATCAGAACGAATATGTCACAATATGCTAAGGAAACAAAGCCCAAGTAAAAACAATCGAAAAATTTCAAAAATTCCAAAATTAGCAAAACCTGAGCCTGGGGCCCACTTCTCGAAACTCCAATTTTTTTACATTATTAGATTCCTCATCCTCCCACGAGTTTATACATAGCTAGAACACAAAAATCGGAGTTCAAATCACCCATCAAATCCTCATTTAATACCCTCTAATATTCAAGCCCTAAACCTCCATTTTTAGTCCTTTAATTCCTTAAATTTCAATCCCAATCCATGAAATATTACCATAAAAGCGTATTTTAAGTCCAAGATCCTTATCTCAATGAAGTCTCTTTGATTCCTTTCATCAAAATCGCCCCAAAGCTCCCAATTTCAAGTGCAAAAATAGCTAAACCTTTCAAAAATTGCGAAAGAAGACAGATATACATTCTGCCCAGACATAACCGCATATGTGGTCCAACATCTGCTTTTGCGGTACCGCATATGCGGTCAACATACACGCTTCTGCAGAGTTTATTAAACCGGCCTAAACTACATTTGCGCTTCCGCAGATACAATTCCCTTTAGCCGCTTCTGCGGTCCAGCTCGCCTAACCCATTTTCGCTTCTGCGATAAAACACCCGTATCTGTGGCGCCGTATCTGCCGTCCACAAACCGCAGATGCAAAAAATACCAGAAGCAGAAATTCTGAAGTTGCAACACAAGTTCCAATTTCCCTGCTAACCACCTGAAACCACCCTGGGGGCACCGGGAGCTCAACAAAAAGCACAAACATGACCAATATCTTATTCAATCTTGTTCCAATCATCAAAATGTCTCAAACTACACCAAATCCATCAATTCACATCGAATTTAAGCCTAAGTTTTTAAAACTTCCGAAACACGGTTTCGATAAAAAATCCAACCAAACCACATCCGAATGACTTGGAATTTTTCATGCATATCACAAACGACACGACAAAGCTATAGTAACTCTTAGAATTCCATTATACCCTCGGATCAAAATCCCACCGATCAACCGGCTATCGCCAAAATACTAACTTCGCCAATTCAAACCTAATTCTTCATCGGACCTCTAAAACCAGTTCTGATCACACTATTAATTCATAAATCATCCAACGAAGTTAACCAAACCATAAAAACTCTGATCCAAGGTGATTTACCAATAAGTCAACTCTTGGTCAAACCTTTCTAATTCAAAGCTCTTAAATGAGAATGTTCTTTCAAATTCATATTGATTCCCGTAAAAATCAAAACCAACGATCTACATCAAGCATAACATATTACACAGGGCAAGTCATGTCCGAGAACTGACGATCAAAGTGCAAAAGTTCAAAATGACTAGTCGGATCGTTATACAAATCGATTTACGCAATACTGATGATTTACACAAGTTATAATACATCATGCGGAGATACTTGAACCCTCAAAATACCGAGAGAAGTATAGATACTCAAAACGACATGTCGGGTCGTTACATCTTCGGTATGATATCCGTATTTTACTTTAAAATATCATACTTAACACCATTTTTTAAAATTAAATCAAATACCATATCGAATACCAAAATATCAAATACTAACTACCAAAATATTTAGTTTCAATACGGTAATTTAGTATTTACCAAATTATGTACAGCCCTACCTCTGAATTCGGTCAATATGTGTGGATGGATTCATATAACGAACACAATCTTACTCGGGGATTATTGGCAAATTTTTGTTGATTGAGAGTTTATCTCTCTATCTTTCATTTTAGGTGATTGGTCTTGTTGCTAGAAACATGAATGCTGAGTTGTGTGATTGATGATCACTTGATTTCTCTTTGATGTCGGACCTTTCTTTCGTCACATTGCTTTCTTTTCCTTTTTCTTTCATCAACTTTTTCTCTTTCCTTGATCTGTTTTCTCGCACAAATTACAATGGGATTAGAATTACTAAAATTGTCATCACTTAAACTTAAGGTTAACATATTTTAATTGTTAGGGATATAATAAAAGGTCCTAGATCCAATTTTATATTTGATAATTTGAATATTTTGTGAACGTTATCTGATATAAAATATATATAGCTTTTGATATTCTTTTATCATTTTTATTAATTGCTTGATTAATATAATAAAGTCCTTAATTATATTTTGATACTTATCATCATATTGGAAATCATGATAATTGCTTGACCAAAAAATATGAAACTTTTTGTTAAACAAATTAAGTAAAAGTATAAGGGATTAATCTAATTGAAGCAGATTTAATGCAAATCATAATAAATGTGGTTATTATCAATGTGATGGAAACAAGTAATAAATGACATAAATGACATTAAATATAAATAAGGAGGAAGATTCACCCAATAATAAAAGATGTGAATGATTCCTTCTTCTGACAATGATGAATGACAAGAATATGAGAGAATATTACACACTTTCTCAGATTTGGTGGAAATGACAATGAATTGAATATAAGGATCAAATCTTTCTCAAAAAGATGTTCCTTATATTTATCTAGAGATCTTACTTTTCAAAGTGTTCTTATCAGATAGAATATTACATGTCGTTTTCCTTATCTTTCCTACTATTTATATGGGACATTTTTAAAAAAACCCTAAAATGTACGATAAAAAGAAATATCCTAATAAATATTCCATTTGTAAGTTCCAAAGTTGTACTAGTTGTTACATTTATCCATTGCTGCTCGACATCGGCCCCAATGAACCACTCAATGAATCGTTTTGTTCTCCACTGATCGACGTCGAACTGCCCATGATAAGTTACAATTTTCTCGATAATCACCTCCTCGTGTTGAATCTCCTAGGTCGAATTTTGACCCATACAATAATGAGGGTAAAATTTCTTATATTTAATCTAAATTTGTTCTTGATCGAAGGATTATTGATTGGATAGGACCGATATCACAAGTACATGAGCATCTGGTAGAATATACAATACCACTATAATAACTGCCTGAAATAGAAAATAGACAAAATACAATAAATGGATAGGACAAGGTCTTCGTGTGCTGCTGATACTAACATAGATAGCAGCTCACAACAAAGTCTTCTTAGCAACAGCGCTAACACGCCCAGACGACCACCAAGTGTACCTGCCTCAGTACTTGCACGATTAGTGAAAAAGTGTAGTATAATGACGTAGATCAATATTTATGTGATCATCTTTATAGGATAAAGATTAGTTAGTCTCATTAACTAAATCACATGGATACATGATGCATATAGACATATGATCATACAACTCATTTTTATAATTTTAAGGGTCAAAATTACCATAAACTATCAATATGATGTTCTCTTGAAGAATGTGATATTAGAGTTTCCTTTTACCTCATATCATTATAGTAATTGGCAAGTTATTTATTGTTCTTTGATATTAGATATCTATGGCTTTAGGTGATTATTTAAAGGATATTGGGTACGATATACTTGTAAAATTAAAACTAATTAATCAAGACTAAATATGTCTAACTCTTGATAATGAATGGTCATTAAAAACTTTGGCTAGAACATTTCAAAAAGAGTTTTTTTCGTGTCAACATCGTAGCAACTTTTGCATTGGTAGCAAAATCTATTTTAATGACGGCTACTTAATTATCAGAAGTTAATAGATTGGCTTTTGTTAGCACAAACGTCATTAGTCTCATCATGCCAATTCGTTCTATTATTAAGATGATAACTTTTAAGCTTTCTTTTTAACTTATTTGGGTGTCTGCTAAAGTAAAAGTGCTTAAAAGCACTTTGACTTTTAAGTCAAATGCAATAAGTTGGACTAGCCCAACCTATTTGCTTTTTGGCTTAAAAACCATTTTACTTTGACCAATACTTTTACCACTTTATCCCTTATAATATTTCTTAATTCTAACAATACCCCTTACTAACAAAATGCTTGTATACATAATTAAGCTCAGTAAGTAAATAGATGACCCACCTTTAGTAAAAAAATTCTAATGAATGTAGATTCTCTCATTTTTGGAAATGAAATTTTTTGAAAAGCCACCGGTTAGTGCACTATTGTGTATATGAAATATTGGTTAGCATTAATACATATACATACTAATAGCAAAAAGCACGTAATAGTTTGAGCAACTTTATTTATAAAATCAATAACAGCTAGAACATAACCACTTCAAATAAATAATTTATATTTATTGGTATAATGGCTTTCTTGCAATCAACGTGGAACTGAATGTGAATTGAATATAGTGTAATTTATTTGTATATAAATAAATTCGAATTAGAAATCTTGAATAATCAGTTCCTCTATAGTAACTTACAGTTTTAAGAATATTTTAATCATTTTAATAGAAAAAATTACTTTTCCGCATCTTTTTTATCAAAAACCTCAATAACTTTTTTTCAGCTTCATCACATCTATCCAAATACTAACTGCTTATCTATAAAAAAAAGCTCCAACATTAAATTCAACAAATCCAAACGTGCTCTAAGTCTAATACAAATTGAAACATTCTCGCACTAGATAATTGTATCAATTACTCACTCCCCATTTTTATAAAAAATAAATAAATTGTCACTATGACATATTTAAGATTACAAATTTTTAATATTTTTTTTCTTAAACTCCAAAATTATATTATATAAATTGAAATAGAGGAAGCGTATTGACCATGCAAAAGTGAGATGCTAAAAAACTGGAAAGAAAAATCTCATTTTATACCCATTAATTTCAAATTATTTAACCTTTAATGTCCAGGCCCAAATTATTTACTACTCCCATCCATGCGGCCTAAACTATTTACCCGATTATTCATTTAATCTACTAAAATAGCTGAGAAAAATTAGAAAGAGTGTGGCCTCTTCTCTCCTCTTCTCTTGTCTCTTTCTTCTTGATATCAGCAATTCCCCAATGTATGTTATTTTTCTTTTTCTCTGAAACCCCTTATGTATTTTTTAGCCTTGTCTCTTTAGTTCTTCAACATATTCAAACAGAGAAAATGATCAAAATGGTCCTTAATGTATACGAGTTGGAATGTTTTGGTCCTTGATATTTACTACTTAATAGGAATAGTCGTTAATGTATAGAAAAGGTGATAGCTTTGGTCCTCAACCCTAAAACTAACAGTAGAAAATAAAAATTCTGTTAAATTTAACCCCAATCCCTCAAATGCAAAGCCAGGCAGACCCCTGCCTCTCCTCTTCTATCCTTTACCATGACTCTCAATAAAAAATCGCAGTCCAAGCCCCAGCTCGCATCTCTTCCACCATTTCCGTTACCAAAATAGTCATTTCAAGCAACCAAAACTTTTACACTTGATTTATGTGTTGAATGGAAGAAAATATCAAGAACAAGAGTGAACCCATATGATATATCCTTGCATTTAAAGATCAAAATTTGTTTTTGCACAATATCTACGAAGCAACTTGGACAAGACAATTTTAACTGTCCTTGTTGGCCTTGTGGCGATTTCTTTTTATATCAATCTTAGCCAATATGAAATCTTGTCAAGCAACATTACTGGTTGCATATCACGAATTGGCCCATCACCTCTTCTTCAACTATATTACTAGTCCCATAATGGCTAGAATTTTCTGGTTCACTATTATTCTTCTTCTTTGAATCTTTTCCAATAAGAAAAAAATTCAAACTTCATCAAGATACAAAGAAAAAGTTTAGAATTCCGTAGCACATTGAAAATCATTCTCTTAAGACTTAATGAAATTAAATTGGTTTTCCAAACTTTGAATACTATAGAGAATATATTTATATTTCATGATCCATTGCTCAAGCATTAGATTCAAGTCTATTTATCTCTGTTTGCAAAATTATAAATCAAAACTGAAATTTTAACAAATGAAGTGTTTAAAACAGATTCACCAAATAAATTCAAACAAAAAAAAAGGATTTCCATTTATAAAATTCATAAGATTAACAAGCAAAACAATTTAGCTTCTGAAGTAGATCCATTCTTGTTTGAGAGAGGGTTTGGATTTAACTCGAAAATGGTGAATGAGAGAAGAGGAGGGGGGAGTCGGGAGAGACTGGGGGGTGAAGTTTAACCGAACTTTTTGTATTCTACTGTTAGTTTTTGAGTTGAGGACCAAAGCTATCACCTACTGTATACATTAAGGACTATTCCTATTAAGTAGTATATATCAAGGACCAAAATATTCCAACCCCTATACATTAAGGACCATTTTGATCATTTTCTCTATTCAAACACCACCTTCTCCTTTTTACTCGATCCAACAGTCACTACCTCAAAAAATTCAGAAAACCAATAACAAAATACAAATTTTTTTTGCTAAAAAAGTATTACCCATATGATTTCTTGAAATATTCTCGTCAAAATTGAGGAATTATTTTTAATTTGAGGAATTATTATTTTTGGGTAGTTTGGGTTTTGTAGAGTGAGAGTGAAAGTGACCCAGAAAGAAAAAGAAGGCTTGGTCTTAATTTTAGTAATTCCAGATCGTTGCATTATTTCCTTGTTTGCTACTTCTTGAGTTACTTGTAATTTGTTCTTATAAAATTATTCTTCCATTTCTCTTATATTATTCTTCAAAAATAAATTGGATCTGATTATCTGAGAAGTTAACCTCTGGCTAGTTTCAATTATGCTCCACTTTTTCTTGATTGTTCTTTCGCTAGCTCTTGCTCTTGCTTTGGCTTAAAATTTTTATTGTGAAGATTTCTTGTTTAATTCAAAGTGGTGTACTGTTAAATATTGCTTATAATACCTTCTGAAAGTTCATACTGAAATTTGATAGCATTTGGAGCTAATTTGAGGTGATTGAGATCGAAATTTTCAACTGAAAATTGAAGAAGAATACAGCTAGCTAATAGTATACTGCTATGGTGTATAATATATTGTAGGAGTATATAGCTATACTGCAACAATATACTATTATATTTTATAATATATTGTAATTTTATATTATAATAATTAAAGAAGAACACAATTACCTAACAATATATCGCTATAGTATACAATATACTATAGGAGTATATAATTATACTACAGCAGTATACTATTATAGTATACAATATATTATTATAGGATACTGTAATCATATGCAATATATTGTAATATGTTGTAATAGTATACAATATAGTATAATAGTACACTTATTACCCGTAAATTCACTTGATTTTTTCCCTTTTAATTTGTTTTTAGCTTTTACCCAGCGTGAGGACAAATTGAAAATGAAAAAAAAAGAGAAAAATTTAGTATGCTATATAATGTAACGGTATAATCTTACAACTAGATCCTTTTAGAATTTTTAAAGTTTTTACTTACAACTGATATTATTACAGAATTTAATTATATTTTTGTAAACTCTTTGCGTACAATTGTATACCCTGTTCGTATAACTATATACTATATTATTCTCATATGTTAGTTAATATTTTTTGTTATATTAGATACATTTAATTGGTACATAATTTAATTTTTTAGTAATAATATAAAAAAAAGAATAATAATAAATAATGAAACAGTAAATTAAATTATATTATGAAGAGAAAAAAATAAGTAAAATGGAATTAAAAAAGGAAAAAAAAAGAAGAAGAAGAAAACGAGAAAAAAGAAAAAGAGAAAAGAAAAGAAAAAAGAAAGAAAAGAAGCATAAAAATAAAAAAAAAAGTGGAGAATAAGAAAAAAATGCCTCATAAAATTATTATGGGTAGGAAATATAATTAGTTTATGGGTAGAAAAATAAATGGGTAGACCAGCGTAATAGTTTTACTTCTGTGGGTAACTGTGTCAAAATTCCATACTAAAAACCATTAGGACCTTGTCCCGGTATCATGAAAAATTCTAATCCAGTAAGGACCCCATCGGCCCATCCCGGTGGGACTAAGATGAAAGAAATACAAAAATAGCCATATTTACAATTGGTCATTCAAAAATAGTCACAGCTTCAAAAGTAATCGAAATTTTCACTTTTCATGTACAAATAAATCTGAACAAAAATACTGTTCAAAATACAATAAATACTCCAGCATAATATACTAGAGTTCCAGCATAAATATACTAGAGTTCCAATATAATATACCGGTCCAGTATTGTCACGACCCTAGTTCACCAATTGTGAACCTGTCGTGATGGCACCCAGTCCCCACGACTAGGTAAGCCTAACACATTGCGAAATCTATAAGTTTTAAGTACTTAAATAAGAAACAGCGGAAAATAACATAAAGATATGTAATCCGTGCCACTTGGCACATACATCCGTCACACAATGAATAAAACACTACCAAGATCCGGAACCCCACGGTAACACAGACTAAAATGGAAATACAACCGTGGCTCTATGTGTAAAGAGTATCTAACAATGAAATGAAGAAAAATGTCAACTAGTAATACTAGAATAGAAGGAAAGCCTCCGGATCCGCGGACGTAGCAGATCATACCTCGAAGTCTCCCAGAAAGCTGCAGAATCACCTAGTACGAGCCTGCTCTGATGTACCTGGATCTGCACAACAAAAGTGAGTAGAAGAGTAGCATGAGTACACCACGGCGGTACTCAGTAAGTGCCAAGCCTAACCTCGATGGAGTAGTGACGAGGAAGGTCGAGGCCCTACTGAGAGAACGATAGCATAATGATAATAACATTAATAAGCAGTTTAAATAATAATGAATCTGAAATAACAATAATAAAGTGATTACTGCAACCGTCTACGATTAAGCTAACAACAAGTAACCAACTCAAATAAACAAATCCAGGATCTGTGGGAATTGAACCCACAGTCCCATTCTCAGTACCCCTGGGTCTCCGGGAATCGAACCCGCAGCCCATGTCTCAATAATATCACAATAACTCGGGATCTCCGGGAATCGAACCCGCAGTCCCTACCAATAAATAACTCAGGATCTCGGGAATCGAACCCGCAGTCCCTACCAATAAATAACTCGGGATCTCGGGAATCGAACCCGCAGTCCCTACCAATAAATAACTCAGGATCTCGGGAATCGAACCCGCAGTCCCTACCAATAAATAACTCAGGATCTCGGGAATCGAACCCGTAGTCCCTACCAATATCACGTCGGGTCTCTGGGAATCGAACCCACAGCCCTGGGTCTCCGGGAATCGAACCCGCAGTCCACAAACACAGCCAATTAAGGAAATCCACAGAGAGAAATAATTATGCTCAACTATAACTTCACCGAAAAATAGTGTCAATAATTAACAAGGAATTCAAACAAGGCAGTTAGGCAACCAAACAGTTAAGTGCTACCTAATCATGCTCTTCTAACCACTACCGGGTAAAATATCAAATTAACAACCAAAGACGGGGATATCGCTCATCGAACATTTCTGAATAAAATACGTGTTCATCAACCAGCGCATGTACACGCCCGTCACCTCGCGTACAAGGCATTTCAACTATCACATAATATCCTAGGGGTGAAAATTCCCCCACACGAGGTTAGACAAGCCACTTACCTCAATTCCGGTACAAAACCGCTAAGCAATAACCCTCTTGCCACGAATGTCGGCCTCCACAAGTGTAGAATCTGATAAAATCAATAGAATCACGTCAAAATAGGCCAATTGGGCATTACCCAATCAAATTAACTCAAAATTCACCAAAACCCACAAGTTGCCAAAACCCGACTTTCGGTACGCTTATCGAAAAATCACGAAAGTCACATATTCGGAACCCTCATTTCAATACGAGTCTAAGCATATCAATTTTTCCAAAATCGGACTCCATTTGCCCATTCAAAAACTTGATTTTCTAAAGTCCAAGACTAGGGCTAAACCCTCCATAATTACCCCAAATTCCTCCATTTTCATGATATAATTGCATGATATTATCAATACTAATCATAATATGAGTTCATAGTTGATTACCTGATGTTTTCCCTTGATTTCCTCCTCAAAATCGCCCAAAATCGCCCTTAAGCCGAGACCCCCAAATGTTAAAATGTTTCTGAAATTTTCTAACTTCTGATACACTTACTTACAGCGATTTTCGCTTCTGCGGAACATTTTCCGCTTCTACGCTCCCGTATCCGCGACCAAAGGGTCGCTTCAGCGGTTCCAGGCCTGGCCGGCAAGGGCCGCTTAAGCGGACCCACTTCTGCGAAGAAGCTTCCGTTTCTGCGGACACATCCGCCTCTGCGCATCATTGACCGCTTCTGCGGTCTCGCCCAAACGGTAAAACGTCCGCTTCTGCGGACCATGCCCAATTTCTCTCGTCCGCTTCTGCGATCACTGGCTCGCACCAGCGACCCCGCTTCAGCGGAAAGGCTTCCGCTTCTGCGTAACCACCCGCTCCTGCGCATCTCGTCCGCTTCTGCGGACACGCTCCTGCGTCCAAAATTCCGCAGGAGCGGAAACAACAGAAGCAGGATCCCAACCTGCAATTTTCCACAATTTTATCCCGTTTAACCATCCGAAAACACCCCGAGGCCCCGGGACCTCATCCAAACATACCAACACATCTTAATACCTCATTCGAACTTGCTCCAATCCTCAAAACACGTCTAACAACATCAAAACCCATAATTCGCATCGAATTCAAGCCTAAATTTCTTAAAACTTTCCGAATTGCACATTCGATCAAAAACCCGTCCAAACGACGTCCGAATGACCTGAAAATTTGCGGACATATCCAAAATCACATAACGAAGCTACAGAAATTGTCGGAATTCCATTCCGACCCCGGATCAAAATCTCACCTATCGATCGGATTCGCCAAAATTTCAACCTTCGGCATTTCAAGCCTAATTGAGCTACGGACCTCCAAAATACATTCCGAACACGCTCCTAACCCCGAAATCACCTAACGAAGCTAATGGAACCATCGGATTTCCGTTCCGAGATCGTCTTAACAACTGTTCCGGCTACGGACCGTTTTCTAGTTTCAAAGCTCTTATTTAGGGACTAAGTGTCCCAAAATGCTCAAATTTTCGGAACCGACTCTCCCGGCAACCCACAATAGCGGAAATGAACTTAGGGGAACAGTTAAATTAGGGATTGGGGCGTAATTTTCTAAAACGACCGGTCGGGTCGTTACATCTTCCCACACTTAAAGATTCGTTCGTCCTCGAACGAGCATAGAAAACATACCTGGAGTAGTGAAAAGATGAGGGTACTGGCTGCGCATATCCTGCTCGGTCTCCCAAGTCGCCTCCTCGACCGGCTGGCCCCGCCACTGAACCTTTACCGAAGCGATGTTCTTAGACCTTAGCTTCCTGACTTGCCTGTCTAGAATGGCTACTGGCTCCTCAACATAAGAAAGATCCTTGTCTAGCTGAACAGATGTGAAATCCAACACGTGCGACGGGTCACCATGGTATCTCCGGAGCATGGAGACATGAAATACAGGGTGAACTCCGGCTAGGCTAGGAGGTAAGGCCAACTCATAAGCAACCTCTCCTACACGCCTCAAAATCTCAAAAGGGCCAATAAATCTAGGACTCAACTTCCCTTTCTTCCCAAACCTCATAACGCCCTTCATGGGCGAGACTCGAAGCAGAACCCGCTCACCAACCATAAAAGCCACATCGCGAACCTTCTTGTCCGCATAACTCTTCTGTCTGGACTGGGCCGCACGAAGTCTGTCCTGAATCACCTTGACCTTGTCCATAGCCTCCTGAACCATATCGGTACCTAGCAACCTGGCCTCGCCCGGCTCAAACCAACCCACGGGAGACCCTGCACCTCCTACCATATAGGGCCTCGTACGGTGCCATCTGAATACTAGACTGGTAGCTGTTGTTATAAGCAAACTCCGCCAGTGGCAAGAAGTGATCCCACGAACCTCCAAACTCAATCACGCACGCACGGAGCATATCCTCCAAAATCTGAATAGTGCGCTCGGACTGCCCATCAGTCTGGGGGTGAAATGCTGTGCTCAGCTCCACCCGAGTACCCTCCTGCTGTACAGCTCTCCAGAACCGTGAAGTGAACTGAGTGCCTCTATCTGAAATGATGGAAACTGGAATACCATGCAGCCGAACTATCTCCTTGATATAGATCTCCGCCGGTCGCTCCGATGAATAAGTAGTGCTCACCGGTATAAAATGGGCGGACTTGGTCAGCCGATCCACAATAACCCAAATAGAATCAAACTTCCTAATAGTCCGTGGAAGCCCAGATACAAAGTCCATGGTGATGCGCTCCCATTTCCACTCTGGAATCTCAATCCGCTGCATCAATCCACCCGGGCGCTGATGCTCATACTTCACCTGCTGGCAGTTGAGGCATCTAGAAACATAATCAACTATATCCTTCTTCATCCGCCTCCACCAGTAATGTTGTTTCAAGTCCTGATACATCTTCGCGGCACCCGGATGGATGGAATATCGCGAACTATGGGCCTCTGCTAGAATCAGCTCTCGAAGATCATCTACATTAGGCACATAGATACGCCTCTGCATCCTCATGACTCCATCATCCCTGATGGTAACATCTCGAGCATCACCACGCCGAACTCTATCCTAAAGGACAAGCAAATGAGGGTCGTCGAGCTGACGCTCCCTGATGCGGTCAAATAGAGAAGACCGAGAAACCACACATGCCAGAATCCGGCTGGGCTTCGAAAGATCCAATCTAACAAATTGCCTGGCCAAAGCCTGAACATCCATCGCCATAGGCCTCTCCGAGACTGGTAGATATGCTAAACTCCCCAAACTCTCTGCCCGACGACTCAAGGCATCGGCAACCACATTAGCCTTGCTCGGATGATAGAGAATAGTAATATCATAGTCCTTCAGTAGTTCCAGCCATCTCCTCTGACGCATGTTCAGGTCCTTCTGCTTAAGCAAGTGCTGCAAGCTCCGGTGATCAGTGTAGATCTCAGAAGGAACCCCATATAAATAATGACGCCAAATTTTCAAGGCGTGAACAATGGCAGCTAGCTCCAAATCATGAACAGGGTAATTCTTCTCATGTACCTTCGGCTGTCTCGACGCGTAGGCAATCACCCTACCGTCCTGCATCAATACCGCACCGAGTCCAACTCGTGAGGCATCACAATATACGGTATAGGACCCCGAACCTATAGGCAACATCAATATAGGGGCCGAAGTCAACGCTGTCTTGAGCTTCTGAAAGCTCGCCTCACACTCGTCCGTCCACTGAAAAGGGGCACCCTTTTGGGTCAATCTAGTCATAGGTGCTGCAATCGAAGAGAACCCCTCTACGAAACAACGGTAGTAGCCCGCCAAACCAAGGAAACTGCGTATCTCAGTAGCGGAGGAGGGTCTGGGCCAACTCTGCACGGCCTCCACCTTCCTCGGATCTACTCGAATACCATCACTCGACACCACGTGGCCCAAAAATGACACAGAACTCAACCAAAATTCACATTTAGAGAACTTGGCATAAAGCTGCTTCTCCCTCAGGATCTGAAGCACTATCCTCAAATGCCGCTCGTGCTCTTCCCGGCTCCGAGAATATACTAGAATATCATCAATGAAGACAATCACGAACGAGTCCAGATAAGGCCTGAACACACTGTGCATCAAATGCATAAATGCTGCTGGGGCATTAGTCAACCCAAAAGACATCACGAGGAACTCATAGTGACCATACCGGGTCCTGAAGGCAGTCTTCGGGATATCTGGCTCCCGAATCTTCAGCTGGTGATACCCATAGCGCAAATCAATCTTAGAAAACACATGTGCGCCCTGTAACTGGTCAAATAAATCATCAATACGGGGCAAAGGATACCGGTTCTTCACTGTAACCTTATTCAGCTGACGATAGTCAATACACATACGCATAGAACCGTCCTTTTTCTTCACAAACAACACAGGAGCACCCCAAGGCGAAACACTGGGTCAAATGAAACCCTTACCCAATAACTCCTGTAACTGATCCTTCAACTCCTTCAACTCAGAAGGAGCCATACGGTATGGTGGAATAGCAATGGGTTGAGTGCCCATCAATAAATCAATAGCAAAATCAATATCTCTGTCAGGCGGCATGCCCGGGAGATCAGCTGGAAATACATTAGCGAAATCACGTACCACTGGAACGAAATCAATAGAAGGAGTGTCAATACTGACATCCCGCACATAAGCTAGATAAGTAGTACACCCCTTCTCAACCATACGCTGAGCTTGGAGAAAGGAAATGACACGGCTGGGGGTGTGATCTAGAGTAATACTCCACTCAATACGTGGAATGCTTGGCATAGCCAGCATCTTGGACTTAACATGACAATCAAGAATAGTATAATGGGGTGACAACCAGTCCATGCCCAGAATAATATGAAAATCGACCATCCCGAGCAATAATAGATTCGCTCTAGTCTCAAAACCACAAATGGTAACCAAACACGACCGATACACACGGTTCACAGCCAAAGAATCCCGAGGCACACCCAAATGTGAAGCAAAATAAGAGGACACATAAGAAAAAGTGGAACCAGGATCGAATAGAACCGATGCCTCCCTGTGACTAACCAAAATAATACCTGTGATAACAGAATCAGATGCAACAGCTGCAGCGCGATCAGGAATAGCATAAAATCTGGCCTGACCCCTCTCTCGAGGGCAGCCTCTGATACCCTGATCCTTGCCCCTGGCTGGCTGGGTAGGTGGAGTGGCAGCTGGGGTCGGAATGATGTCCTGCTGCCCCTGTGAACCACGTTGAGACTGCAAAGTCTGTGAAGGTGCTCCTCTCCTACGCCTGGGGCACTCCCTAACCAGATAGCGAGTATCCCCGCACTCAAAAAAAGCTTTGGGAGGATGCGGTGGCTGTGACAGACCGGCCTCGCCCCCACTAGCCCTGGAGGTACCCCACGCATGAGGCACACTAGAAACTGGGGGAGCATAATAAGGCTCCTGAGGTGCTGGAAGAGCTGGAGTACTACCGGCTGCTTGCAGTGCTGAATGAACTGGGCGACCGGAATAACCCCTGCCAAAATGACCGACTGCTGAAGTACGGGCACCAGAGAAATGGCCCGACTCACGAGACCTCTTGGCCTCTCTATCTCCCCGCTCTCTAGGGAGCATACTCTCGATCCTCCCGGCAATGCTAACTGCCTGCTGATAAGATATATCTGTCTCCAACTCTCTGGCCATGCTGGACCGGATCGGCGGAATCAGGCCCTCAATAAATCTCCGTACTCTCTCCCGAACCGTGGCTACCAAGGCCGGTGCATGCCTGGCCAGACGGGTGAAACTGATGGCATACTCCGATACTGACATGGAGCACTGTCGCAACCGCTCAAACTCCGAGCGCCAAGAATCCCTAAGGCTCTGGGGAATAAACTCCCTCAAAAACAGATCTGAAAACTGCGTCTAGGTCAATGAAGCAGACTCTTACGGACTATCCAACTCATACGTGCGCTACCAATCATAAGCGGCCCCACGAAACTGAAAAGCAGTGAAGGAAACCCCGCTGGCCTCTATAATCCCCATGGTACGAAGAATACGATGACACTCCTCTAGAAAACCCAATGCATCATCTGAAACCAGACCACTAAACACTGGAGGGTCATATTTCTTGAACCTCTCCAATCTACGCTGCTCGTCCTCGGAGGCAGCTGGTCCACCTCCTGGTTGTGCTGGGGCGGCAGGAGGCATAACCGAAACATCTGGAACATGTCCCACTGGCACACGCTGCTCCGGTGTAACGGCTACGGGAGTCTGGGCCCCTCCCCCGGCCTGAGATGTAGCTGCAACAAGAGGAAGCAGTCCTGCCTGGGCTAAAGTGGTATACATGCTCATGAACTGAGCCAGGGTCTCCTGTAGTGCTGGAGTAGTAGCAGCTGTAGTCGGTGTACCAGGTGCCTGCGCTCCAACCTGGTCTACCGGTGGCACCTCAGCGGCAGCGCGCGATGGTGCTGTGGCTGCACCTCGGGCGCGTCCTCGTCCTCTACCTCGGCCCCGGCCTCTGACGGCAGCAACAGGGGGC
Organism: Nicotiana noctiflora; assembly: GCA_032618575.1. Taxonomy (NCBI): domain Eukaryota; kingdom Viridiplantae; phylum Streptophyta; class Magnoliopsida; order Solanales; family Solanaceae; genus Nicotiana; species Nicotiana noctiflora. The sequence continues at coordinate 115,559 of JASVEL010012175.1, forward strand.
GCGGGTACCTGATCATCGCGGTTAGCTCGTGTCCTCACCATCTGTGAGAGAATAGAAAGCAATAGTTTAGATTTTTGATGCCAAAAATGTCGCACGACAAGGAATCCAAAAGAAATGAAGAGTTTCCTAAACAGTTACATAGCCCCTCGTAGATAAATACAGACGTCTCCGTATCGATCAGCGAGACTCTAAGTAACCGGTCTGTGTCCCGTGACTCCTATGAACCTAGAGCTCTGATACCAACTTGTCACGACCCTAGTTCACCAATTGTGAACCTGTCGTGATGGCACCCAATCCCCACGACTAGGTAAGCCTAACACATTGCGAAATCTATAAGTTTTAATTACTTAAATAAGAAACAGCGGAAAATATCATAAAGATATGTAATCCGTGCCACTTGGCACATACATCCGTCACACAATAAATAAACACTACCAAGATCCGGAACCCCACGGTAACACAGACTAAAAGGGAAATACAACTGTGGCTCTATGTGTAAAGAGTATCTAACAACGAAATGAAGAAAAATGTCAACTAATAATACTAGAATAGAAGGGAAGCCTCCGGATCCGCGGACGTAGCAGATCATACCTCGAAGTCTCCCAGAAAGCTGCAGAATCACCTAGTACGAGCCTGCTCTGATGTACCTGGATCTGCACAACGAAAGTGTGCAGAAGAGTAGCATGAGTACACCACGGCGGTACTCAGTAAGTGCCAAGCCTAACCTCGATGGAGTAGTGACGAGGAAGGTCGGGGCCCTACCGAGAAATAATAAAAATAATGATAATAACACCTAACAGTACAAAATAGGAATAAGTCTGAAATAATAACAACATTTACTGAAACTGTCTACAACCAAGCTAATAACAAATAACCAACTCAAATAAACAAATCCGGGATCTGTGGGAATTGAACCCCCAGTCCCATTCTCAGTACCCCTGGGTCTCCGGGAATCGAACCCGCAGCCCATGTCTCAATAATATCACAATAACTCAGGATCTCCGGGAATCGAACCCGCAGTCCCTACCAATAAATAACTCAGGATCTCGGGAATCGAACCCGCAGTCCCTACCAATAAATAACTCAGGATCTCGGGAATCGAACCCGCAGTCCCTACCAATAAATAACTCGGGATCTCGGGAATCGAACCCGCAGTCCCTACCAATAAATAACTCAGGATCTCGGGAATCGAACCCGTAGTCCCTACCAATATCACGTCGGGTCTCTGGGAATCGAACCCACAGCCCTGGGTCTCCGGGAATCGAACCCGCAGTCCACAAACACAGCCAATTAAGGAAATCCACAGAGAGAAATAATTATGCTCAACTATAACTTCACCGAAAAATGGTGCCAATAATTAACAAGGAATTCAAACAAGGCAGTTAGGCAACCAAACAGTTAAGTGCTACCTAATCATGCTCTTCTAACCACTACCGGGTAAAATATCAAATTAACAACCAAAGACAGGGATATCGCTCATCGAACATTTCTGAATAAAATACGTGTTCATCAACCAGCGCATGTACATGCCCGTCACCTCGCGTACAAGGCATTTCAACTATCACATAATATCCTAGGGGTGAAAATTCCCCCACACGAGGTTAGACAAGCCACTTACCTCAATTCCGGTACAAAACCGCTAAGCAATAACCCTCTTGCCACGAATGTCGGCCTCCACAAGTGTAGAATCCGATAAAAATCAATAGAATCACATCAAAATAAGCCAATTGGGCATTACCCAATCAAAATAACTCAAAATTCACCAAAACCCACAAGTTGCCAAAACCCGACTTTCGGTACGCTTATCGAAAAATCACGAAAGTCACATATTCGGAACCCTCATTTCAATACGAGTCTAAGCATATCAATTTTTCCAAAATCGGAATCCATTTGCCCATTCAAAACCTTGATTTTCTAAAGTCCAAGACTAGGGCTAAACCCTCCATAATTACCCCAAATTCCTCCATTTTCATGATATAATTGCATGATATTATCAATACTAATCATAATATGAGTTCATAGTTGATTACCTGATGATTTCCCTTGATTTCCTCCTCAAAATCGCCCAAAATCGCCCCTTAAGCCGAGACCCAAAATGTGTTAAATGTTCTGAAATTTTTCTAACTTCTGATACACTTACTTACAGCGATTTTCGCTTCCGCGGAACATTTTCCGCTTCTACGCTCCCGTATCCGCGACCAAAGGGTCGTTTCTGCGGTTCCAGGCCTAGCCGGCCATTTTCCGCTTCTGCGATATACGGACCGCCTCTGCGCGTCCGCTTCTGCGAAGACTCGATCGCTCCTGCGGAAATTTCCGCTTCTGCGGCTAGGCGTCCGCCTCTGCGGACTCGCCTAAGCGGCTCCCTTCCGCTTCTGCGATGGCCGCTTCTGCGATTCCGCTTCAGCGGAACATTCTCCGCTTCTGCGGTCACAAGCGCTTCTGCCCTCCAACATCCGCTTCTGCGGACTCGCTCCTGCGACCAAAATTCCGCAGGAGCGAAAATGACAGAACCAGAACCCCAGCTCTGCAATTTTTCCATGTTTCTCCCGATTAACCATCCGAAAACACCCCGAGGCCCCCGGGACCTCATCCAAACATACCAACACATCTTAATACCTCATTCGAACTTGCTCCAATCCTCAAAACACGTCTAACAACATCAAAACCCATAATTCGCATCGAATTCAAGCCTAAATTTCTTAAAACTTTCCGAATTGCACATTCGATCAAAAACCCGTCCAAACGACGTCCGAATGACCTGAAAATTTGCGGACATATCCAAAATCACATAACGAAGCTACAGAAATTGTCGGAATTCCATTCCGACCCCCGGATCAAAATCTCACCTATCGATCGGATTCGCCAAAATTTCAACCTTCGGCATTTCAAGCCTAATTGAGCTACGGACCTCCAAAATACATTCCGAACACGCTCCTAACCCCGAAATCACCTAACGAAGCTAATGGAACCATCGGATTTCCGTTCCGAGATCGTCTTAACACTATTCCAGCTACGGACCGTTTTCTAGTTTCAAAGCTCTTATTTAGGGACTAAGTGTCCCAAAATGCTCAAATTTTCGGAACCGACTCTCCCGGCAACCCACAATAGCAGAAATGAACTTAGGGGAACAGTTAAATTAGGGATAGGGGCGTAATTTTCTAAAACGAACGGTCGGGTCGTTACAAGTATAATATGTTGGATGTTCATACACAGGTGCACCGATCTCCAGTATATTACGCTAGACTGGTCCCTGTTGTAGCAAAATAATAGATATTTTTCAATGCCTTTGCAAATACTGCTATTTTTAAATGAACAATCCGAAAACTTGCTAGCCGTGTTATTTTAATGACTAAGATCCAAAAATTTGTCGGATCAGTCAATCAAAACTAATTGTATGTGCTAGTATATATATATATATATATATATATATATATATATATATATATATATATATATATATATATATATATATATATATATACGGTGTCATTTGACACCGCTTTGTCACCATTTTTCGTAAACATGTATAAAATTAAAAATATTGGATATAAATATAAAAAAGGACATTACTTGTTGTTATTGTAATTTATTTATTTATTTTTATTTTTTTCAAATATTGACACTACTTACAAAAAAGTTACGTGAACGCCCCTCTAAACAAGTGCATTCACTGAATTAGGGTTAACATCAGATCACTAATAAACTTTTTATCTATTAGCACCAGAATTCATGTCTACTTCAAACTTTACATTGTATCTGACTATTAACTCTCCTCGATTATGTAGAGTTCAGAACTTAAACGATGACTTTTTTAACATAAAATACATTTTTAGTGTTTTAAAAAAAAAGTACTTTTCTACCTATTTCGCAGTATAAAACTGCGAATTACATTAACGGACGTTAAGGTAATTCGCATCTCTATACTGCGAAATATTAAAAAATTATTTTTTTATGTAATTTGCAGTTCTTTACTGCGAGATGAGTAAAACGGGCCCAGCTATTTTTTGAACACCTATTTCGGAGTTGTATACTACGAAATGTGTATTTCGCAGTATATAACTGCGAAATAGGTTCATTTTTTGGCCCACTTTCACTGACATAAAAATAATTCAAACTCATAAAAAGCAGTATAATACTGCGAATTTTATTGAAAAATTGCACACCCCAAGGTCGGACTTGCCTTATTTATAGGCGCTTCAATTTTATAAAAACCATTCAACACTTAAACTTCAAACAAACGTTTATTCTCTCTTCTCCTTATCAATCAATTTTTTACAATGTCTGAAGTGCCAAAAATAAGGGTTTCATTGTATGGGGGGGTGAGGTTATTGTGGATAATAACTCTGTGAGGTATAGCTCTCCTCCACAGTGTCATGTTAAATTGCCGCTTAATATGGAGTACGATACTTTGGTATCGTTGTTACGTAAAAAAATGAGTGAGCGGAGGCGTTCGGTTAGCCTTAAAGTAACCGGAAGATTTCTTTATTAAGTGACTCCGCATGGGTTTGCTTATTATTCAGAGTTCAACACCGAGGATGATGAAACTCTTAGAGATTTTTTGCGGGTTCCGGACGAATATAGGGAATACATTGTAATAAAATTATTAGAAATGTATGTGAAGGTGGAAGACCTTAGTAGTAATGAGGGCGTGCGTACCAACGATAACCCCCAATCATCGGGTGGTTATTTTGGAGCAGCATTAGCCGGACAGATTGGAGATGGAAGAGCTTGCCTTGATTTAAACTTGTCACCACAGGCGAATGAGCAGGCAAAAAATGATGTTACTACTTCATATAATCAACAAGACGAATGACAAACTTAATTTTAGCGAAATTATTTTCTTCATATTTTAATTGGATTTGTATTAACATTCATAATTGTTATAGGGGGTACCGTCCAGATTTGAATTTTACAAGTTATGACCACGCCCCTAGCTGGAATTTGCAAAACTCTGGAGTATTGGACCACGATGGTCCATCTGGTAGTTATCAGCAACCTGAAAATATCCAGAATGAAACTTCAAGACAATACGATTTGTAAGCAAAGTGATATAGGGATATGTACAGTATTTTTCCTAAGTATTGGGTAACTTATATTTTTGTTTGTTTTCTGCAGTGAAAACGAGCTTCTTGAAGCTCCCGGACTAACACAGTTGCCCAATGACGATATTTTTACTCGTGACTTAGCAGATGCGCAGAGTCAGGAGGTTGATAGTGATTATGATAATAATGCAGACGAGTCTGGGGATGAGACACCCTTCCATGAGGAGGGTGATGATGAGGAGGAGGAAGTGAATGTGGAACCTGAGTTGACTAGGGAGCATGTTCCTCGACCTCCCGTTAGACCAAGAGTGTATTAGTCCCACGTGCCTTTTCATGAGAGAAATATTACCTACCTTGATAATTTGCCAATCATGCCTAATGTTGATGCCTTCACAAGGGATGATGATGAATTACGATCGATGATGTGGGATGAATCTAGACCAGCTGTCACACCTCCTTTTTACGCACCCGCGAGGGCACAAGGGAGTTTTTCCAGTTAAAGGACAATCGAGACGGGATTAATTTATTTAATTCAGAGCCGCCACTTGGAAAAATAATGGTGTCCCAAGTCACCGGTTTAATCCCGGCCCGAGGAAATTTATGACTCTGTAATACAGTCTGCGAAACTAGAAACCTGGATAAGGAATTCTGTTAACCCGGGAGAAGGTGTTAGGCACTCCCGGATTTCGTGGTTTTAGCACGGTCGCTCAATTGCAATTTTTGTTTCTATCTGATTCTTTTATATATTTTAACTATGCGCTTTTAATGCTCCGCTCTTATTTTTAGAAGAATTGCGACGTCACGAAAACACATTTCGAGTGGCACCGCAACCAGTACGCATGTGACTTTAATGTATTTCAGTTTCGCCGAGAGTAAGATTTGGGTCACATAAATGCGCACCCGTGTTTAGGAAGGTATTATTATTAATCAATGCGCCTAAAGTGTCTATCGTTTTTATTAACTTTGGGAAAGACCGTGAAATTCGCTAAACGGTCTTCCCGAGTCTATGCTTCTTATAACAATTTTATTTGAGGGCCCCGCAATTGTGTGTTTAGTGCGGCGAGGCTCATCTCACTTTTATTAAAGGCCGATCCTAACCCGTCTATATGTTCTACTTATTTCATCTATTGGTTTTAAATTGAAATGGAATTTTATTGCTTGTCATTAACAGTCCAAATGAATGAGCTAATGTATTCTAGATATGGGCCATATAACAACAACCGGGCCCATTATAAAATCTTTATGCCAAACCCACTAATCTTGTTGCTCATAGGCGTCCAGCACTGTACATATAGGAAAACAACGTTTATCATTAATCGCTGGACACCAAAGTAAAAAAAATGTTTTTCCAGTGTGAAAATACAACTGATTTCGGCTAAGAGACAAGTTAATTGTTTAATTCTTACTAATGATTTAACCTAAAACACAAACATACTATTACTTCATATTTGATCACAATTAGTTAATTATTGTACTGTCATGGACGATTGGCGTTAATATGCTGAAGCTATGAACTCTTTCCTTTATTCAAAACAAAACAGGAATGCTGAACGTTAAACTAATAAAAGCGAGAAGGTGAGGAATACCGATTTTCATTACCTACACGTACTGAATAAAAGCGAAATTACAGCTGATACAAAATCAACTAATGACTGCCTATATGCGCTAATAGTCTAATGAACAGTTCTGATTTCCAACTTACAATAATTTACAGTTATCAAACCATCATTAATACATTCCAATTCCATAACTTCTTTAACCAATGGCAGTTTATAGAAGGAAAACTAAGAAAATCAGAAGATATTGTTAAAAGAAAAGGATCAGCACTTCAAATCATGTCCATAAGCCTCAGATTACAAACGTGTACCTGGCAATTGAAGAACCAAAGGATCAGCTATGCAGTAATGGCAACAACAGCAATGTATCAACAGCCAATAGCAGGAGAAAACAGGAGCCAAAACAAACAGCAACAATCAACACCCAGGTACAAACTACAGCAGTCCCAACTCAACAACCAAACGCAAGAATACCAGTGGCCAAACACAAGAGAATCAGTGGCCAAACACGATGCTAGCCAAACAATGACACAACCTCGACCAACAGCAACAACAATAGCTACCACAACAAACAGGGGCCAACAGTAACAAGTGGCAGCAAACACAGGAGCAACAGTAAAAAACCAACACCAAACAACCTTAACAACACACAACAGCACGCCAACAATCTCTACGACAACTGAACAGCAACAGTAACAGACTCTCCAATGCAACAGTGACACAGTGTGTGTATATATTTTGTTTATTCGTCTGTCTATCTTCCCTACTCTCACTGTATTTTTAGTTCAAAAAATTGTTTCTCCAGATATCTCTGTGTGTCCCCCTACTGTTTCAAATTCATGCTATACTTATAGCTAAAAACAGACCCCCTTGCCCATCCCTTTGTTCATTGTTTAATTCAAAGTTATGGGTAGTATACTATTTAATCAATATCTTCAAACCTCTCCATTAAGTTTTGTTCCCCATGAACACTTATCTTTTCCTTAATTAATTCAAAAGTTATGGGTGAGTTAATTGTTTAATCATTTTGTCTTGAAGCTCCCCCATACCATTATGTCTTGTAACAAATAGAATAGTTTAATGGTCCATTAGTGTTCCCTAACAGAATATTCAACTAAGCATATTTAAACTTTTAAATCCCAAAATACCTCTGAAATCACTATCCTACATCCATCCCCTACTTCCTTAGTCTTATTACCCCTTATTGCCTTTAATATATTTTATATTAACTGATCAAATGCTAAATAATCAATCAGTAATTAATTATGATATTTAATCAATCAATTATACTCGAAGAACCCTAATTTCAGATTTATCAAATAATTTTGTATTAATCAGCTATAACCAATCAGACCCTAAGTGTTAATCAATATTGAATTCACTGAATTTCAAACAAATTATCGAAACAGATTTACTAATTAGTAATTTTAATCAAATGGGTAAATCATATTATTCTAATCAGTTGATAAAACAGTACTGAATACTAATTAACAACAAAATCTAAAACTAATCCATTATCACTGACTAACAATATCATTATCAGAAGAAATTAACTCTAACAAATATCAGAATCAAAACATTAACACAAAATTGACTGATTTCAGAATGAAACGAATAAAAATCATACTAAAAATTATCAGAATCTATTTAACCCTAAAACTAAATTATATCAATCCGTTTGTTTTTTTGTTTTTTAAAAGTAAACCCTAATCAGTTATATCAAGAAAGCAAGAACATGCAAACAAACAAGTTAAAAAAAACAGAGAAACAAAAGAGGAAAACTTAGCTTAGCCGTTAACTAGTCCGTTTCTTCTTCTTGCTTCTCTCTTTTTTTATTTGTTTTTTTATTTGTTTTCTTCATCATTTCCTTCAACGGACTTCGAATCTTGGATTTCTTGAACTTTTCTTAAAGTTCCCGGCGGTTTAAGTTGTTCTTGACGACTCGCAGCTTTGGCTCGATTTCTTCATGTAACAATGTTAGTACGAGTGGCGGGCGAGGATTTTGGGTGGTTTTGGGTGGTGCGCCGCCATGGGTGGTGGGTGGCGGCGCGACTAGGGTTTGAAATTCGAAGAGATTGGTTGGTGTTTGGAGGTTAACAATGGTAGGGATGTGATGAGGAGGAGGTGTGGAATGTTTTGCCGTTGGTTTTGGTCGAAGGAGAGGCCGGCCGCCGCCCTACGCGGCGGAACCCTAGCGGCGCGGCTGGGAGAGAAATGGGGTGTCTCTGGAGATGAGAGACAGAAATGAGTATGTCTCTCGATGTTTTCTTCAATTTTTTGTCTAAAAATTTTTATTTTATCCAATTGAGCTTTAGGTTAAAACTGACCGTTGGATCATGTGACGGATGGCCAGGATTTCAAAGGAGGGGGGGGGCGGTTCGGGTAGAAGGATTGGGTCCGGTTTTGGGCTGAGGTGTTGGGCTGGCTGGGTAGGGAATTGGGTGGTGTATTGAATTACATTGGGCCTGGTTTTGCCACGGCCCAATTCCGATTTCCATACTACATTCCATGGTGTATCATATACATATGTGTGTATATATATGTGTATATATATATATATATATATATATATATATATATATATATATATATATATATATATATATATATATATATATATATACTAACCCATAACACAATTAATTTTTACTACAATCATCCCACATAATTACATATCACTTAAATGTAAACCGTATAATTTTGATATTAAACACTAAAAAAAATGCAAAACATGATGTATATATTTTGTATTTTACTAATTTAAATAAATAAACACGCACTCACAAAAATGCAAATATAAGATAAAAATAACACAAAAATCACAAAAATCATGCTTAACACAAAACTATTTTATTTGTGAATTTTCTGGGAGTGATTCTCATGTAGGGCAAAAATCACGTGCTCACAGCTGCCCCTCTTTGCGCGTAAACATGAAGAGTTTTCGTGCAAAGATAAGTGAGCGGATACGAGCGATTTTTGCCTGTTCGAGCACCCCGTGTGAAGCATTTTTTGGAAAAGTTTGACCGAACCTTCGCTTCAAAGGTCTCCTACATATCCCTGGCTAAAAGGGAATCAGGTCAGTGTAGTTCGGGAAGTTTTGGTAGCTGGGACTACCATGACTGTTGCGATCTCGCTGTTACTGCTGTTACCGCTATTACTGCTGTTGCCACTACTTAACTGACCTCCTTGTTACACCGCACTAAACGATAAAAGTAAGGAGCTAGACTAAGTTACAGTATTACAAACTCTTATCTATCCTTTTTGACTTGATCTTGTCATGCTCCTTGCCATCCTGCCGGCTCCGATATCTCCTCGCGTGCTTCTTCTTCTCTGACAATGTTGTCTCGGCCTATCTTGATTGCCGAACTCCGACCATTGTTTCCTTCTTTATGATCTTTGAACTATTCTCCTTCGCAATCTGAATCTGTCTGTTCTGATCCTTGTTGCCTCCCTCTGCTTACGAACTTGGATTCATGCCGGAGATTTCTGTTACATTCTACCGCTTTCCTCAACCAAATTAAAATAGATCGCCACTCCATTCTCTAGGCGGGCTCCCTGACTTCAACTACAACTCCAAAATTAAAATCGCCACTCCATTCTCCGGGCGGGCTCCCTGACTTCAACTACAACTTCAAAATTAAATCGCCACTCCATTCTCCGGGCGGGCTCCCCTGACTTCAACTACAACTTCAAAAATAAAATCGCCACTCCATTCTCCGGGCGGGCTCCCCGACTTCAACTACTACTTCAAAATAAAATCGCCACTCCATTCTCCGGGCGGGCTCCCTGACTTCGACTACTACTTCAAAATAAAATTGCCACTCCATTCTCCGGGCGGGCTCCCGACTTCGACTACTACTTTAAAATAAAATCGCCACTCCATTCTCCGGGCGGGCTCCCCGACTTCAACTACAACTTCAAAAATAAAATCGCCACTCCATTCTCCGGGCGGGCTCCCCTGACTTCAACTACTACTTCAAAATAAAATCGCCACTCCATTCTCCGGGCGGGCTCCCTGACTTCAACTACTACTCAAAAATAAAATCGCCACTCCATTCTCCAGGCGGGCTCCCTGACTTCGACTACTACTTCAAAATAAAATTGCCACTCCATTCTCCAGGCGGGCTCCCTGACTTCGACTACTACTTTAAAATAAAATCGCCACTCCATTCTCCGGGCGGGCTCCCGACTTCAACTACAACTTCAAAAATAAAATCGCCACTCCATTCTCCCGGCGGGCTCCACGACTTCAACTACTACTTCAAAATAAAATCGCCACTCCATTCTCCCGGCGGGCGGGCGACTTCAACTACTACTCAAAAATAAAATCGCCACTCCATTCTCCGGGCGGGCTCCCTAACTTCAACTACTACTTCGAAAATAAAATCGCCACTCCATTCTCCGGGCGGGCTCCCGCTGACTTCGACTACTACTTCAAAATAAAATTGCCACTCCATTCTCCGGGCGGGCTCCCCGACTTCGACTACTACTTCAAAATAAAATCGCCACTCCATTCTCCGGGCGGGCTCCCGACTTCAACTACAACTTCAAAAATAAAATCGCCACTCCATTCTCCGGGCGGGCTCCCGACTTCAACTACTACTTCGAAAATAAAATCGCCACTCCATTCTCCGGGCGGGCTCCCGACTTCAACTACTACTTCAAAATAAAATCGCCACTCCATTCTCCGGGCGGGCTCCCTGACTTCAACTACTACTCAAAATAAAATCGCCACTCCATTCTCCAGGCGGGCTCCCTGACTTCAATTACAACTTCAAAATAAAATTGCCACACCATTCTCCAGGCGGGCTCCCTGACTTCAACTACTACTTCAAAATAAAATCGCCACTCCATTCTCCAGGCGGGCTCCCTGACTTCAACTACTACTCAAAAATAAAATCGCCACTCCATTCTCCGGGCGGGCTCCCTGACTTCAACTACAACTTCAAAATAAAATCGCCACTCCATTCTCCAGGCGGGCTCCCTGACTTCAACTACTACTTCAAAATAAAATTGCCACTCCATTCTCCAGGCGGGCTCCCTGACTTCAACTACTACTCAAAAATAAAATCGCCACTCCATTCTCCAGGCGGGCTCCCTGACTTCAACTACTACTTCAAAATAAAATCGCCACTCCATTCTCCAGGCGGGCTCCCCGACTTCAACTACTACTTCAAAATAAAATCGCCACTCCATTCTCCAGGCGGGCTCCCTGACTTCAACTACTACTCAAAAATAAAATCGCCACTCCATTCTCCGGGCGGGCTCCCTGACTTCAACTACAACTTCAAAATAAAATCGCCACTCCATTCTCCAGGCGGGCTCCCTGACTTCAACTACTACTCACTGATTTCATCCTATCTTGATTACCTTCCTTTGCCTTTTGTACCATTTCCTTGTTCCTGCATTGCCTCTCGGACCACCTTCTCTTCGAATTATCCTGTCTTGGAATTGCCTTCCCCTGGGTCGTATTACTTTTTCTTCTGGCTGCTGGGGATATTTTTGGAACTGTTTACTCGCCTGCTGGGGGTGATGCTGCTGAGGAAGTATTCTTTGTTTCCTTCACCCCTCATTCTCTTCCTTCTTCCCATACCTCTTCCGGGACTCACGCTTTTGCCTCCTCGATCAAATTATGGAATGTAATACTGTCGGGGGAATCTCGAAGCCGTTGTTTTACTTTTTCAACAACTGCTGGGGGTGATACCAAGCTCGAAGATTACCCCATCGTGTCGTCTGGCCTTTCTCAAAACTATTCTGCTCGGAGCTGGTATTTCCCGAAATCTTGTGTTACTTTCTACCCTTATCTTCCGAGTCTTTGCTTTCAAGAAAATTTTCGCAACAGGAGAAAATTTTCTGCCCCAGTTTGATAAACTTCTGGACGGTATGCTTTTCTGCCAACGAACCCTCTTTTCCTGCTTTTAAATCAAAGAAAAATTGTTAGTTTCAAAACACGGTGAGTGGTCGTGCCACTCTTGTTGGAGCCGTTTTCTTTTCTCTTTCAACTGCTTGGCCTCTCTCGAACTTTGAGGGCGACGTTGACGCTTGCTGGGGACGATGCTCTTTCCACGAACGACCTCTCATCTTTCCTTTTATTCCAATCTTTGGTTTGATCCGACTTTTTTTTAGCCGGTGATCTGTTGCGTGAAATCATCTTTCGGATGTGCCGCATGTGTCCATTAGACTCCATAATTCCTGCGAACCTTCCAATCAGCCTGTCGTCCCAATCTTACTATCGTAACGACTTCTGCCTTGTTGCCCCGTTCCACGCCTATTCATTTCATTATACTGCTTTGGGAGACTTGGTAGTAAGCTTTGAAAAATCAATTTTCGAAAAATGAAAGAAAAGAAAAGAAATACTGACCGCAAATGACAAAAGAAGAGAAAAACTTTTCTGAACTAAAAAATAGGAAAACTTATCTGAATGTATGACTGATCCAATGGTTATGCCGCGCCTTTGAGATTAAACTACCCAGTCTATTCATGTCAATCACTTTCGGATGCCGCGTTCTGCGAGAGGTAAACGGATGTCCAAACCTTGTCTCATGCAGACATCTTGTAACCATCTCGCTCTGTCACCTCACAGTGCCCTTCAAAGGGTTTTCACTAATGAGATTCTCTCATTTCTCTCTATCTCCCGTCGCCTTAAGGTGCCTGTAAAGGTTTTCACCGTAAGACTCTCTCATTTTATTTCTCTCAACTCCCTTCGCCTTAAGGTGCCCGCTAGGGTTTTCACCGCTAAGACTCTCTCATTTACGCTTTCTTTTCTTGCGGTGGAGTATCACCCATGAGATTCCCTTTAGAGCGTTATCCCCTTTCGGCTTGTGCATCCTGGATTCAATCGAGGGTCGGGATGTCACTTTTGGCTTTCATTCACATGATTTGGCATTTCTCAAATACTGATCGAGAGGTCTTTCTGGTTCTTAATATGGTTTCTGCGCGTGAGGCCGAAGAAAGGGGTTTAGCCTCAACGGTTAGCTTATTACAACTTTCGGAATCCACACTATCTTTCCAACGAAACAATGACTTCTGCCCCAGTTTTGTTGCTTGGGGGATTTTTGATTTTTATTTTATTATGACCGAGCCGTGTGGCGCCTACGTATCCTTCTTGAGGAATCAGGTCGAACGTAGTTCACTTTTTCTTGTATTACTTCTTTGTTTCTTTTCTATTCTGTTACACATCTTCCTTGATGATTTCGAAAGAGGGTATATGAAAGAATAATTAAGGCTCAAATGGGGAAACAAAGGTTAAAGTGTTTGGGTAGTAGAAAAATTGCCTCTGTCATTTCATTCTCCGAAAAATGCCAAATACACACAAACGAAACCAAACGTTGACAAATGCATTAAAGAATTACACATAATATCTCTTGACGGCATCAGAATTGATAGCCATATCGGTGCATCTTCCCTCAACATCAGTTAGACATAGAGCGCCGTTGGATAATACTCTAGTCACAACAAATGGTCCCTGCCAATTTGGAGCGAACTTGCCTTTCGCTTCGGCCTGATGTGGTAGAACTCTCTTCAGCACATGCTGTCCCACTTCAAATTTCCTGGGACGTACCTTCTTGTTATATGATCTCGCCATTCTCTTTTGATACAATTGGCCGTGACATACTGCTGTCAATCTCTTTTCATCGATCAAGCTCAATTGCTCCAATCGGGTTTTGACCCACTCGTCGTCATCAATCTTAGCTTCAGCGACAATCCGGAGGGATGGGATTTCAACTTCTGTGGGTATTACTGCTTCAGTCCCGTATACCAACAAGTAAGGAGTTGCACCTACCGAAGTCCGGACGGTAGTGCGATAACCCAACAACGCAAATGGTAACTTTTCATGCCACTGCCTAGACCCTTCTACCATCTTCCTCAATATCTTCTTTATGTTCTTGTTTGCTGCCTCGACCGCACCATTTGCTTTTGGGCGATACGGTGTGGAATTTCGATATGTAATCTTGAACTGTTGACATACTTCTTTCATCAATCCACTGTTAAGATTGGCACCGTTATCCGTGATGATTATCTTTGGAATTCCAAACCTGCAGATGATGTGGGAGTGTACGAAATCCACCACCGCCTTTTGGTCACCGATTTGAATGTTTTGGCCTCCACCCACTTGGTAAAATAATCGATCGTTACCAGGATGAACCTATGACCATTGGAAGCCGCAGGCTCTATAGGTCCAATAACATCCATACCCCATGCGACAAACGGCCATGGTGCTGACATTGTATGCAATTCAGTTGGTGGAGAGTGAATCAAATCTCCGTGTATCTGACATTGATGGCATCTTCGCACGAAACTTATACAATCACGCTCCATCGTGAGCCAGTAAAATCCTTCTCGAAGAATCTTCTTTGCCAATACGTATCCGCTCATGTGTGGCCCGCAAACTCCCGAGTGTATATCCGTCATAACTGTTGTGGCTTGACTTGCATCTATACATCTCAATAATCCCAAGTCTGGGGTTCTTTTGTACAGCACCCCTCCACTAAGGAAAAATCCGTTTGCCAACCGCCGAATAGCTCGGTTTTGATCTCCAGTTGCTTGCTCTGGGTATACTCCTAACCCGAGGTATTCCTTGACATCATGAAACCATGGCTCACCATCCACCTCTTCCTCTATCACATTACAATAAGCATGTTGATTCCGGACCTGGATATGTAACGGATCGACACGAACCTTGTCCGGGTGATGTAGCATCGACGCTAAAGTAGCTAGAGCGTCGGCAACCTCATTGTGCATCCTTGGGATGTGTCTGAATTCTACTGATCGAAAGCGCTTGGTCAGATCATGCAAGCACCGACGATACGGGATAAGCTTTAAATCTCTGGTTTCCCATTCTCCCTGAATCTGATGCACCAGAAGGTCCGAGTCCCCCAAGACCAAGACGTCCTGTACATCCATGTCCACTGCTAATCGCAACCCCAAGATACATGCCTCGTACTCGGCCATGTTATTGGTACAATGGAAACACAGTTGAGCAGTGACAGGGTAATGATGTCTTGTTTCAGAGATGAGCACAGCCCCTACTCCGACTCCTTTTGCGTTCGCCGCTCCGTCGAAGAAGAGCTTCCACCCTGGATCCTTGGTTAGTTCTAACCCCTCAATTTGCAATACTTCTTCGTCTGGAAAATACGTCCTCAAAGGTTCGTATTCGTCATCAACAGGATTTTCAGCTAAGTGATCGGCCAATGCTTGTGCTTTCATAGCCGTCCTTGTCATGTATATGATGTCGAACTCTGTAAGTAATATTTGCCACTTTGCCAACCTCCCTGTAGGCATGGGTTTCTGGAAAATATACTTCAACGGATCCAGACGCGAAATAAGGTAAGTGGTGTACGAAGACAAATAATGTTTCAACTTTTGGGCTACCCAAGTCAAGGCACAACATGTCTTTTCCAAATGAGTGTACTTAACCTCGTGGATCGTGAATTTCTTACTGAGGTAGTAAATGGCCCGTTCCTTCCTGCCAGTAAGATCATGCTGCTGCCCCAGTACGCAGCCAAACGAATTCTCCAAGACCGTCAGATAAAGAATCAGGGGTCTACCCGGCTCAGGCGGAACTAGTACGGGTGGATTTGACAGATACCCTTTGATCCGGTCAAACGCTTCCTGACATTCTGCCGTCCATTCTATCGCAGCGTCTTTCTTCAATAGGCGGAATATGGGTTCACAGGTTGCCGTAAGCTGGGCAATAAACCTACTGATGTAATTCAACCTTCCCAACAGACTCATTACCTCTGTTTTATTCTTCGGCGGGGGTAACTCCTGAATGGACTTGATTTTGGATGGGTCCAACTCAATGCCCCGTCGGCTGACGATGAATCCTAGCAACTTCCCTGATGGAACTCCGAATGCGCATTTGGCTGGATTGAGCTTGATGTCGTACCTTCGAAGTCTTTGAAAGAACTTCCTGAGGTCGGCAACATGGTCTTCTTGACGTCTAGATTTTATGATCACATCATCCACGTACACCTCAATTTCCTTGTGTATCATGTCATGGAATACCGTAGTCATCGCCCTCATATATGTTGCCCCTGCATTCTTCAAACCAAACGGCATCACTCGGTAGCAATAAGTCCCCCGCGGTGTGATAAAAGCCGTCTTTTCTGCGTCCTCTTCATCCATCAAAATCTGATGATATCCCGCATAACAGTCCACAAAGGATCCAATTTCGCGTCCGGCGCAATTATCAATCAGGATATGGATATTGGGAAGCGGGAAATTATCCTTAGGACTCGCCTTGTTGAGGTTGCGATAGTCCACACATACTCTGATCTTTCCGTCTTTCTTTGGCACCGATACTATATTAGCCAACCATTCAGGGTATCGGGTGACGCGAATGACTTTCGCCTGCAACTGCTTGGTTACTTCCTCTTTGATTTTTACACTCATCTCCGTCTTGAATTTCCACAGTTTCTGCTTGACGGGAGGATATGCCGGATCAGTGGGTAATTTATGAACCACTAGATCAGTGCTGAGTCCTGGCATGTGGTCGTATGACCATGCGAAAATGTCTTTAAACTCCATGAGTGTTTTGATCAACTCTTCCCTCAGATTGGGTTCAATATGGACACTTATTCGGGTTTCTTTGACGTCATCCGCATTCCCTAGATTAACGGCCTCAGTATCATTTAAATTCGGTTTGGGTTTTTCCTCGAAGCGACTTAATTCTTCACCGATTTCTTCTACGGCTTCATCATCGCCGTACTCTGACTCACTCTCGTCACTTCTTATTTCATGCGTTATTATTTCCAAACCCGATTGACTTTCTAGACCGGGTTGATTAATCTTTAAGCACGCCATATCATTAAGATCAGTTGAAAGAAGGCTGTTCAGAAAAGTAAAAAGAAGGAAAAAATAAATCAAATTAGACACGAAGGGAACCAAAGTTCATTAATGGGAACTGTACAAGGGAAAACAAACTGCAAGCTTAAATCAAAAATGAACTAAAAACAACTGGATTTTACTCCGGGGACAAACCCCCAACACAAAATTTCGAAAGAAAAACAATCCAAGACAAACTACCAAGACTCCTTCCGGACAGGGAGAGGAGTAGCCTTCCAGTTATTCAGTTTTGCCTTTGGTCCCACAAACTGTATCTCGGTATGACTGGATCTTTCACCATCTTCGAGCATGCATACATCTGTGAATAGGTCCTTGAACTTCCTGAAGAACTCTTCGTCTGGCCTGATCGTAGGACCGGGAATCTTTGTCGTTGGATGTCCTCTTGCTCCGGACCTGACAAAAGATTGGGAAAGGCGTGGAACAGGCTTCGGGAGCACCCATGTCTTCTGCTTACTCCTCTTGGCTCGCCGGATGTCCTCCGATGTTGGCTTGAATCCCAAGCCGAAGGTTCCCAAGTTTTCGACCACTGATACCGGTTGTATGATTCCTTGCAGAGATGCACCTAGACCTTTACCGGGTATGAAACCATGTCGCAACATTTCATGAGCCACCATGACATCTGCAGTAATTGTTCTGTCATTGGGAATGCATTCCCCTTCTGGAACTCGGTTGGCGGATACCACATCGCAGATCTGGTACACCCACGGCCCAACATCTTCTTCTGTTTCAACAAAGGGGACGATGGTGCCTGGTTGTAGATCATTCTCTCCATGGACGACGATCTCCTGTTGGTCCCGCTCAAACTTGACGAGTTGGTGTAAGCTGGATGGAACTGCTCTTGCGGCATGGATCCATGGTCGCCCTATCAGAAGGTTATATGACACCACCATGTCCAGCACCTGTAATTCCATGGTGAACTCCACTGGCCCAATCGTCAAGATTAACACTATGTCCCCAACCGATGCCTTGCCTCCCCCATCGAACCCTCGGAAACATATGCTGTTCTTGCGTATCTTGCCGATGTCTACTTTCAATTTGTCCAGTGTAGAGAGAGGACAAATGTTAGCACTGGACCCATTATCGACAAGGACTTTGGTAACCACCGACTCCTCACACTTTACCGTAAGGTATAAAGCCTTGTTGTGCTCGGTGCCTTCTTCGGGCAATTCATCATCGGTGAAGGTGATCCGATTTGCTTCGAAGATCCTATTGGTGATCTTCTCCAAATGGCTCACTGAGATTTTATCCGGTACATGTGCCTCATTCATGACTTTCATCAAAGCTTGCCGGTGTTCCTCGGAATGTATCAGCAAGGATAGCAATGATATTTGCGCAGGAGTCTTCTTCAACTGCTCTAAGACACAGTAGTCATGCAGCTTCATCTTTTTGAGGAATTCTTCTGCCTCTTCATCAGTTACCGGCTTTTTCAATGCTGCCGGAGTGGTCTTCCTCAATTCCGCAGGGGCAAAACATCTCCCCGAGCGGGTCAACCCTTGAGCTTCACAAACTTCCTCTTTCACTTCCTTTCCTTTGTAGGTCGTTGTAATCCGAGCATAATTCCATGGAACAGCCCGGCTATCCGTTATTGGCAACTCTATTGCTGGCCGGATGATGAAAGGATCCATTCGAACGCCTGCTACTGTCAAGATGGGCTTGATTGCTGCCCCTGGTACAACTATCTTTGCTTCCCCCGGCCTCACCGGTACTTCGTTCACACTTCTTTTCCCCGCTTCTGACCCTCCTGGTACGTCCTTCTTGCAAATGGATGGCTCATCAAGGCTTGGCCCCTTTCTCATTCCTACCCCGCCAGATTTGATCATCATTACCATCTGAGAGGCTTTCTCTTTTCCTTCTTCCACCCGAACCAACTCGATCATGTTGGTCTCATGATGAGTTGGAAGCGGGTTCTGGTTGATGTTGGGCTCTGTTGGAGTCTGGACCTCAATCCTGCGAGTGTCGATGAGCTCCCTGGATGGCCGTTTTCAACCTCCAACATTTTTCCGTGTCGTGTCCTGGGCATCCTGAGCAGTATGCACAATTTACTGAATGGTCCAAGTTCTTTGGAAGAGGGTTTGGTAGCTTAGCTTCAACCGGATTTAGCAACCCTACTTGCTTCAACCGGTGGAACAGACTGGTGTAAGACTCTCCCAAGGGAGTGAAAGTCTTTGGCCTCGGCGCCCTGTCGCCCCTGAATGCCTGGTTCGGACGAAAACTCGCGCCCGAGGGGTTTCTGTAAGCTCTTGGGGGTGGATGATTGTTTTGCGGGTTTGGTGCACGCCACGGTGCATGGACGGGAGGTGCAGAATAGGATTGTGCGTGGTGGACAGTAAAATGGGGATCAGGTGCGGGATAGTAATGTTGCGGGTGGTTATATGGATTGTGGGAGTAATTTTGGTGGTGAGGCTGGGGCGGGCTATATTGGGGTGCGGGGCCTCTATTTCTAAACCATGCCCCGAACTCGACGGCCGCAACTTCCTCTCTTCTCTTTTTCCCCAGTACTGCTCCAGTACCACTTTGGATAGCCTGAGTGGTGGCTTTCAATGCTGAGTAACTCATGATCTTGTTGGCCTTCAAACCTTCCTCGATCATACCCCCCATTTTTATCACCTCGGTGAATGATTTGCCTACGGACGTTACCAGATGTCCGAAATAGGTTGGCTCTAATGTCTGCAAGAAGTAATCCACCATCTCGCTTTCTCTCATCGGCGGATCTACCCTGGCTGGCTGTTCCCTCCAACGGAAACCAAATTCCCTGAAGCTTTCAGCGGGCTTCTTCTCTAATTTTAGCAATGATAGGCGGTCGGGGATTATTTCAAGATTGTATTGGAACTGGCCGATAAAAGCTTGAGCCAAATCATCCCACGTAAACCATCTGCTGGGATCCTGTCTAGTGTACCACTCCAGCGCAGATCCTCCCAGACTCTGGCCGAAGTAAGCTATCAGAAGCTCGTCCCGTCCTCCGGCCCCTCTCATTTTACTGCAAAACCCTCGCAGGTGGGCCACTGGGTCACCATGCCCCTCGTATAGGTCGAATTTGGGCATTTTAAACCTCGCTGGCAACTGGACGTCCGGAAATGGACACAGATCCTTATAGGCGACGCCGACCTGGTTGCCCAAACCGTGCATGTTCCTGAAGGACTGCTCCGGGCTTTTGACTTTTCTGACAACTTCCTCGTGTTCCGAACTTTGGAAGTGTTTTCCGGTTCTGCCGGATTATCCCGATGAGGTGTATGTGATTGTGGTTCGGGAGCCCTGAAAGTAGGCTCCGGAGGATAGTAAGAGTTGTCATGGGTCTAAACATACGGCTCGGCGGCCGGCCTTTGCGAGAGGAGCGGTGGAGGTGCCACAAAAACAGGGGTGGCTGGAGGAGGATTTGGTTGGGCTGGTGGAATGTGGGTGGCATATGGGTTTTCCCCCCGAAAGTATGGATAGATCGGGGCGCTTGTCGAAGGATCGATGGGCGGATGTTCCGGAGCTGAGGCGAGAGTAGGGCGGTTTGGTGAAGCTTGTTCCCTGGCCCAGGCCAGGTGCATCTCTGTTATCCTGTTGTTTTAACCGGTCTACCTCTTCTTTCATGATTTGTAATTCTGATTTTTCTTCCTCGAGACTCTTGCGAGAACTAGACATGCTTACTGTAATCGGTCCTTTGGATCTAGTACGGTAGTGATGGCTGGCCAGTATATTCTGTCAAACCAACTGCTAAACTTTTCTGGATATGCAACAAACTTGTTAGTTTACCGAGTTTGACAGATATGTTATAGCACGTTGGATGCAATGTACCTAACCAAATAACCCTTTCTACATGTACTCTTAACATGCGTCATTCCGGCCCTTTTTCTTTTTCTTTTTCTTTTTCTTCTTCTTTTTTTTTTCTTTTTTCGACTATCTTTGAAAGCCTTATTGTTATTTAACCTTTGGATTCTTTTCCTTTCTTTTTAGTGGTGGTCGAATCTTATGTGGATTGCCTACGTATCACGTTCTCGCGTGAATCAGACCGAGCGTAGTTCTGGTAACAAGATTGTGGCAAAATTCAGTAACTCTTATATCAGATAAAACCTCAAAGTTACAAAACATGGCTTACAATAATCGGCAAAATAGAGGAATGCTTGACTCGAAAAACAAAAAATGCCAACCAACTTGACTCGATATTTCAAAATACATTTTTTAAATCAGAAGTCTAATGCTCTAAAATTCCTGGGAGCCCGCGAGACATCATTCGGCCTTGTCGCGGATCTCGGTGTGAGGTCCTTGTGCAGTCCCCTTAAATCCCTCATGATCCGATGAACATAGCCCATAACCGAAGCAAAAAGGGCAGGGCGGGGCATTTGTTCACAAGCTAGGCACTTCATGGTGACATAGTGCCCGATTTCTCCAATTCTGTCCTTGATCATGTCCCTTTCTCCGAGTAGCCGTTCTATCTGCTGGTTTTTCGCTCCCAACCTTTGAGCGTTGTTGGTGACTTGGTCTAGGATCCTGTCTATTTGTTCTTGCAGTCGAGCCATCAAATTGTGGCAACGGTCGAGGTCCGCTCTGGCATCTTGGGCTTGCTTGAAAACCCGCTCCCTGAGGATAACATTTGCCTCCCTTAGACTAGTGATGGTCTCGGTGTAATCTTCTTCCACCCGTTGTAGGTGAAGTGCATGTTGATGTGCCTCCTTTTTCCAGCTAGCACGGACCCTCATTGTTTGGGCCTTTGATTCTTCCAATTCTCTTTGGACATCGGCAACTTGGCTTCTCAAACCCTTTATCAACTTTTCGTCTGCTCGACTCCTCGACTGTCTGTCAGCATCCCTTTTCATTTGCTGGATTTGAGCCCTCAAAAAGTCATTTTCTTGCGCCAACTTCTTTTTATCTCCTTCGTCGGCGGCGGCTTGCATATCCCTTTCAAATTGAAGTTCTTGGACCCGTTTCTCTATCTTGCCAATCCTTGTTCCGTAAACCTCTTCCTTGGCCAACCAGTCCCATTGGTCTTGGGACGCTTCAGCAAATTCCCTGAGGTGAGGTCTTTTGGCTGGTCTTTCCCCCGATGTTTCTCCTTTGTACCAAATAAGATATCTAGGTACAACCTCTCCTCTAGCTCGATCATGCACACAAGTGTTTGCCTCTAGATATTGGCATTTGCTCCAGATCTGGCGGACCCTCGCTTCCGGGAATTGACCGTCGGGACCAATTTCAATAACATGGGTACTCAGGTCTTCTTCTTTGGGTACTATCTGGCACCTCCCGAGCTGTCTCAACACCCGATGGGGCGCATAAGGTTGAATGCTTTTAAGTCCCATTAAGAGAAAGGGGGACCTAGCCGCTGGCATGTACACGATTCTGTCTATCCGCAACCAACCCAACGTCCATTGTATTTGACTTGCGTTGAGAGCCTGAAAGTATGCCCTCCATGCCAATGTTCCTTCAGGCAGGACGGCCCTATCAATCCTTGTATAGAATTCGCTTATGCAAGTTTCCTCAACCAACCCGTATCTCAAGAATTGGGTGCGGCGACACAGGTGCTCGATTATCCACATTTGTAGCAGTAAATTACAGCCTTCGAAAAAATCTCCCCCGGCTTTGCAGATTGTGAGGGCTCGATATATGTCCGATAGTATCATAGGAGCAAGAGTACTTTCGCTTTGGTCAAGCAGAGTACTGACGACTCCGGCTATCTTTATATCAATGTTCCCGTCTTTCCTTGGGAATACCACGAGTCCTAAAAAGGCTATCATGAAAGCAACTCGTCCGTGCTCCTCCCATTTCTGGCGATTACCCTTGCTGCATAATTTGTTTTCTGGCTTGTCGAAACCTCCCGCATGCCCGTACCTTTGATAGATGAAGTTTAAAGTACAAAACCCTCGTGCTAGATCCGGGTTACGTACCGTTCTGGCCGTCTTCAGTGAGTCTAAAAACCGGTGTACGGCGACAACCCTGGGGGCGATTAGATATTGATGCCCCAATGGTATATCAGTGTTTCCAATGTATCCGGTCATCTCCTCCACAGTTGGGGTGAGCTCGAAGTCCGAGAAGTGAAAGACATTGTGTGCGGAGTCCCAATATGTGACTAAGGCTCTTATGATGTCCCCACGAGGTTTTATTTCAAGCAGACCCGTGAGACCTTTCAAATACTTTTTAACCTCATCCTGCCCTTCTTGGCCTAGATCATTCCACCATAGCCGTATTTGTACCGGGATTTTAGTCACGAGTGAAAAGGGTTCATTTTGAATCGTGCTCATCCTGCACATTTATTTAAAGAAAACTATCATTTTGGCTGGCAATGGTTTTTTCAAAATTTACAGATTTTGGTATATATTTCTGAAAAATGGCAAGTTGGACCCGACGGGGGTTGCCTACGTATCTCACCTCCGGTGAGAATCAAACTCGCGTAGTTCGGTCCGTCAAGACAAACTATTTCTTTTATTGACCGACCACAAAAAACACATTTTGTTAAGAAAACACATTTTCTTTTATTGGCCGACAAAGAAAACACATTTTATTAAGAAACATATTTTCTTTTATTGACCGACAAAAAAACACATTTTGTTAAGAAACCCATTGTCGTCAAAGTCAACCTTTCGTTGTCTCTTATTAACAAACTATTGGTTTTGTTGGTAAGACCCATTTTTGTATTTTCTGAAAATATCTATTTACCCACACTGTTTCCTTTTGTTTTTCGTTTCTCCTCAGTATTTAAAAGCCGGTCAGCATGCAAGTTCGAATAAATGCTTGAAACAAACATGGCATAGCAAGATGGTCTTTCATTTCAGGTTGCCTGTCCTAGACGGACCCAACCCCTGTGTTGAGTCCCCTAAGTCAAATGCAACATGATGCAAATAAGCGTTCCTACTAGGTATCCGGCATGAAGTCACGTTATTCTAAGTTTAAAAACCTGGGTATGTGTTCTAGACTGTGTACCCGAGCGGACAACTCGAGTTGAGGAAGGAGCTCCTTTCCGGGAACCAAAAGGCCAACCAGCTTAGAAACTTTCCGAGCCTCTTCATTATTTCGGGTATGACACTAACAGAATAGGGAGTCTCAACCAGTGAGCACATCCCCGGGGGTGAGAAGTGAAGGGTTTGCGGCACAGTTTTATATACAATTCACGTAATATCAAAGCGGTAAACATATAACAGTTTGTATGTACAGTGCAGCTAGTATCAAAGCGGTAGACATGTAGCACATTAATTAAATATGTAATAAAATCAGATATAGGCAAAAACAACAATTTAACCGAGCTCGAATTCTTAAACCCCGAACCGAAGTTCTGGGTTAAATTGTCCCCAGCAGAGTCGGCAGAGCTGTCACACCTCCTTTTACGCACCCGCGAGGGCACAAGGGAGTTTTTCCAGTTAAAGGACAATCGAGACGGGATTAATTTATTTAATTCAGAGCCGCCACTTGGGAAAATAATGGTGTCCCAAGTCACCGATTTAATCCCGGCCCGAGGAAATTTATGACTCTGTAATACAGTCTGCGAAACTAGAAACCTGGATAAGGAATTCTGTTAACCCGGGAGAAGGTGTTAGGCACTCTCGGATTCCGTGGTTTTAGCACGGTCGCTCAATTGCAATTTTTGTTTCTATCTGATTATTTTATATATTTTAACTATGCGCTTTTAATGCTCCGCTCTTATTTTTAGAAGAATTGCGACGTCACGAAAACACATTTCGAGTCGCACCGCAACCAGTACGCCTGTGACTTTAATGTATTTCAGTTTCGCCGAGAGTAAGATTTGGGTCACATAAATGCGCACCCGTGTTTAGGAAGGTATTATTATTAATCAATGCGCCTAAAGTGTCTATCGTTTTTATTAACTTTGGGAAAGACCGTGAAATTCGCTAAACGGTCTTCCCGAGTCTATGCTTCTTATAACAATTTTATTTGAGGGCCCCGCAATTGTGTGTTTAGTGCGGCGAGGCTCATCTCACTTTTATTAAAGGCCGATCCTAACCCGTCTATATGTTCTACTTATTTCATCTATTGGTTTTAAATTGAAATGGAATTTTATTGCTTGTCATTAACAGTCCAAATGAATGAGCTAATGTATTCTAGATATGGGCCATATAACAACAACCGGGCCCGTTATAAAATCTTTATGCCAAACCCACTAATCTTGTTGCTCATAGGCGTCCAGCACTGTACATATAGGAAAACAACGTTTATCATTAATCGCTGGACACCAAAGTAAAAAAAATGTTTTTCCAGTGTGAAAATACAACTGATTTCGGCTAAGAGACAAGTTAATTGTTTAATTCTTACTAATGATTTAACCTAAAACACAAACATACTATTACTTCATATTTGATCACAATTAGTTAATTATTGTACTGTCATGGACGATTGGCGTTAATATGCTGAAGCTATGAACTCTTTCCTTTATTCAAAACAAAACAGGAATGCTGAACGTTAAACTAATAAAAGCGAGAAGGTGAGGAATACTGATTTTCATTACCTACACGTACTGAATAAAAGCGAAATTACAGCTGATACAAAATCAACTAATGATTGCCTATATACGCTAATAGTCTAATGAACAGTTCTGATTTCCAACTTACAATAATTTACAGTTATCAAACCATCATTAATACATTCCAATTCCATAACTTCTTTAACCAATGGCAGTTTATAGAAGGAAAACTAAGAAAATCAGAAGATATTGTTAAAAGAAAAGGATCAGCACTTCAAATCATGTCCATAAGCCTCAGATTACAAACGTGTACCTGGCAATTGAAGAACCAAAGGATCAGCTATGCAGTAATGGCAACAACAGCAATGTATCAACAGCCAATAGCAGGAGAAAACAGGAGCCAAAACAAACAGCAACAATCAACACCCAGGTACAAACTACAGCAGTCCCAACTCAACAACCAAACGCAAGAATACCAGTGGCCAAACACAAGAGAATCAGTGGCCAAACACGATGCTAGCCAAACAATGACACAACCTCGACCAACAGCAACAACAATAGCTACCACAACAAACAGGGGCCAACAGTAACAAGTGGCAGCAAACACAGGAGCAACAGTAACAAACCAACACCAAACAACCTTAACAACACGCAACAGCACGCCAACAATCTCTACGACAACTGAACAGCAACAGTAACAGACTCTACAATGCAACAGTGAACACAGTGTGTGTATATATTTTGTTTATTCGTCTGTCTATCTTCCCTACTCTCACTGTATTTTTAGTTCAAAAAATTGTTTCTCCAGATATCTCTGTGTGTCCCCCTACTGTTTCAAATTCATGCTATACTTATAGCTAAAAACAGACCCCCTTGCCCATCCCTTTGTTCATTGTTTAATTCAAAGTTATGGGTAGTATACTATTTAATCAATATCTTCAAACCTCTCCATTAAGTTTTGTTCCCCATGAACACTTATCTTTTCCTTAATTAATTCAAAAGTTATGGGTGAGTTAATTGTTTAATCATTTTGTCTTGAAGCTCCCCCATACCATTATGTCTTGTAACAAATAGAATAGTTTAATGGTCCATTAGTGTTCCCTGACAGAATATTCAACTAAGCATATTTAAACTTTTAAATCCCAAAATACCTCTGAAATCACTATCCTACATCCATCCCCTACTTCCTTAGTCTTATTACCCCTTATTGCCTTTAATATATTTTATATTAACTGATCAAATGCTAAATAATCAATCAGTAATTAATTATGATATTTAATCAATCAATTATACTCGAAGAACCCTAATTTCAGATTTATCAAATAATTTTGTATTAATCAGCTATAACCAATCAGACCCTAAGTGTTAATCAATATTGAATTCACTGAATTTCAAACAAATTATCGAAACAGATTTACTAATTAGTAATTTTAATCAAATGGGTAAATCATATTATTCTAATCAGTTGATAAAACAGTACTGAATACTAATTAACAACAAAATCTAAAACTAATCCATTATCACTGACTAACAATATCATTATCAGAAGAAATTAACTCTAACAAATATCAGAATCAAAACATTAACACAAAATTGACTGATTTCAGAATGAAACGAATAAAAATCATACTAAAAATTATCAGAATCTATTTAACCCTAAAACTAAATTATATCAATCCGTTTGTTTTTTTGTTTTTTAAAAGTAAACCCTAATCAGTTATATCAAGAAAGCAAGAACATGCAAACAAACAAGTTAAAAAAAACAGAGAAACAAAAGAGGAAAACTTAGCTTAGCCGTTAACTAGTCCGTTTCTTCTTCTTGCTTCTCTCTTTTTTTTATTTGTTTTTTTTATTTGTTTTCTTCATCATTTCCTTCAACGGACTTCGAATCTTGGATTTCTTGAACTTTTCTTGAAGTTCCCGGCGGTTTAAGTTGTTCTTGACGACTCGCAGCTTTGGCTCGATTTCTTCATGTAACAATGTTAGTACGAGTGGCGGGCGGGGATTTTGGGTGGTTTTGGGTGGTGCGCCGCCATGGGTGGTGGGTGGCGGCGCGACTAGGGTTTGAAATTCGAAGAGATTGGTTGGTGTTTGGAGGTTAACAATGGTAGGGATGTGATGAGGAGGAGGTGTGGAATGTTTTGCCGTTGGTTTTGGTCGAAGGAGAGGCCGGCCGCCGCCCTACGCGGCGGAACCCTAGCGGCGCGGCTGGGAGAGAAATGGGGTGTCTCTGGAGATGAGAGACAGAAATGAGTATGTCTCTCGATGTTTTCTTCAATTTTTTGTCTAAAAATTTTTATTTTATCCAATTGAGCTTTAGGTTAAAACTGACCGTTGGATCATGTGACGGACGGCCAGGATTTCAAAGGAGGGGGGGGCGGTTCGGGTAGAAGGATTGGGTCCGGTTTTGGGCTGAGGTGTTGGGCTGGCTGGGTAGGGAATTGGGTGGTGTATTGAATTACATTGGGCCTGGTTTTGCCATGGCCCAATTCCGATTTCCATACTACATTCCATGGTGTATCATATACATATGTGTGTATATATATGTATATATATATATATATATATATATATATATATATATATATATATATATATATATATACTAACTCATAACACAATTAATTTTTACTACAATCATCCCACATAATTACATATCACTTAAATGTAAACCGTATAATTTTGATATTAAACACTAAAAAAAATGCAAAACATGATGTATATATTTTGTATTTTACTAATTTAAATAAATAAACACGCACTCACAAAAATGCAAATGTAAGATAAAAATAACACAAAAATCACAAAAATCATGCTTAACACAAAACTATTTTATTTTTGAATTTTCTGGGAGTGATTCTCATGTAGGGCAAAAATCACGTGCTCACACCAGCTGTTCTTACAAAGGGCATGTATTTCCCTGACAAAGCTCGCCTAGTTGGGGCTATAAAAATCTATAGTATAAGGGAGTGTCGTGAGAGGACGGTAAGTAATTCAACTACGGATAAATACAAGGCTATATGCCGTAGGTGGTTTAAGTGTTGTCACTGGATGCTGCGTGCCACAAGAAAAAAATCAGGTTTGTGGAAAGTTGGTAAATTTATTAGCGAGCATAGATGTGAAATGGACACATTCAAAGAGAACCACTTCAACTTGGATGTTGACTTGATTTTCCTTGTCTTGGTTCCATTTTTGGAAGTGTCCATTAGATTCAAGATTAGAGAGTGTATTACAACCGTCCACCAGGAGTATGGTTATACTATAACCAAAAGAAAGGCATATCTCGGTCGCAAACGTGCCTTTGAACTAATTTATGGCGACTGGGATAAGTCATTTTCAAATATGCCCAGGTACATGGCTGCACTGTAACACTTTAACCCCGGGACTATTATTGAATGGAGGCGTGGGCGAAGTCCGGATAGACCGAAATATATATTCAACTATGTATTTTGGTCATTTAAACCAGCAATAGATGGTTTTGTGCATTGTTGTCCTGTAATTTCCATAGACGGTACTCATGTCTATGGCAAGTATGATATTAAGCTTTTGATTGCAGTTGATGTAGATGCCAACGGTCAAATATTTCCACTAGCTTTTGCCATTTGTGCCAACGAAAGTGAAGAGACGTGAACGCAGTTCTTGAACCACTTGAAGCAGCACGTTGTCAAACAGCGTTCAGGTATTTGTCTAATATCTGATCGGCATGGTGGTATTTTAAGTTTTGTACGTCACTTTCCTGAATGGCAGGAATCGCATGCATACCACCGTTACTGTGTGAGGCACCTAAAGGCCAATTTTCAAAAGAGATTTCCTGACAAGGCGTTGCATGACTTAATGTGGATGGCTGCAACCGAGCACCAGCTCTGTAAATTCACGAGGTGCATGGAAGCAATCCGGCAGATAGAACCACGAGCCTATACTTGGTTGATGCAATATTACCCTCAAATGTAGACATTGCATGCTGATGGCGGGAGACGATGGGCTTCCCGATCAACAATCGGGTATGACGTCGGTACCACCCATCATAGAGATAAATAGATCCCTCCTCAAAAATTGTAGGTGGTAGCGGGATGCGCTCAGCTCGCTCCTCCCAATACGCTATCTGCTGTTGTAGCCACCCAACATACTGCCGGTTCATGTTCGAACGGTCGTCCCGCTGATAGTGAGTAGGCTCCCATCCGGGCTCCATCGGTATCGGCTGAGGACGACACAAACTGTCGTAGCACACGCTCTATCGCATGATACTCATCAAAATCCCAAAACATCAACGGGACAGAGGTGCTCCAAATCAACCGGTCTACTGAGCAAATAGCCTGTAGGTGGGCAAGCAAGTTATTGCTGTATGGCGTCAAGATAAACTACAAGCAGTAACAAAAAAATGAGTATGCAAAATACAACTAGATTTAAAACAACCAACTTTATGTACATATTTACATGTCCATCCACCAACATATCTAATATGTCCCTAATAAGGGGGAGATTATGGTGGGCATCCGCCCCTCGATAGGTCCCCCGCCGGAGAATCCATCTAACAGCTAGCGGGAGAGGCGGATAGTGATGTCCGGGTGGAAGTGCTGGTAGAGGTGGCTACAACGGCATGATACGCTGCCATGCCCAAACCTAAGATCAAATGTTTATGTAAATTTATGAGTCATTTCACAATATAGAATTTAGGATTAATAAATAATGTATTCGGAAATATTTTGCACCTGAAGGAGTGGCAGAAAATCAAAAATATCAACAGTTGGACCGACGCTCGCCCGGCACATTCTCCTATAGAGATAGGCCAGAACTGTAGCTCCCCAACTGTAATGCTACAGATCATCCAGGTCCTCCAAACAGTGAAGAAACTACATTGTCATCTTGTTCCCCGAGGTGTCGGGAAACAAGACACACCCGAATAGCATGAGTAGTGCCATCCGAGTGTAACGAATAATCCATAGCTCATTTGTCTCGTGTGTAATATCAGGATGCAAAGCCGCCATCCGATCTCTAATCAGTGATAATCGCACTCGACTGCCACCCCGGTCACCCTCCGGTCGCAAACTAGTCATTTGCCCCATCATATCAACCAGCTGTGCCCGGTCATACCTCTCCACTGGTGGGGCAGTGTAAATGTGCGCCACTCTACGCGCAGTCCGTATAACACCTGGACGTCATGCAGCGTGATCGTAGCCTCTCTAGTAGGCAAGTGAACTGTATGCGTCTCTGGTCGCCACCGCTCTATCAAGGACGTGATGAGCGACCAGTCAAGTTGCATCCGTCCAAGCTCAAAAATAGTATATAACCCCGTATGTTGTAGCATCTCTACTACACGCGTGTGGAGGGGATGCTCCGCTATATACTCCAATAGATCATCGGGCCTCCTGGATGGATAGTCTGAAGCGCTAGCTGGCCCTCCCAAACATAGGATGACCTATGGTCGCCCTGCAGTACTAATAACTGATCCGACGTAGGGCTAGGGTGCGCAGGTGGATGAAATGCCATGTCGTATACTATAAATTAAAAAATAATAATTATTTGTGTTAGTGTAATAAAATACATAATTAAGTATGATTTTTGAAAGTGGATATAATAGTTGTGTATGGGTTTTTGGCTTGATTTTTGACGCCCGGTACCACCAAATAATTCTTAATTATTATAAATCTCAATTTCAATAATTTTACGATTTTATTAACTTAATTATTAAATTAAGTATAATAATTACAATTTGGAGATAATAGTTGTGTATGGGTTTCAGGCTTGATTTTTGACGCCCACTACCACCAAATAATTCTTAATTTCAATATTCTTATAATTTTATTAACTTAATAAATTAAATTAAGTATAATTTTACAAATTGAAGATAATAGTTATGTAAAGGTTCCAGACTTGATTTTTGACGCCCGATACCACCAAATAATTCTTAATTTCAATATTCTTATAATTTTATTAACTTAATAAATTAAACTAAGTATAATTTTACTAATTGGAGAAAATAGTTGTGTAAAGGTTCCAGGCTTGATTTTTGATGCCCGGTACCACGAAATAATTCTTTATTATTATAAATCTTATTTTCAATATTTTTATAATTTTATTAACTTGATTAATTAAATTAAGTATAATTTTACAATTTGGAGATAATAGTTGTATAAAGGTTCCAGTCTTGATTTTTGACGCCCGGTACCACCAAATAATTTGATTTATTTTGTTTAAATTAAATTTTTTCTTTCCAAATTTGAGGCCGTATTCCAGGCATAATATAACTCTCTACACTAAAAGGCTCTACGCTATAAGGCTCTTCGCTAACATATCATATGACATGTTATATACTAACATATTAAATTTATACTAACATGGTATATATCAACAAGGTATATACTAACTAAATTAATACTAACATATACTAACAGGGGTATATACTAACACGTCAACAAACAAAATTAATACTAACATATACTAACAGAGTATATATACTAACATGTTAACAAACTAAATTACTACTAACATATACTAACAGGGTATATAAAATATATAACATAAATAAAATTAACATGGAAACATAATATATGAGTTTTAACATAAAATAGATTGAAATACCTCGATTAAAGGCTGTGATAGTGATTTTTTTCTCCCAAACCGTATCCAAATTTGCCTTCGTGTGGGGCCTACGGGTGCTACTCTTCAAGAGGACGGGTGGGACTGATTTTTTTTTTTAAAAAAAATGAGACAGAAGGGGGGGGGGGGGACCAAAAATATTTTGTTTGTTAATGGTGGAACGTGTTCTGGGGAAGAAGAAGAAGGGTTCTATTTTAATAGGGTAATTCGCAGTAAAGAACTGCGAAATGTAATTCATAGTTCTTAACTGCGAAATGTCAGGAAAATTAAAAAAAAAATTAATAAGAATTTCGCAGTATAGAACTGCGAATTACCTTAACGTCCGTTAATGTAATTCGCAGTTTTATACTGCGAAATAGGTAAAAAAAGTATTTTTTTAAAAATATATTTTATGTTATAAAAGTCATCATTTAGGTTCCGGACTCGATTATACACTAGCCACAAAAATTTTTATAATTGAATAAAAAAAATAAAAACAGACGCGCCTATCCAGGACAAGTATGCAATCATGCATGACAATACATGAAAGGTATAGCTCACTATCAAATCTAAGATTCTTTTTATGAACACAATTCCTGAACATAATTTATCGCGGATTAAGATTTAAAGTTTGTGAATTTCTTTAGCAATCTCATACTATACTAGTTGTATAAAAATTAAGTACACATTCAAGTATCTTACTGTAATATATTCTTGTTTAATCTAGACTAGATCCGCCGTTGTGACACAGAGCCAGTCACTTTCTGATTTGTCCACCTGATGTTTCTTTTTGAAAAGCAGAATTAAGTTGCTCAATTTTGTCTTTTCATCAATTTCGTCACCTCAAACGTCATGAGTCCAAATTTGGTCCTCGAACTTGCTACTCCCTTATATATATCCAACTCTAATTATTATCATAGCACACAATTATTAAGAGTCATACAAATAAAGATTTCTCTTGCTTTTTCTCTCACACAATACTACACCCTACTTCCCTCTCTTTAATCCAACTCTTTTTCTCTAACTTCTATTCTCATTAAGTTTACCTAAGTGTAACAATGGTGCAATCCCATGTCCTCTTGGTGACTTTTCCAGCACAAGGCCATATTAATCCATGTATCCAATTTGCCATGAGGCTAATTAGGATGGGCATTGAGGTAACTTTTGCCACAAGCGTTTTCGCCCATCGTCGTATGGCAAAAACTGCGACTTCTACTCTACCCAAGGGCTTAAACTTTGTGGCATTCTCTGACGGGTACGATGATGGTTTCAAGGTCGATGAGCATGATTCTCAACATTACATGTCAGAGATAAAAAGTCGCGGTTCTCAAACCCTAAAAGATATCATTTTGAAGAGCTCAGACGAGGAACGTCCTGTGACATCCCTCGTCTATTCTCTCTTGCTTCCATGGGCTGCAAATGTAGCGCGTGAATTGCACATCCCGTGCGCGTTACTATGGATTCAACCAGCAATTGTGCTAGACATATATTATTATTACTTCAATGGCTATGAGGATGCCATAAAAGGTAGCACCAATGATCCAAATTGGTGTATTCAATTGCCTAAGCTTCCATTACTAAAAAGCCAAGATCTTCCTTCTTTTTTACTTTCTTCTAGTAATGATGCAAAATATAGTTTTGCTCTACCAACATTTAAAGAGCAACTTGACACATTAGATGTTGAAGAAAATCCAAAAGTACTTGTGAACACATTTGATGCATTAGAAAAAGAGGAACTCAAAGTTATTGAAAAGTATAATTTAATTGGGATTGGACCATTGATTCCTTCATCATTCTTGGATGGAAAAGACCCTATGGATTCTTCCTTTGGTGGTGATCTTTTTCAAAAGTCTAATGACTATATTGAATGGTTGAACTCAAAGGCTAATTCATCTGTGGTTTATATCTCATTTGGGAGTCTCTTGAATTTATCAAAAAATCAAAAGGAGGAGATTGCAAAAGGGTTGATTGAGATTAAAAGGCCATTCTTGTGGGTAATAAGAGATCAAGAAAATGGTAAAGGAGATGAAAAAGAAGAAGAGAAATTAAGTTGCATGATGGAGTTGGAAAAGCAAGGTAAAATAGTACCATGGTGTTCCCAACTTGAAGTTTTAACACATCCGTCGTTAGGATGTTTTGTGTCACACTGTGGATGGAATTCGACTCTGGAAAGCTTATCGACAGGTGTGCCTGTAGTGGCATTTCCTCATTGGACGGATCAAGGGACAAATGCTAAATTAATTGAAGGTGTTTGGAAGATAGGTGTAAGGTTAAAAAAGAATGAAGATGGTGTGGTTGAGAGTGAAGAGATTAAAAGGTGCATAGAAATGGTAATGAATGGTGGAGAGAAAGGAGAAGAAATGAGAAGAAATGCTCAAAAATGGAAAGAATTGGCAAGGGAAGCTGTGAAAGAAGGTGGATCTTCAGATATGAATCTAAAAGCTTTTATTCAAGAAGTTTGCAAAGGTTGTTGATATATTTCTAATTAAGCAATTGTTTTCCTATTTATAACTTGGTTCTTTTTTTTTCCTAATAAAGTTTAGTGTTCAACTTCTATATATTCGGATTATTCAAAAAAATGGTATACTATCGTGTCGTCTAAAAAAGAACTACAAGACAAATAAGTATGCATAATAATTGAAATCAGTGCAACCTGCTATACAGTTAGACCTCTCTGTTAAAATATCCCTATATAATAATTATTTATTTTAAAAACTAAATTTTTTCATAACTGATATTTTATGTTATGTTATAATATATGTCATTTATAACATCACTTTACTATAGCATCTAAAAAACAACGATACAAATATTAAAAAGATATTTGACTGTAGTAAGTTAATCTATACTAATAACGTAAAGTTGTTATGTACTGGTATATAAGTTATATTCCTAAATTTAGTTG
The DNA here is from genome assembly GCA_032618575.1 of Nicotiana noctiflora. Classification (NCBI taxonomy): domain Eukaryota; kingdom Viridiplantae; phylum Streptophyta; class Magnoliopsida; order Solanales; family Solanaceae; genus Nicotiana; species Nicotiana noctiflora. The sequence continues at coordinate 150,875 of JASVEL010012175.1, forward strand.
AATTCTGAAATTTATAAGGCGGAAAATATTCGTGTTTCATAAAACATAGTAAGAGTTAAAGCAAATGCTCAAATATCAAGATTCTTATGTCTACTTGTTATTTTTGCCATTGCGCTATATTTTTCTTTTTAAATCTTATTTTTTGTGGTTGTGTTATATTTTAGTGTGATAAGGTTGTACTTTAACACGTACAAAGACATGAAGGTCTAGTCTACATAATACAAAACAAGACAGCGAATTCCCGTTTGTCACTTTCTTAGTTGTGACAACACTTACAGTCACATATATTATAACGGTAAGCTAGCTTTTGAACTACAGTATTTTTAATACGAAATATAAATATAGTTCTACTAATATTATATTTTTTTAAACCTATAATTTTAAAATTACAATAAATTTAATACTAAGAAGGTAACTTTAAATGTTCAATTTATTAAATTTAAATGCTAAATTCACCTTTTGATGTGCGATGTCGGAAACATTCAACTGAGGGGTATCTTGATACTCTTTATCCGAAAATTATACTGTATTTCTAATTGTTTTTACTTTATGTATATTTACTAAATATAGACTCCTCTTAATTTTATGATATATTTAAATTCTTATATATTTTATACCCCTTAAGAAAAAATTATGGCTCTGTGTTACTGCTGACGTGCATGGCAACTTTGTTGTGTAGATGTAGAAACAAACTGAGCGTTTTTCTCGAGGCCTTGAATCGCTATCCTTAGAATCCAGTAGAATCACTTGTTTAAAAATGGAGTATCTGTTATGTTTGTGGACCATATTTATGCTCGTTCACTTCTAAATAAATGGAGTATAATGTCGTTCTAGAAATAAGCAAAGTTGTTAACCTTAAAATTCGAGTAATAATTAAATTTATATTGTTATTTTAAAAATAAATAATTTAATTCAATACTAATTAATAAATAAAAAATTTAATATATAAATTAAAGAGTAAAGGTAAGTCAAACCAGCGTATAAGCAGACTTCGACCTCGAGCAATAACAACCTAGAGGTAGGTGGATAAGAACAATAAAATAATAAATCATATCAGATGAATAATATACAAGAACGCGAAATATGTATATTCTCTTCTCAATGACTGATCCATTACAAATGATTGGGGTCCTCTGTATATAGTAAGGTAATTCTAAATAAGGTACACTTCCAATTGTAGTTGTCTAACCGCCTAGTAAATACGTTTTGAAATTTACGCTGTGATCATAGGGCCATTGCCGTAATCTCGCTCTTTCTATTATGAAACCATAATGGTATTATCTCAAGGTCAGTCACACAACCTCGGTGTTCATCGAGCACTTCGATCTTCAAATCTTGTACTTCGTCATAGTCCATTTCGAACTGGTTCTCGAAGGTGACCCTCAAGCCCCCGGAATCGGGCATACCTGATTTCAACCGTATACAGATAGTCCCCATGTTTCTTAGAGTAAGGTGATAAGAAATTATTTGATCCAGTGACGACCCGACTCGTCGTCTAATGTGCTACTGCCCCGTTTTTCCCATTTTATGCTTCTTCATATTTCATTATCCGCATTTGGTGAGTTAGAGTTGAATTGGTTTGGTTTTGGTAGAAAATGAGATACTTATTCTATTTAAGGATGGCTTATTTTGGAAAAGTCAATCGGACGTTGATATTGAGTTAGAGTGCTCGAATGTGATTTTTGGTGATTCGGTTAGCTTCGGGGGATGATTTGTGACTCAGGAGTACGATCGGAATTGATTTTGGAGGTCCGGTGTAGAATTAGACTTGAATTGACAAAGTTAGTATTTTGGCGAATTCTGGTTGGTGGGTGAGATTTTGATCCGAGGGTCGGAATGGAATTCCGAGAGTTGTTGTAGCTTTGTTAGGTAATTTTGGATGTGTGTGCAAAATTTCAGGTTATTCGGAGGTATTTTGGTCGGGTTTTGATCGAATGCGTATTTTGGAAGTTTTTAAGAAACTTAGGCTTGAATTTGATGTGATTTAATGGTTTTAGCGTTGTTCGATGTGTTGTGATGATTGGAACAAATTTGAATGATGTTTAGGATGGGTTGACACTTTTGGTTAAGGTCCCGAGGGCCTCGGGGTGATTTCGGGTGGCTATCGGGATGGTGATTGCTATTTGGCCATCTACTTATCTTTGGTGCTCGATTTTTCCGAAGTCGAAGGTGATAATATCGACGTCACCTCATCAACTACAAACATTTCTTTTGCGCATGTTGTTCACCATAGATTATTTTCACACCATCATTGTCGAGAACTTCATCAATTGATGAAGGGTCGATGGTACTACCCTCATATTGTGGATCCATGACCTCCCGAGCAGTGCATTATATGTCATGTCGCCTTTAATGACATGAATTTTGTATCTTGTATGACCCAACCACGTTTACTAGTAGGATTATCTCTCGCTTCGTCGTTTCACTTGCCATGTTGAAGCCATTTAGGACTCGAGATGCACGCACAATTTGGTCCTGCAGGTTGAGCTGCTCTACGACCCTCGATCTGGTCATGTTTGTTAAGCTACCTGGATTAACTAGAATACGTTTAACTTGAATTATATTTAAAAAATAGAAATTACTAGGGCACCATTGTGCGGCTGAGAAAGGCCCTCCCCTTCTTCGTCATTTAACGATAGGATTCCTTCGGGCACATAACCCTGAGTCCACTTTTCTATGGTGATAGACACCTTGGTATGTTTGAATATAGGCCCTTGTAGAACATCGCCCCCTCCAACGATCATATGAATTACATGTTACGGTTCTTCCTACTCATTTTTTCTGTTGCTGTCTCTTTCTCTTAAGTGTTCTTCGAGCGATCACTGAGGAACTCTCGAAGGTGGCCCTCATTGAACAATCGAGCTACCTCCTCCCTCCGTTGTCTGCAGTCTTCTGTCCAATGGTCATGTGTGCCATGATATTTGCACATCAAGTTTGGGTTTCTTCGAGAAGAATCAGTTTGTATAGGTCTGGGCCACCTGGTGTCTTTGATCTTTCCGATAGCCAACACAATCCCCGATGTATCGACAATGAAATTATACTCCGATAATCGAGGTGCTTCCGCGGGATGATAAAAATAATTCTTACTCATAAGTCCCCGATAATTTTGCCCTCGATCGTTTCTTCGATCGTTCCAAGGAGGATTGTTCCCTAAACCACTGTTTCTTCGATCTGTGACATATGGCTGATATCGTTCTCTATTTGAACTTGGTTCCTTGTCAGTATCCCTCGAGGCTTCAACTACCAAACTATTTGGATGAATTGAACCCCGAGGGGGTTCCCAACTGGTCGTCCTTGACCCTAATATTTGATTGATAATGATTATGCACATCTTCCTAAGTTACAGCTAGAACTCGATCAGATTTTGCTTCAACTATCATGACACTATCGAACTCCGCTTGTTCAACCCTTGGGTAAAAGCTTGAACGCCCAATCATCTGTGGCTGGTAGTAATTACATTCTCTCTATTTAAAATGGGGATACGAACTCTCTTAGAATTTCATCACCCCTCCGTCTTATCTTTAAAATGTCTGATTTCCTCGTTATGACCTTTATGGCCCCGGCATGTGACTTTACGAAGGCGTCTGCTAACATAGCAAATGAATTAATAGAATTCGGTGGCGCCAAATCATTGCTCCCTTTGACAAAGTTTCCCCAAAATCTTTCGATAAAACTAACTCAATCACATCATCATTTAAGTCATTTCCTTTAGTCTCGCATATGTACGAGGTGATGTGTTCATTAGGATCGTTCGTCCCGTTGTACTTAGGTATATCTGGCATATGAAACTTCTTAAGAATGGGCTTCAAAGTCGCACTCTGAGGAAATGGCTTGTGTACAAACTTCTTAGCATCCAAACCTTTTAGGATCGGGGGGTTCCCCCGGTATTTGATCAACCAAGGAGTTGTATGTTTCCACTTTCTTGTCATTATCTTTGATTTTTTGCTCTCCCGACTCGATTATTTTTGTGAGCTCCTCGTGCATCTTTAAATTGGAAGATCAGTCCCCAATCCATTATCGTTCGACCTTTCTAGCACCAGCTTGGTACGACGAGTGATTTCTGGTTCGACCACACTCGGAGTTTTATGTTGACTTTGAAGCTGAGCGATAGCAACATGCTGAGCTTGTAACATCTCGAATATTACCTGGAGACTAACTCCACTGTCTCCTACACCCTGTATTCTTTGGCCAGCAGATAAGACCTCCCTGCGTACGCTTCCTCCGAGGTTTGGGCCTAAGTCCGTATTCAAAGCAATGCGCGAACTAACATGGAACGGTTCTGCCATCGGCACTTCCCCAGGGTTAATCGGTGGTACACCGGCTCCTAGAGCAACTACATTATCGTTTTCCCCGTGAAATCCAAAACCATCATTTCCATGTACGAGTGTGTTTTGTGAGTTTGACATATTTTAACCCGAGAACAAAAATCTTGGCAAGACAAGTGTGAAAAAATAACGTGTGTTATTAGAATCAGTACTTAAATAATCACTACTATCTTTAGCCCCATAGTACGTGCCAAACCGTTAACCCTAAAATTCGAGTAACAATTAGACTTGCATTGTGATTTTAAAAATATGATTTAATCCAATACTATTTGATAAACAAGGAATCTAATGTATAAATTGAAGAGTAAAGGTAAGTCAAACCAGCATATAAGCAGACCTCGACCTCGAGCAATGTCAATCTCGAGGTAGGTGGATAAGAACAATAAAATAATAAGACATATCAGACGAACAGTAAGCAAGAAAGTGAAATATGTATATTCTCTTCTCAATGATTGAGCCATTACAAATAATTGGGTCCCCTTTATTTAGTAAGGGAATCCTAAATAAGGTACACTTCCAATTATTGTAAGGAATCTTATTATACAACTGTCTAATCGCCTAATACAAATTCATTCCGGAATTTACGCTGTGATCTTAGAACCACCGCGGGAATCTCGCTCTTTCTGTTATGAAATCATACCGAGGTCGGTCATACTTGGCCTCGGTGTTTATCGAGCACTTCGATCTTCAAATCTTGTACTTCGCCATCGACTTGCACTAGGTCCATTATTTCGAACTTTTTCTCAAAGTGACCCTCAAGTCCACGGAGTGGGGCATACCTGATTTCGACCGTATACACAAGTGAAAGCTAAAATCAAAATTGGTGAATTAGTTTTAAATTTCTCATTTTATGTGACACTCTTTTGTTCATAGTACACTTGGAAATAAATAAGATCTTCTAAAATTTAAAAATTATTTAACTTGAAATTGTTACTTAATAAAATAATTTTACGGTAACAAAAATATAATGACACGAAAAGTGTTTTTCTTTTTTTCTTTTTTTGCTTTCATATTCGCGTGTTAAAAAAATAGACGACTACGCGTATGTGCTACGTCCCTAACTCATGAAAAAGATAGATACATTTGTTGCATTACTGCTGGTCGTGTCCTTGTCCATCCTACTATTACAGATAATATAAATCAAGAATTTTGTTTAATATAAGCAGTATAGTTAAGTTTCGTTAGCATTTGATGACCTCTTTTAATTTCTTTTAGGGGCCGAAAAATAATTACCTCATAGAAAAATCATAGTTACAAGTTTAATTGTCATATACGGATAGTGTAAATAAATTCTTACAAGACACGTAACTTTTTACAAGATGTTAAATTAATACTAATAGTATTGTATATATAATTAAGTTAATTTCCAGGATAAGTTTATCCTTGAGACTTTTTTTATACAATTTTGAAACCAGTTTGAGGACCAAAATTGAGTTATAATGACGTTTGAGCTTACGAATTGCACTAAAATGCATGGAAACTTATTTGCTGTCTTTCACAATTGGTTGGGATTTTGATGAAGATGGCAGGTACTGCACTATTGAATCAATATCATACAGATTTTTTTTTTGGTTTCCACCCGATATTGGGTATTTATATTCGGGTCCAATTAAATTTGAATTTTTATCAGGAAATAATATATTTAGAAGTAAAGCACTTCCTAATAAAAATGTTTACATACCCAAGATTTGTACTCGAAATCTTTTATTAAGGATAAAGAAATACTTATCCCTTCACCACGATCCATCGTTTGTTAATCATGCTGATCTATCCTTACATGTACTATTAGTTATCTGGACCAAAAAACTTTTAAAAGTTCTAAGTTAAAAGTTAAAACAAAAGCCAGCCACAGGTTTTGTGGAAACTATTTGCAAAATAGACTACAGAATTTACACTTAAGAAGTCATGATATAATTCAAATTGAGTTGGCAAATCTAATTTGATATTGTATCAAAATATCATGCAACAAAAGTTGGCGTGTTGGTTTGAAATTTCTACAACATGCATGAATATGAGGTGCTATTATTTATGTTATTTATGGTATATCAATAATTTTTAAAATCAACAATTAAATCACCGCGTATTTAGTGGGTGTCGAACAAAGTCTTACATTAAAAGTGATCGATAAAAGAAAGACAAATATGAGGTGCAAAGATACATTTAAAGGTGAGTATTTTGAGAAAAATCGTACTAACTTTATATACAATAACAACAAAAATAACCCAATGAAATTATACAAGTGGGTTTGGGAAAAGTAGTATGTGCGCAGGCCTCGGCTCAAGAACATAAAAAATGGAGCAATAGAAACATAATAGCAATAACAATGTAAAAAGACAGTGTAAGCAAATAAAATAATGAATAATGACAGTGTCATAGAGAAACAATAGGAACAACAATGTAATAAGACAGTGTAAGCAAATAATACAATAACTAATGACAAAAATCCAAGGATATGAAACTACACGAATAATGTCAGTCCTACTGCTAATACTGACATACCGTATATAAACAACGGACTAGGAATAAGAAGGTACCCGAATAGTACAACTACTACTAGCAAGACAAGACATAACTCTAGACTGTCTATCAACTCACCATCCTATATATATATATATTCAGTGATGTTGAACAAAAGGTGTTACCAACACTATAATATCAATTATGAATAAAAGGTTACCCACATAAGAGAAAGAGAATCAGTATCAAATTAAGGGACACAAATGGCAAAAGTGTTAATTTAGATTATTATGTTAACGGAATAGACATTAGAGGCCAATTCGTCTAAAAATTGTAAGATTAGGGAGTGAAGTGATTTGACATGTAATTACGATGCATTGAATAAAAACCAAGCTGGTGTTGATATCAATAAATGCATTGAATAAAAACCAAGCTGATAATGTATCAAACTTGCAAAATTAGCTTAAAACACCGTAGATCATATTTCAATATTGCATCAGTATTTCAAATATAGAAGTTTAGTATTTGCAATTTTTCTGATAGACAAACAAGTAATTACAAATATTTAATGTCCAAACGAATAAGACTCGCCCTTTTCCTTTTTTAGAAGCGCCTGAATGAAGGGTCTGAACCAGTGGCCTGGCCTATGTGCCAATTCTTTTTTTCTAGATGTATCAGTTAAGTCAGGGCGTATTTGAAATTTTTTATAAGCGATGTCGACATTTACAAAAGAACAATAATTAATAACTTTAATTATTATATATCTAAACAAGAAATAGCTTTGTTTATTGGTTTTGCTTAGTGTTAAATTAAAAGAGGTCCTCAGTTCAATTCTAATTCATCATTGTTTCTAACCATAGAGGCTCTCTCACATATATATATACAAAAACATGTGCTAGTTGAGTTTCGAACCTGTAACGACCCGGCTGGTCGTTCTGAGAATTCAAGTTTCGTTCAGCAGCATAAGGTATTGAGAAACTTCATATTATATGTCGATTTGCGTGCGTAGTCGAGTTCAGTTACCGGATGATTCTGAGTCAAATTGGAAGAAGGATTTTAGCTTTGAAAGCTTAAGCGGTAAGAATTTGACCGAAATTGACTTTAAGTAAATGGCGCAGGAATAAGTTTTGGATGATGTCAGCAACTTTGTATGGTGATTCTGGTCATAGCCGCGCGTCCAGATTCAGATTTGGAGGTCAATAGGGTAATTTGAGCATTTTGGCGAAAGTTGGAATAAAGATGAAGTTTGAAAACTGAAGAAGTTTGACCCATGGTTGACTTTTGTGATATCGGGGTCAGAATGTGATTTCGGGAGTTGGAACAGCTCTGCCATGTCATTTAGGACTTGTCTACAAAATTTGGCATCATTCTGGGTTGATTTGATAGGTTTCGGAGTGAGTTTTAGAAGTTGGAAGATTTGAAAGTTCATAAGTTCAATTCAAGACGCGATTTCATTTCGGCATTGTTTGATGTGATTTGAGGCCCCGAACGAGTTCATGTTAGGTTATAGAACTTGTTTATGTGTTTAGACGAGATCACCGTGGCCTCGGGTGTTGTCACACCCCCTTTTCTACCCCTCCCCCCCCCACACACCCACACCAACCAGAAAAAATAAGATAATGATGTGTGAGTTGTGGGTTAAAGAATTTTTCCAATTGAAGTGACAAATTTGAGTAGAGATTATTTTATTTACAGAGTCGCCACTTGGAATTGGTTTCGGTGTTCCAAGTCACTTTTTAATTGAATCCTTAGTCAAAGAAAAGTTTTGACTCTATTATTATTGTTCTGCGAAAATAAAGTTTGGGTAAGGAATTATGTTGACCGTGGAGATGGTGTAAGAGATTTTCCGAGTCTCGTGGTTCCAGCACGATCGCTTTATTGACTTCAACTTGGCTTGAATTAATTTTGGACAAATTGTGATTTAAATAATTTTTCTTGTTTTACCTATCCTCTTTTATTTATTAAAGTTATTAAAAAGAATGATATAAATAATATAAAATTATCCTAACCGCCTACGAAAGTGAATATGCGACCAAGACGAATTTTATTAATTTTGTCGTAACAGCGCTACATAAGAGAATCCTCAGTTATGACAATGGATTATTAGTACGCTATTATTTTCAGAAAAATATTATATTTGTGCTTTGAGAAAATTATTTATTAAAAAGTTACTATCGCGCGACGCAAGCGAATTCGTGAGTATGGCGAAAGGATTATAAATTAACTAAAGCTATAGATATGTATGAGATTAGTGAATTAAATTATTGAATGTTAAATATCACGCCACGCAAGCAAATCCGTGAATGAAAAATTAAAGCGCGCCTACTAATTCTCTAGCGTTTAAATTAATTAAAAAGCGACCAAGTTACTAATTTACTTATTATTACAAAGGGAAACAAAACAAATGTTTTGCGTGAAAGAATTAAGTTATTGTAGTTCAACTTTGATTCAAAGCTAGCTTGCGGAGATTCGAGAACGGACAACAAGTAAACCACAGCAGCAGTGAACAAACCCAGCAAAACTCAGAGAAATCTCCAATGGTGATCTACCCCACGCTCTCTATCCAGCGTGCAAGTCACCTCAATATAGCACTATGGGTACAAATATGGGGTTTCAAACCCTCAATATATCATTTATACATTACTCACCTCGAACTGGTGAAATCTCTATCTCGCGAGGCCTTTGCCCCTCAAACCGGCCTCCACGCACGTCGAATCTAACCAAAATCATAGCGCATACATCACAATATGCTAAGGGAATAATACCCAATCAAAAACAATCGAAAAATATCAAGAATCTCAAAATTAGCAAAACCCGAGCCCCGGATCACTTCTAAAAAAATTAGGAAATTAATATCACCAGATTCCTTATCTCGCCACGAGTTCATACATACCAAGAAATCTCAAATGGCCTATCAAATGCCAAAATCAAATTTCAAATTCTCAAGCCCTAGTTCTTCAATTTTAGGCCTAATTTCATGAATTTATAGACGGATTTCACAATACAATCGAGTATTACGACCAAGATTCTTACCTCAAGCCGTTCCCCCTTGATTCCCTTTTTAGTTTCCTCCAAGAATTTCCAAAAACGAGCAGTCGTGGGTGGAAAATAGACCTACTTTCGCGAACAAGATGATTTTAAGACATTGTGCCCAGGCAATATTTCTTCTATGCGATCGCGAGAGATCCTTCGCGATCGCGAAGCACAAAAATCAAACTCCCAGAATTAACCTTATGTGAATGCAACAGGTCTTATGCGAACGCAATTCATAGCAAAGTTACACTATGCGATCGCGGACAATGCTCCGCGTTCGCAATAAACAAATTCCAAACAATCCTTCATGCCCATTTTTTACTCTATGCGAACGCGGCCTTAACAATGCGTTCGCGAAGAACAATTTCACACAACTATGCGATCGCATCCCGACTTGTGCGAACGCGAAGAACAAAAAGTGGACTTCCCCAAAAGCTTCTATGCGATCACAATTGCACCTATGCAATCGCAATGAACCAAATATCTGCAACTGAAGCCTACAATTTCTGCTATCTTTTGAGGTACAAAATGATCCGATTGACCATCCGAAACTCACCCGAGATCCCCGGGACCTCAACCAAAAGCACGGAAGCATCCCAAACAATCACCCAAACTTGTTCCAATCATGAAAATACCTCAAACAACACTAAAACCATCATTTCACATCGAATTCAAGCCTAAGATATTCAAAAAAAATTTGAAACACGCATTCGATCAAAACCCAAACAAACGACGTCTGAATAACCTGAAATTTTGCACACATATCCAAAATCACCTAACGAAGCTACCGAAATTCTCGAAATTCCATTCCTACCCATCGGCTAAAAATCTGACCCATCAACCGAAATTCGCCAAAATACTAACTTCGCCAATTCATGCCTAGTTCTACACCGGACCTCCAAAATCAATTTCGATCACGCTCCTAAATCAAAAATTATCCCTCGCAGCTAACTGAATCATCAAAAATCACATACGAGCCATTTAACTCATAAGTCAACGTCCGGTTGACTTTTCCATCTAAGCCTTCTTAAAAGAGACTAAGGGTCTCATTTTCTACCAAAAACAATCCAAATCAAATGTAACACACCAAATACTGATAATGAAACATGAAGAAGCGTAAAATGGGGAAACGAAGCGGTAACTCATGAGACGATGGGTGGGGTCATCACATCCTCCCCAACTTAAACCAGCGCTCATCCTCGAACGTACTCGGAGTTGTCCTAGAAGCCGACCAATAGCTAAATAACCTTAGCAAGCATATACCCGGGGGTGATCCCGCATCACCCTATCTCATATAGGTCTGATAGCACAACATAGCTGAAATTACCCAATTCAGTCTAACCCATATATCATAGAACTACCTTTTCACTTATGAAATCATCAATACGATCAAAACCTCACACCTATACTGTAAATAATCCCGAACAAACTGTAATAATCCATACCTGCAACCTCATATGAAATTATATGATATACCACATAATCCAAACACGCGAACGATAACTTCTAATCATAGCAGTTGCCCACAACAACCAAACACCGATAGATAATACCTTATTAGCTAAAGTCTTATTCCAACACTTTTCATATACTGCCAACGATAAATGAGAAACGTAACAAACCATAACAATTCTCATATCAACCACTCATGAAGCCATTTCGCTTTTGACTAATACCACAATAGATTTTCGAGCTGAACCTCGATATTATCCCTCCAACAAGCTGAAATCAAATCTGTTCGTATTCATTAGTGACCCCAACGATCACCTCCAATCCAACACACCACTCTAGTGATTTGACACCTCAATACAGGCCTAAGCCACAACTGGCATAATACGCGTGTGAGCACGTAATTTTTGCACCGAGCAAACAATTCCAAAATTAAAATAAAAATGTTTTTGAGTGCAATTACTTGATTTATTGGAATTAGCTATACTTTTGAGTTTGAATAAGTAGAAATTAGAAGAAAATCAAAAAAAAAAAAATAGGTTGAGTAATTAATTTGTTAGTGTTAATTAGAAAATTAGCAAAATAGTTTAAATAGGAGAAAATAAAGAAAAATAGCAGAAAAATTGCAAAAAATACTAGAAAATTAGAGTAGGTAGGAAATTAGGTTTTATATTTTTCCATAAAAGAAAAAAAAAAGAAGAGCATAAAAGAAAATACATAAAAATCATTAAAATCAGAAAATGCAAAAAATAGCTTGTGTGTAATAAGATTGGGCCATTTGATTTGAATTAAAAGGCCCAGATGTATTGGCCCATAGGAAATCCGGTCCAGGCCACTCAAAAGATGTAATCTCAACCGTCCATCAGGTTTAATCCAATGGTTGAGATAAATAGCGGAATTGTTGATCTAATTAAAATACAAGATCAAATCCGAGCCGTCCGTTTGGATTAATCCAACGGTTCATTGCTTGGAATCTCATATACAACCAAACGGCGTCGTTTATGTAACGCCTCTGTGAGCCGTTGATCTCCGTTCAATGAACGGCTCAGATCTCCTTAGTTTCTTCGGCTATATAAAGCTCTTGTCTGAAGAGCCGCCCATTTCCCTAACTATCCCAACCCTAAAGATCAGCCGCCTCTCCTTTCTCTCTTCATCTCCTTCTTCAACCTCAGAAAACCCTAGCCGGCCAATGGCGGCCACCACCTTCCACGGTGGTCGCCGGCCCCTTTTAATCCATTCCCTTCATCTCCTTCTCCTTCCTCTCCTTCTTCTTCATCCCAAAACATCAAAACCCAGAAACCCACCCTTCTCCAGAAATCCCGGTCACCGGAATCTTCGCCGGTGACCACTCATACAATGAATCTCCGCCTAAAACCAATGCCATTCGAACCCTTTCTCTCTGATCTATCCAACCATACTAGTCACACCCTTCGAATCTTGCCGGAGCTCCTCGAATATCCAAAAGAGTGTCGTCGGAACCCTAGCTCCGGCGACCCCCAAACCTCGAACCACCCAAAGGTCTCATCTTTTACACTCCTGAACACCCCTTACAACTCGAAACCACAAAAGGCTTCGCCTTGAAGCCTTAAAACGAAAATCAGAGAAAAATTGAAGAAAAAGAGAGTTCTGAAAAGAATGAAAGAAAAAGAAAAGGTCTGAAAAGAAGTAAAGGAAAAGAAACAAGGAGTCAGAGAGAGATCGAAGAGGGTGAGAAGAGTGAAAAGATAGGAAGCTCAGGGGACCGGCCCTGCGAGCTAAGTCCCCCGCCCTTTTTGTTTTCTTTAGTCTATTAGGATATGTCTGTGATTTCTTACATGTTTTGGTTCTGTCTTCTATGATTTTTGTGTTCGCGTGATAAGTGTCGATTGTTCTTGTTGATATTCTGTCCCTTTTCTTTTTGTTTATCTCATTTTTGTTTTAATATGCCCTGTATATCCTTGCCTTGCATGTTCTGATTGATTTGTGTTTCATATGTTAGTTGTAAGGCTATTCTTGGTTTTCTTTTGGTGATTATGTTCTTATCTCGAGTTTGAGCTTCACATGCTAGTCTAGGATCCTGTATATCCTCATCTGTTAACCTGTTCCTTCTTTTAAATTCTTGACTAGTTCCTTTGAACATGTTAGTCATAGGGTTTATGTTGGTTTTCTGATTTTCATTTCTGTTTCACATCTCTTGTTATCTCGATCCTATGCTTCTCATGCTAGTCTAGGACCCTTCTGCTTATCTTCTCATGCTGTGAGTCCTTGTCTATTTCTCTGTGACCACACTGATTTCTTAACTTGTTCATCTCCTATGTGTCCCCGTGTTCTTTTGGGCCTGTTAGTGATAGGACTTTATCTGTTATATGCCTTGTTTTGATCACATGGCTTTTTGCTCTAAGATTGAGAAGTTCATCTTTTTGTGTCATTTTAACTGTTGAGTTCTGATTCATGGCAAAAGCATGACCTTTGATCTTTGTCCTATGTTTGAAATCAAGCTTAAGTTATTATGACCACTCTTGTTGCCTTTGACTGTAATAATTCATAGAACTGGGCTTCTTTCTAGCTTTCATGGTCTAGTTTTTCTACTGTTATCAAGCATGTTTAGTTCATGTACTGGTTTAAGTGTTTAATTCTCAATTAGGATTTATTCTTTTAAGATTTTCATGATCTTGGTATTTCCCCTTCCCTACATTAGCCTGGTTCTAAGGTTGACCATTTGATTCTCATGTCTGATCAAGCTATGTTTAAGTTTAACTGTTTGTGAGAATTGAATTTAATACCTATATGTTCATGAATCTTGAGTATGCTTTGGGTCTTTCAATGAATCATCTAGCATGAATTGGTTGCAATTGGGTCTGCTTGATGTCAATTAACACTTTGGTATATGAAATTGAGTCATGAGAGTTGGTTAATTAAGATTCATCATTATTAAACCTGCCTTCTGAGTTTTAATTGATTGATAAACATTGCTTGGTTTCATATGACTATGTGTGCATTTGAATGTCAAAAATGACTGAATTTGCATTAGGCTTATTGTTAGTATGAATACTGTTAAATGCCTTTCATACTTTAGGAGGATTGGTTATAGTTGTAGTTCTAGGTTTCATAAATGGTTAGTTTTTAAATAGGATAAAACACTGAAATTGAATAAAAGGGTTATAAGTTAAATAATTGGCCTAAGAATGGTCAACCTTGCAAAGGGTTGACCAATTCTATAAGGCCCTAACACACAGCCCCCTTTAAAAGTGGCTGGTTGTGCAAAGGGCTATGTTTGCAAATGCAGACTAGCCCAGGCTCTATATTGAGCCCTGAACAACAAAGTGGCCAAACCTGTAAAGGTTTTGGGCCCAGTTGTCCAGTATGTGGCTTTGATAGCCCAAGCTAAGTCTCAACTTGAGACTGGCTAAGTTCTTAAATAGTTTAAACATAACAATAAAACAGGCTATGCCTGCAATTAGCTTTAATTGAAATAATGTGGTCTTAATTGACTGGAATTAGATTAAAGTGGCTAGAATTGAAATGGTTTCTTAAAATAGAACTGGCCAGCCCTTAAATACTAATGCCAGGGCTGGCCATTAGTTAAATAGGTGCAAAACAAGCTGAAAATTGACCTAGGTAGGCTAGTAAATCAGCAGTGCCCTTAGGGGCATAATTGGGTATTAAAAAGGTAAAATAGTAACTAGTTAGAACTTAAAAGGGTAATGGAGTCATTCATGCTCCTGATTTCTGCAATTGTGCAGAGATTTAGGGGTATAATGGTCTCCTAAAAATGGGAAATCTGTAAAAATCTCAAACCCCTAAGGTCATACTAGTAAAAAACCATAAAAAAGAATCTTAGGAACCTTCCAGCACATGCTGGAAGGATATTTGGTAACTGAAATTGGGGTTAAAGTGTAGAATGGATAATTTTAGGAGGGGGGAAGTGGGATTAATCCCATACTTCCTCCCCAAGTTTTCAGCCCTAAAAAATATCTATATATACCTCTAAGAATGGGGCTGAAAAGGGGGTTCCAATCCGAATAATATAAGAAAGATATCTGGGGGTTCCAACATTAGCAATCTGAAATTCATTAGCTTGAGAGTGAAAATAGCATAAAAACAGTAGGATTTTCTGGGATTTCTCGAGTTAAAATTCGCCTATTTGCTTCTGATTTTGGGTTGTTTGGCTTGATCAATTATCTGGTTTTCTGCTGGTTTGATTGCTGCTGAGTTTCTATTGTTGTTGCTGTGATATTTTTGGCTTTGTGGATCTTCAGTCATAATCACTGTTGCATTGCCTTGTTCGAACCCCTGCTGTTACTTGCTTGCTTAATCCCCTAGACTCATTGGTCTTCTTCTCTGTGATCCAGGTACTCTTCTACCCGTAATGAAGCTGTAATGAAATTTGCTGAATAGAAATGAAGACTTGGAATTATTTTTGTTATTTGTTTGTAGCTTCACTTTTAATTTGTAGTATGCTGTAGTAGATAGCAAAGAAAAACAGAAACAAAAATGTTGTAATAATTAGTGTGGTAGTAGTAGTATAGTAGTAGTATAATATAGATAGCTTACCACTTAGTTTAATTAGGTAAGAGCTCTAAAATACAAGTTGATTAATAACTACTGCAAGATTAATAATCTGGTAATGAAATAAGATATGAAGAAATCAGTAGAACAATGATAGTATAGCCGTAAATTACTCATCATTTAATTAAATAGGAATCTCGTTAAAACCAGAGTCAATCAACTCACTTGCATGCATTAATAGTAATAACGTCACTTAGTTAATATGTTTCGTTAACTAATTTTAATAATTGAATAAGTTTAAAAAATGAGAAGTGAAATAGGCCATGATGTTAAAACGGGTCCATTTTGGTGTTAAAATTAGTGTTCGAACATAGCTATAAAGTGGTATAACAGGTCCAAAAGAGAAAAATAGGCAGAAGAAGTAGTAGTTCATTCGCTACTGGGGTTCATGGCATATCATAAGCTAAGCTGAACTAGCATCAACAATATACTTGTGTATATATGAATAGATCATTTAGTCTTGGATAATTCAGTTGACATTAGTAAATAATTGAATTGATTAAGCACTGTCATGTATAGGTTAATTACTTAGTTTTTGGTCATTTGTAGATAATTAGTTTAATTACTCTATGAGCTTCTGGAATAATCGAATTGTTCTCCTTTAGAATCTGTTAATGTTAGTATCAACTTGTTAACAAAGGTCGAGATCATAAATAATCTTTAGCTCTAGTCTGAGGTGTAGTAGATAATTGATTCATGATAGGTTGTATACTGATTTCTCTTTAATGAATAAAACATTTTGAGTTCATTCTATTCTGTTTACGTTTCTGATTTTAGTTATTTCAATCTGTTATATAAACAATCTTAACCCGCGACATGAATTATATCAAAGTCTCGAGTACGAGCCTGAAGACTGCCTGGGCTTTAAGGCCTGGGCTGATGCTGATCTAGTTAAGCGAAGTGAAGAGACCGGGCCTAATGAACAGCGAAAATTATGGGCCTGGATTATTATAGTGTTAGTAATACGATTAAGGAAAGAACAAGAGTAGAAAACGTAGTTAAATACAGGTATTGAACCCTTTAATGAAAATTGGGACGAGCCTCGCCCGAATAACACCGGGGCCCCCATTTAGTAATGATATAACACAAATAGACTCGGGAAAGCTAATAGCCAATTCCATAGCTTCTCCCAAAAGATTTAAAAGCCGATAGACGTTACTTTAGGGCACGATTTTAATATACCTTCCTATGAACGAGTGTGCACTTGGTGCAACTCAAATCCAAGTCTCGGTAAAGCTGAAATACACCAAAAGTCATAGGCGTACTGGTTGCGGTATGACTCGAGGCGTGTTTTCGCGATACCGCAAATTCCTAAAAAATGATATTTAATGTAAAAGCACATTATGTTGTTAAAACCTATAATTGAGTCAAACAAAAGTCAAGAACGACAGTGGAGCGACCGTGCTAAAACTACGGAATCCGGGAGTGCCTAACACCTTCTCCCGGGTTAACAGAGTTCCTTATCCGGACCTCTGCTTCGCGGACATTTTAAGAGTCAAAATTCCTCGGATTCGGGATTAACCGGTGACTTGGGACACCATTGTCATTCCCAAGTGGCGACTCTGATTAATATCTTATAAAATCCCGAACCGATTGTCCTTTAATTGGAAAAACTCCTTCCCTTACGTTATTTTATCCGTTTCGGGTAATTGAGCGTCGGGGTATACCCTACAAGTGTATTTATACATCTTAAGTATTTGGGGTAGTAAATAGGGAGGTGTGACAGCTCTGGCGACTCTGCTGGGGATCCAACCCTGAATTTCGATTTCAGGGTTTAAGAAATCGAGCTCCTTAGAACTGCCGTTCTCGTTTTTTGTTTGACTTCATTATATGATTTGAACAACATGCTATGTGCTTTATCGCTTTGATATTATGTGGACTGTATATAAAATTGTGCCGAAAACCCTTCTCTCTTCTCCCCCGGGGATGTGCTTACTGGTTGAGACTCCCCTTTCTGTTAAATATCACCTTAAATTAAGAAAACAGAGGCCGGATAAGTTACAAAGCCGATTGACTCCGCGGGTCACCGGTACGTAGCCCCCTCCTCGATTCGAGTTGTCCGCTCGGGTACACGGTCTAGCAATCTATGAAACCGTAAGATTTTGAACATAGGTCTAGGACGATTATTTGCATCATATTCGACTTAGGGGACTCAACACAGGGGTTGGGTCCGTCTAGGACAGGTGACCCGGTATTCAAAAGACCGAGCATGCTATGTGTTGCATTTTATTGTCCTTGATCGTTATGCGGACCGGCGAAAATCCCGAGATTGGAAAAATTGTTGAAAAAGGAAAAAGAGAGAGAGGAAAATAATGATTTATAGAAAATAGGTACCCGGAAAATCTGAAAATTTGAAAAAAATAGGTGGAGCATTTTTTGAAATAATTGGTCAAATAATCTGACCGAACTACGCAGGTTTGATTCTCGCCCTTAGGTGGGATACGTAGGCAACCCTTAAACGGGTCCAACCACACTTTTAAAAAAAAAAGACCAAAAAGATTTTCTTTTCAAATAATCGAGGTGATTGCTATTTTTGGAAATTGCCGAATGTTCCGAAAGGACGACGGAAGGCTGTTTTTGCAAAAATGGCCACTTCGAAAATCATTTTTCTTTTTCTTTCATTCAAAAATTGAAAACTTGCATTGAAAAAGATTTTTCCTTTTCTAAATAAAATCACCTTAATAAATGTGCGGGACGAGCACGATGATGAATGAACAATTTTCCCTAAATAAAATCCCTTTGGAGCTGAGATTATGGTGGCAGGACATGAGATCCGATGGTCAAGACTGGGTCAAAAAGTACTTAAAAGGCCTTACGGGGTTACTAGACATAGTTCCTCGAGGTGATGTGATTAGAGCGATGGTCTCATTTTGGGATTCGGCACACAACGTATTTCATTTTCCAGATTTTGAACTTACCCCAACTTTGGAGGAGATTGCCTTTTACATTGGGAAGACCGAGGTTCCGCTGAAAGGAAAATACCCGGTATCTCCGAGGACGGTGACAGTACATCGCTTCCTCGACTCTTTGAAAATTGCCCGGAATGTTCATAATGAAGATCCGGCCGACGGGTTTTGTTCTTTAAGCTTCATTTACAATAGGTTTGGACACGTTGGGGGTTTCAATGATCTTACCAACAAATTATGCTGTAAGTCCAACCGGGCGAAATGGGAAGAACACCGGAGGTTCGCATTTTTGGTGGCATTTCTCGGAGTTGTTGTATTCCCGAGGAAAGATGGACATATTAATATAAAAGTTGCCGGAGTAGCTACCACACTGATAGTACAAGAAAACTGTACTCTGGCCCCGATGATTGTTGCAGATATCTATCGTGCTCTGACTGCGTGCAAAGCGAGGGCTAGCTTCTTCGAAGGGTGTAACTTGATCTTGCAAATCTGGCTAATTGAGCATCTATGTCGCCATCCTTCGTACTCAAGCTATGGTTCGGCCGAACGGACATGTTTGGAAGAATTCGGTACGAGGACAAAAGAAGTAAAATTGCCTGAAGGAGTCCAAGGTTGGATTGTGTATCTTCGATCACTAACTGACGGTCAAATTGATTGGACGTATGATTGGTTACCTCTTGACGAGGTGATATACATGCCAACGGAGGGATCGCCGTTTTTGATCATGGGTTTGAAGAGTATACAACCCTATGCCCCATACAGAGCCCTGCGACAGTTGGGTCGGTGTCAGATTATTCCAAGAGATGGGGATCTCAGTGTGCAAGCTGTGGAGATTGGTCCAGACGGGCAATTCCCGGAAGCAAAAATCCGGCAAATCTAGAACGAATGCCAAAATTTGAAGATTGATACTTGTGTGCCGAATAGAGCAAAGGGGGAGATATCACCTGGGTACTCCACATTGTACCGACGAGGGGTTGAACACGAACGTCTTTCAAAGAGACCTCACTTGCAAGACCTGATAGAGCAATCCGAGGAAAATCTGAAATGGGCGGCCAAGGAAAAGGAATATAAGGCCAAAATCAGTCTGTTGGAAGATAAGCTGAGAAATCTTCATTTCGAAAGCGGCTTACAAGCAGCATCCGATGAAGTGGAAAAGAAACAGCTGAAAAAAGAAAATGATATGTTGAAGGCTCAAATAGCTCAAATGAAAATTGCATCCGAGACTCCAGTACGTTCAGCCCGAGATGAAAAGTTAATTGAGATTCTCCGGCGGAAAGTAAATGACTATAGCTTTGATTTGGACGTAGCTGAAAAAGAGTTAGTCAAGGCTCGGAAGCAAATGGGTAGAGACGCTGATGAAAGAGCCAAGTTGGTTCGGCAGCTACAAGACAAGCACGATGTTGAAATAGCTCAGCTTAAAAAGAAAATAACCTCAGCCACAGTCAAGAGTAACAAGATTATCAAAGATCTTGAAGAAGAAAGAGAGCACTGCTACACGACTATGGCTAGATTGGAATTGAAGCTGCAACAGGTGCAAAAGGACAACCAACATACCTTGGATGCTCGCGCTCAACAAATAAGTCGACTATTGCAAGAAAAAGGGGTCATCAGAGAAAAGGTTGTTCGCATCGCCCAATACATCACCCGAAAGACTCAGCTTTGTGAAGATATGACTCGGAGGACTTTTGTATCTGCAGTGAAGTTTTTTGTACAACAAGTCATGGCCGACCTGGATAGGCTTCAAAGGGGTTTAGCATATAGGCCCGCGGCAAGGCCGAACGATGCCTCGCGGGCACTAGGTGCATTAATGTATTCTTAGGTCATGCATCATTTTTTATTTTTCTTTTTAAAACATCACTTGTAATCAATGTTTTGAATTATCAATGAGAAAACAAGTGTTGTTACCAATCCTTTTGCTTTATGTCATTGCCTTTAAATCCGCTAGGCAAATAAATAGGAGCGTAATTATGAAAACAACAAGGAAAAAAAAAGAGAGAGAAAGAAAAGCAAGAAAAGAAAAGAAAAAAGAGAGAGAGCAAGAAAAGAGAAAAAGCAAAAGAGAAAAGAAAAGAAAAGAAGAAAAGAAAGAAAGAAAACAAAAGAACGGAAAAAGAAAAGATGATTGAAGTGAGCAGCGGCCGGGATGATGCATAACGACTCAAGGAAATGTATTTGTTTTTAAAGTCGTTGCATCTTATTTATGCGCTAACAACTAACGAGTGTTGATGTTTGTGAGTCCAGATTTTCTAGGCAACTGGCATACTGGCTACCCACCCATACAACACCAGATACCCAAAAAGATGACAAAGGCTGTATCCCAGGAGATCGAGGCAACCATTGTAGACCCTGCTCACGAAGAAGAGATCGTGGATGTGGCGGGGATGAAAGAAGAAATGTACAAGTTAAGACAACAGATGGCTGAAATGTACCAGGCTTGGTCGAGAGGTCAACCACTACCAGCCTACCCTGCTAACCCTGCATATGTCCCTCCAGCCAATCCTAACCCCGAGCCACCAACCATGAACTCGTCCTCCACCTACCCCGACTACCCTCAATACTATGCTTCCACCTCCCAGATACCACCACCTCTAACCAAGCAAGCACCACCTCAGGTACCACAAGTTGCTCCTGTATATGTGGCACCTCCGCCCGCTGTTATCCACAAATCCTCTAGTGAACCAATGTTTCATATCCAGGATCCTCACTACTACCCTCCGGAGCCTACCTTCAGACAACACGAGTCTCACGCTCCGATGATGGAAGCAAGCGCCGGGCAGGAAGAGATGGCTCGAAAAGTAAAAAGTCTTGAGAATGCTTTCCGTAATATGCAAGGACTGGGAGGGCAAGTAAGTGTAGCCTACAAAGACCTGTGTTTGTTCCCTGAGGTGCAGCTTCCTGCGGGATTCAAGTTGCCAAAGTTCGACATGTACAACGGACACGGGGATCCGGTAGCTCATCTAAGAGGATACTGTAGCAAGATGAGAGGCGCGGGAGGTAGAGATGAATTGTTGATGGCGTACTTCAGCCAAAGTTTGAGTGGATCAGCTCTGGAATGGTATACCCGACAGGACCATACAAGATGGTTCGTTTGGGATGACTTAGCGCAAGCTTTCGCTAGTCACTTTCAGTACAATTTGGAGATCATACCCGACAGGTTATCCCTTACCAAGATGGAGAAAAAGCCAGGAGAGAGCTTTAGAGAATACGGTTTTAGATGGAGGGAATAGGCCGCTAGAGTGGATCCACCGATGAAAGAAGGAGAGATGGTGGATTGTTTTCTGCAAGCTTTGGAGCCAACATACTACGGCCATCTAGTGTCAGCAATTGGAAAGAGTTTTAATGAAGTTGTGAAAATGGGGAGTTTTGTAGAAGAAGGTTTGAATACAAACAAGATTATGAGTTTTTCGGCTATCAAAGCCACCAATCAAGCTATACAGAGTGGAAACGGAGGAGTGATGGGAAAGAAGAAGAAAGAAGAAGTGGCAACCATTGAAAGTAGGTCCTGGAGTCGCAGCCCACATTATAACCCACCCAGACCCTATCGCCAACACCCACCAAGCCCGTCAACTCCATATAATCCACCACCACCATCTTACCCACCAAACCCCTATAACACACCAAGCCCATATAACCCACCACCACCACCATACCCACCAACTGTCCCACATTACCACCACCCCCAAGCCCAAGCTTACCCACCACCACCACCACCACCCCACGTGTGGAGAGCTCAAGCTCCACACAATGTGTACCACACCCAGAACACATACCCAACCCCTAAACCTTACCGAAACCAGAATAGACCCAGGCCGGACGCTGATTGGAGAAACAAAGCAAGAAAAACATTCACTCCTCTCGGAGAATCATATACCAGTCTTTACCACAGGTTGAAAGAATTGGGGATGTTGAGACCAGTTGCGCCAAAAGTTCCGAACCCACCCCCGAAAAATCTTGATTCTTCTGTCAGATGTGAATACTGTTCGGGAACATTGGGCCACGATACCTGAGAAGTGTTGGCAATTAAAGAATGCCATTCAAGATCTTATCGATGAGAGGAAAATTGAAGTACAGGCTCCCGAAGCCCCAAACATTACCCAGAATCCATTGTCGAATCACCACGAAACGAATATGATAGAATTGGTGCAGGGTGATGGCAATCAAAAACCATCTCAGGCCGTCATGATGATAAAGTCGAGTGACAAGTTAGAGAAGGAAATTGTGAAAGAGGAAGCAATTGTTGAGAAACCAAAGCCAGTAGTGATGGGAGGTTTAAAGGTGGTAGTTCCGGGTGCAAAGACGATCGTGACTGTGAAAGGAGCAAGTGCAGAGCCAGTAATCATAAAACCAGTAGTGCAAATACCAGTGGTGAATACAAAGACTGTGCCTTGGAACTATAATAAGGTAACAGTAGTTTACAAGGGAAAAGAGATTTCTGGTGAAATTAACGAAACGCATGGACTCACACGATCTGGAAGGTGTTTTGCTCCAGAGGAACTGAGAAAGATGAAGACGGTAAGAGAAAGTCAATTGAAAAAGCCAGTGGCGGAGGAGGAAGCAGAAGAATTTCTTAAGAAAATGAAGTCACAAGAGTATTCAGTGGTTGAGCAGTTAAGAAAGAACCCGGCTCAAATTTCTTTGCTATCTTTGTTGATACATTCAGAAGAGCACCGGAAGGCTCTTATGAAGATTCTAAATGAAAGCTCATGTTCCGGAGAAGATTTCAGTGTGTCACTTGGAGAAGATTACCAGCAAAATTTTCGAGTCTAACGGGATTACCTTCTCTGATAGGGAGTTGCCGGTGGAAGGAACTGAACACAATAAAGCATTGTACCTCACGGTAAAGAGTGAAGAGTCAGTCGTGACTAGGGTATTGATTGACAATGGATCGAGCGCAAACATCTGCCCGCTGTCAACTCTAGGGAAGCTGAACATTAGCCCGGATAGAATCCGGAGAAACAGTATCAATGTGAGAGGATTTGACGGCGGAGGTAAGAACACGTTGGGGGATATTATTTTGGAAGTGACCATCGGTCCCGTTGATTTTACGATGGAGTTCCAGGTGCTCGACATTGCCGTATCGTATAACTTGCTGTTAGGTCGACCCTGGATTCATGCAGCTAAGGCAGTACCATCTTCTCTACACCAGATGGTCAAGTTTGAATGGGAACAGCAAGAGATTGTTGTACACGGGGAGGAAAATGCTTGTAATGTGGTAGCACCTTTTGATGATACTAATGGTGATAGAGGTCCTTGGGTCTACCAAGTGACGGATGCTGTTGCGGTGAATAGAGTTGCTGAAGGAGAAAGGTTACCAACCCCGATGATGGCATCAACTGCTGTGATGGTGGCCAGAGAAATGCTGAGAAACGGATTTGCACCGGGGAGGGGATTAGGCAAAACACTGCAGGGAGTCATTCAACCAGTTCAGCTTCCGGAGAATAAAGGTACATTCGGCTTAGGGTTCAAACCCACCCTTGCCGACATTCAAAGAGCCTCTAAAACCAAGAAGAACTGGACCTTGCCCAAACCCATACCCAAATTATCCGACATCTTCATCAGGCCTGGTACAAAATATCAACCATCTGCTGCAACAAAGTGCATTGAGACCCAACTTGATGAAGAAATGCTTGGTTTTGCAAAAATGTTTTGGGAGGTGAATACGATTGAAGCAGGGGAAGGCACGAGCAGAATGGACGTGCAATTTGTGGGGCCCGGAGTCACATTGAACAATTGGGAGGCTACTCCTTTCCCTATCAGGAAGGATTCTTGGTAGTTAGCTCAAAATTTCATCATTGCTTCCCCGAAAGTTGTTATTTTATAGTTTTCCCCCTTCCCCTCATGAAAGAATCGCCATGTATCCCGAACATCGTTCGTTTCTTTTATTAATGAAATGCAGTTTTTCCTTTTTCTTCACTTTTGCCTTATTTTTCTTTATTTTTCCTTTTGTACAGTTTTGCATGTGTTGATTCCAATGCCATGTCATGCGTGAAGGATTCTAGACCCAGTTCCGACAATCACGCTACTATACAAGAAATCGAGGAAGATAGTGAAATAGAATGTGAGGATGAGGAAGCCCTGGAGGAAATAAGTAAGGACATGAAACAATACGAGGAAAAACCCAAGCCGAATCCGAGTGATACAGAATCTGTAAACTTGGGGAGCGAAGATGATGTCCGAGAAACAAAGATTAGTGTACATTTGGAGGCACCCCTCAGGGATGAATTGATAGGGTTGTTACATGAATTTAAGGACATCTTTGCCTGGTCCTATGATGACATGCCCGGGCTTAGCACAGATTTAGTGGTACACAAGTTGCCTATCTACTCGGAATGCCGGCCAGTAAAACAAAAGCTGAGGAAATTCAAAACGGACATTAGCGTAAAGATAAAAGAAGAGGTGAATAAGCAGTTTGAGGCAAAGGTCATAAGAGTTACCAAATACCCCACCTGGTTGGCAAATGTTGTGCTGGTCCCGAAGAAAGATGGCAAAACCAGAGTGTGTGTAGACTATAGAGACCTCAACAAAGCCAGTCCGAAGGATGACTTCCCATTGCCAAACATCCACATATTGATCGACAATTGCGCCAAGCATGAAATCGGTTCGTTTGTGGACTGTTATGCGAGTTATCATCAGATCCTGATGGATGAAGAAGACGCTGAGAAAACTGCCTTCATTACACCTTGGGGAACATACTGTTACAGAGTAATGCCGTTTGGATTGAATAGTTAATATGTTTCGTTAACTAATTTTAATATTTGAATAAGTTTAAAAAATGAGAAGTGAAATAGGCCATGATGTTAAAACGGGTCCATTTTGGTGTTAAAATTAGTGTTCGAACATAGCTATAAAGTGGTATAACAGGTCCAAAAGAGAAAAATAGGCAGAAGAAGTAGTAGTTCATTCGCTACTGGGGTTCATGGCATATCATAAGCTAAGCTGAACTAGCATCAACAATATACTTGTGTATATATGAATAGATCATTTAGTCTTGGATAATTCAGTTGACATTAGTAAATAATTGAATTGATTAAGCACTGTCATGTATAGGTTAATTACTTAGTTTTTGGTCATTTGTAGATAATTAGTTTAATTACTCTATGAGCTTCTGGAATAATCGAATTGTTCTCCTTTAGAATCTGTTAATGTTAGTATCAACTTGTTAACAAAGGTCGAGATCATAAATAATCTTTAGCTCTAGTCTGAGGTGTAGTAGATAATTGATTCATGATAGGTTGTATACTGATTTCTCTTTAATGAATAAAACATTTTGAGTTCATTCTATTTTGTTTACGTTTCTGATTTTAGTTATTTCAATCTGTTATATAAACAATCTTAACCCGCGACATGAATTATATCAAAGTCTCGAGTACGAGCCTGAAGACTGCCTGGGCTTTAAGGCCTGGGCTGATGCTGATCTAGTTAAGCGAAGTGAAGAGACCGGGCCTAATGAACAGCGAAAATTATGGGCCTGGATTATTATAGTGTTAGTAATACGATTAAGGAAAGAACAAGAGTAGAAAACGTAGTTAAATACAAGTATTGAACCCTTTAATGAAAATTGGGACGAGCCTCGCCCGAATAACACCGGGGCCCCCATTTAGTAATGATATAACACAAATAGACCCGGGAAAGCTAATAGCCAATTCCATAGCTTCTCCCAAAAGATTTAAAAGCCGATAGACGTTACTTTAGGGCACGATTTTAATATACCTTCCTATGAACGAGTGTGCACTTGGTGCAACTCAAATCCAAGTCTCGGTAAAGCTGAAATACACCAAAAGTCATAGGCGTACTGGTTGCGGTATGACTCGAGGCGTGTTTTCGCGATACCGCAAATTCCTAAAAAATGATATTTAATGTAAAAGCACATTATGTTGTTAAAACCTATAATTGAGTCAAACAAAAGTCAAGAACGACAGTGGAGCGACCGTGCTAAAACCACGGAATTCGGGAGTGCCTAACACCTTCTCCCGGGTTAACAGAGTTCCTTATCCGGACCTCTGCTTCGCAGACATTTTAAGAGTCAAAATTCCTCGGATTCGGGATTAACCGGTGACTTGGGATACCATTGTCATTCCCAAGTGGCGACTCTGATTAATATCTTATAAAATCCCGAACCGATTGTCCTTTAATTGGAAAAACTCCTTCCCTTACGTTATTTTATCCGTTTCGGGTAATTGAGCGTCGGGGTATACCCTACAAGTGTATTTATACATCTTAAGTATTTGGGGTAGTAAATAGGGAGGTGTGACAACGCGCACCAATAAGAAATGGTCTGAACATACTCAAATCATGTAAAATGACTCAAACGAAAGAGCTATACCTCAAGCGCATCAGTACCATCACAACACAGGGTGAGACCCCGTCTCACATCATAGGAATAGAACACCTGAATCTACCCCGAAAGGTCATAACCAACACTTTATTCACCGAGCAACACCCACATGTGCCCCTAACCAATAAATCATAACATCTCACAATGCCGAAAAGCAACTCAAGCTTAATAGGTACTACGTTGGCCTGCCAACGAACTCATTACCAAGGAGCTTGAAGCTGCTCCTTCCACTATTACAACTCCTGCTAAAGTTATACGATACAGTGCACGACACCAATTCAAAATCAAAATCCACAACCTCGCCCGACGATATGCCCGTCCACAAGAACACATCTGAAAAGTCCTTCAACACCGGAACTGAACCAATGGTAGTAACCTCTGCACTGATATCCATCACGAAGGCCCAATTAAGAAAAGCAGTCCTTCCCAACCATCCACTGGTCTTTAGAATACAAACCACTATGCTAGAACACAATCTGATGCACCTCGCCACTTATCCCGTGGCATTTTTCGGCACAGCCCATAGTGTAATAATCTAGAATAACCCAATACTGAGACAATCAGTCCACACCCCAACATCATATCCAAAATCTAACATACCAAGCAAAGAAAGATCCACTCGGGCCTCCAAATACTAATAGCCACTAAATGGTGCCGATACACACGATCCACAACTGCTACATAGTCTGTACGTGAGAACTCCCAGTCTCCAACTCGCATAGGATACGAATCACCCTACCTGGTTCCAAATTTCGCCTTATGAATACCTATCATACCTCAAGTACCCAATCATTCCACAAAAGATATTCTGAAATTCCCCGGTGCCATCACACAAACTCAGATACCAGCCGTCGATCTAATAAGAAAGAATTGCAATACTACCGAAGTATCATTAGTTAAGTCACATTACCCCTTTCCGAGACAAATACTCTTGTCAAATCACTTCCAATTAGCAGTACAATCTTCTTGATTATTTGAGGCTACCCGTTGCCTAGGAGTCTTATGAACTTCCCTTTAGAACTGAACTGTAATCCAGCACACACCAGTCTCGGTCCTCTACAACATACCGTATATACCATACCATCTATGAATAATCATGAAAACTTTTATCTCCATTCCGAGCCACAGAAATCTACTCACTCAACTAGTCAAACACTTCCCTTGACCCATCTAGAAGAAAAATCATTACACATTCCATGCTTCACATGCCCATAGAAGATATACACATCTCTAAACCACGGTGAAACCCAACAAGAATTCCCGCCCAATTCTATTTGTAAAAGCTAAACTATCAGGACTGAATCCTTCTATCCAAACCAAGCTAAGCAAGCTGTCATAAATCAAAAGCTTTGTTGCACAATACCTGTACGAACTCATTACCTCGAACACATACAAAGAATTAATCATATCCTTACTATACCGATTCGGTCTACTATCAAGCTATTCCATCTACCTACTGTCCCTCCTAGTTTATCATCAACTTGATATTCCCTCTTTGTAGCACCACAGTTCCTCAAACCCGGGCTCACTACACAAGACCCAAGCACAAGAGCACACTGCCTAAGACTCATAAGCCACTGAATACCCTCTTAAATGTTCACAGAAATACCACATCCTAGAATACTGATACATAGAATCCCACAATTAGCATAAAATACCATAAGTCTTGATATTTCCGATGAAAACACAGTTTCTAACCACTCATGCAACTTTAAGATACCCGATTGTTCCCTGTAGACTCTTAATCACATTAGAACTATTTTCGAAAGTCATTCACTCTTATTCAACTACAAATTACCTGACGTAACGAATAGAACCACTCGTGCCTTATTAGCACTCCGAGAACGCAAAATGAGATCCTCATCCTAATACAAATAAAAAATTTCCTGCTCTATACGTCGGGCATCCTTTGCCAATAACACTATAGACATTCCCAGATTCTCATACTCTATGAGGCATAATGTACCCTTTGTCACAATTTTCCGTTACTCTAGCCATAGCTAACTCACTCGCACGCCCCAAACTGGAACCAACATAGCACCTAACCATGCAATCAGCTAAGCAACAACACCCTCCCCAACTTGGCTCAAAGCCATATATCAAAACACACTCAACAACTCATAACAATTTTGCTCTAATGATGCCACAATACCATAGTGAGATTAAACTCAAATTGTTTACAAGTTTGTGAAAACATAGATCATCAATCCTCTACAAATCTCGCATTCATCACCACATTAGTTGAATCCACTCTCTTAAGCGACCCGATTTTTCAAATTTCAACACGCGCCCTTCAATTACACATGATATCTTCTAACATATACATAAGGATCATACCATACCACTTAAGAACACTCAGGAGGAGATAACTCATGCCTCAATTTAGTATTTCAGCATACCTTCCACCGTTATACACATTACACAATCATTTACTCTTTCCTGTATCTGAACTCATACCGCCACATGTAATAGACTTCACTTCCCAACTAGGGGACACAAAAGTATTCTTCACACGCCCATACTCGGGCTACACCTCAAATCACAGTAGGAATCAAATGCTTAACAGTTCAGCTATTATCCAACAGATTTCTTCATCACCACCCGGTCATATAGATACATCTCGTAGTACTAACGTACTCGTCACATGGATATCCAACCGCCATTCTGGCTAATAGGGACAATATCGACCATATAAGTTCAAAATACTTGCTCACACAATGAGCACCTCGGTGCTTAAGACATAGGCAAGATCCGGCCTCAAGTCCTCCAGATTGGCCCAACATCAAACTCACAAAGATCACATCTCCCCCTTTGATCGGGGAATCAAAAGCCATCAAGGCACATCTGATACTGAGCGCTCATGTGCGCATACAAACACGTGCAAGGAATTTCATATGTTTCCTTTCAAGCTGAATCAAGGACGCACGATAAGAATTCAAGAATGTTAAGTATTCCTAAAGGTTCTGCAACCTCCTGAGGATAAATACAGACGTCTCTGTACCGATCCGCGAGACTCTACTAAACCTTCTCATGACTTATGAAAACTAGTAACCTAGGCTCTGTTAATGTTTTAATGTTTAGTTAGATGTTAATATAAATGCTTAGCTAGAACGGATATGAATAAAAAATGTCAGTTGAAGTCTGTTGGATTAATTTAAACCATGGGATTTAAACGGGTTATAACTGGACTTTGTTTCCCTGGTCACACTGGGCTCAAAAGTAAAGTCCATATAATCACAATCAGCTTCATAGCTAAATACATGCCCCTCGAGTCCAGTTCACTCTCAATTTGGGCCCTAGAGCAGGCCCACAATCTGATGGACCCTCATCCAAACTCTATTAAAATTCATTATTTTGGAATTAGTTTAGAGGCCTTAATTCATAGTTTAACATAATATCGATTTGGGCATCTCGAGCTAGGTAGCACATTTGAACTAAGGAGATTTTCCTCTTGTTTAGGCGTGGGCTTGAGTTTGAGGGCCCGGATTCCTTAACGAATTAATTAGGCCCTTTTAGAGACAAATTCAATAGAAAAAAATAGTTTCCTCTAGGGTGACCTTTTGAACAATAAAATGAGGTGCGCTACGCCAAATGAAACCTATAAATTGCGTGGCCCTCTTTAAGTGCTTATATTAAAATACATAAAATTTGGGACATACCGTTTAGCGAATTTCATGGCCTCCCGCAAAGATAATAACACATTAGTCATTTTAGGTGCACTTAATAATCTTACCTTCTTAAATTCGGGTGTGCATTTCATGCGATCCAAATCTAAATTCTAAAATGTTGAATAAAATGTGTCAATGATCCGGATGTATTTCATGTGGCGTGATCCGAAAATATATTTTAAATGATGTTCAATTTTAAAAAAATGTAATTAAAAGCGATCAATATTTTTTAAAATTGTACTATAACATAACATGTATAAAAATTAAATTTTAGTCATTTATAATAGTTTAAGCGACCGTGCTAGAACCACGAGATCCGGGGGTGCCTAAAACCTTTCCTCGGGTCAACAGAATTCCTTATTCAGAATTTCTGGTTCGCAGACTCCAATTGGAAAGTTAAAATTTTCCTCGATTTGGAATTCAGATTAAACCGGTGACTTGGGACACCAAAAGCCAAACCTATCCCAAGTGGCGACTCTAAATAAATAAATAATCTCATTTCGAATAATATCACTTTAAATGAAAAACTCCCTTATACTTTATCTTTCGTGGTAGGCGTGTAAAGAAGGAGGTGTGACATAAACAAAAATTTCAGCTCCTAAAATGCTGAAGTTTGACAAATACAAAATAATCTTCAGCTCCTAGAATATTGAAGTTTAGCAAATACAAAACAAACTTTAGCTCATAGAATGCTTAAGTTTAGCAAATACTAAACAAACTTTAGATCCTAGAATGCTGAAGTTGAGCAATTACAAAACAAACTTCAGCTCCTAGAATGTTTCAACAATTATAAAACAAACTTTAGCTTCAGAAAATACAAAACAAAAACTTCAGCCAAAACTTGTTGTAGTTTTATTAAACTGAAGTTTGTCATTGCACTATAGCTGAAATTTGCGTGATTGCCTTTGCTATTTCAGACTCGTATATCTGAAGTTACGCAAAAATAGGTACGCTTGTAATTTTTTTTAAATAGTGGATATAAGTTAAAAAGTGGCCGAAAAACTGAGGATAAATACAAATGCCCCAAATAATTTCGGTCAATGGGCCTATTTTATATTGCGTCCAAATTCTTAATGGGCTGTTTGGACTTTGAAATGATCCAACGGTTTGACAAAAGAGGGTCCACAAACTCCCGCTAACTATTTCCCGCCAGTTATTTCCCGCTAAAGCTAAACGAAACTCCAGCTTCCCGCCATATCCCTCCTTTTTCCCCTCTTTCATTTCCCTAAAGCCCTAATTCCACAGCTCCATTTCTATAGCTGAAATTATTCTGCCATTTTCTCTCACAAGCAAAAAAAGAAAATGAAAAGAAAGCAAGGCGGAAGAGGAAGAGGAACTTCCATTATGGAAGGCCAATTTACACGGAGCAAATCTCAGATCTACTTGCACTGTAACAGATCAGGTCGAGTTCGGGTCGATTCGGCCAAATTCAAGCATTCCGATCACCAGCTCCAGCAACTGGATCCACCTGTGAAGAAACTCAAAAGGCTAATCGTACAGATTCCAGAAGGTTCTTCGAATCTGTGTGAACTATCGCGTACGCCTGTCAAGGATCTTCGTGCTCGAAGAGTGTTTTCTTCACCTTCAGTTGTTTTAGAAAATGACGACAATTTGAAGAAAATCGAATCGTCCTTGTTCGAGGAGAAAAATGAGATAAAGGGAGATGGTAAAATTGGAACCGAGAGTAATGGAAATAAGAATGGAGGTGTTCAGAAGAGTAATTCAGTAAGATATTTGATTCATTCTAGCTTACTGTATATCAATTTTGTAGTATTATTTGTCTGAGTTAGCTAGCTTATATTTTATATAAATTATATGATTCCTGTGAAATTTTAACCAGGAGTCGAAATAATTCTATTAACAATCTATCATTTATTTATCTTAGGTAGAACCTTGCTTGCTTGCACTTGGTCTTTACACAAAAACCACATAATTTAATCTTAGCAGTTTAAATTCAAGTGAAAATACCCTTCACTTAATAATTGTTAAGTGTGTTAATGAAAGAGACATTTCGTGTGCAAGTAAGTTTTAACCTTTTTGGGAACTTAGCATGATTGTATATGGATAACTTTGATTCATTAATCAAGTAAATTGCAGAATTTTCTCTTTGATTGTTTTTTATTGCTAATGCAATTCATATTCAGAGTTCGAGATTGCTTAGGATAGTGCTCATATGTGTGTCTACTTGAGTAACTAGCTTTCTAAAGTTTCTACAGCTTGAATTATATCCGATAGTGCGTTTTTTTGTGTCTACTTTAAAGGTGTCAATTATAAGAAATTTCTTAGTTATTTACCATGTTATGGCACACATGTTGACTGTACAAGGACAAATTCTGCTTTGGTTGAAAAATTAGTTTTTTTCCTTTCTTTCTTTCTTAATTAATTATATTAATTCTAGGCTGTGAGTTCGAGCTTTCGGAGGAAGGTGTTCATAGCTCCAAGCTCATTTAGCTACAGAAGATTGCTACCGTATTTGACAGAAGCTGCGAGAGAGTACTCTGGTATCTTTTTATGTTTTTGTTTTTCCTAGTGCAAATGATGATTAATGGGATTAAAATTTTCAATATTTCCAAGTTTTTCAGTGTAACTGGAGTTAAGAGAATGCTTCTTTTCTGTAGATGTTTCAGAAACTGAGATACTTGATATGGAATCCAAATCTGACAATCCAAGTTTGAGTTATCAGAAACCTGATCTGCAATCAATGGCTAGTAATGGTTCTACTTCTGAAGATAAACATGTTGGTGCTAATTCTGATGTCAGTAAATTGCTAAGGAGTGTTGAAGGTCAGCAGATTGAGGTCAATATATCATGCAGCTCGCAGGGCCTCAATGATGTCCCTGATGTTTTGAGCCAGACTCGAGTAGATCCTCAAGTGCTCACCAAGGTGGGAGGAATTGATCCTGAGGCATTGGAAGAATGTGTCCAGGCGACACCGCCAGATGCTGACATTTTATGTAAAGCAGATGTGAGCAACTTGGGTGACAGCATAGAACATAATGTGGAGCAGACACAGAAATTTTTTGTTGGTCATCCATCAGATAGAAGAAATGGCTGCATTGTGAAGAAGTCTAGTTCGAGCCCTGGGAGAAATGGCAGTGCTTCGAGGAACAAATTGGTAAATATCACTAAAGCTCTGAATAGCTATGTTGTTGTAAAAGATCTTTTGAGTATCTCTTGTTATTTTTACAGGCTCTAAATCCTTGCTCAAGGCTGAAGGTGTTCAAAGCTGTAAATTCTGTTAGTTACAGAAGACTGCTCCCATTTCTGATGGATGTTGCAAAAAGTGATTCCGGTAAGTCACATTTTCCACTCCTTTAGGTGCATATATTAGGTGTATCTAAAATGGATTCCCATGAAAAACCAATGCTTGTAGGCTAATCACCATGTTCATGTTTCTTAGGAGGTGCTTCAAGTGAAAATGGACATACTAAATCTCAGAGGGACTTGGAGTGCAATCGACCTTTGATGTCCATTAGTAAAGAAGTTCCTATGAAGAAAGAATATTCTCCTATGAAAGATGAAACTAAAGAACAAGAGACAAAGATATTGGAACCCAAGTGCATCTCAGCCAATGATGTGAGCGATTGCTTAAATACTTGTCTCCCCATGGAAAATTTAAGTTCTGCTGCGGAATCATTCAATGAGAAGCCAAGTTCAGTGTTTCCTGATGACATTGCCTATCCACAGACTTTACTCAACGTGGAAATCAGAAAATCAGAAACAGAGTGTACTGATACAGTTACTACAGAAAAGTCAGAACCAGAATGTCTCAATAATGAGATCAATAATTTTAATACTGGAGAAAATTGTCCAGGAGTAACATCAAGCTCCAATGTAAGTCCTGAAACTTCAACTGGAGAATATAAAGTAGATACCACAAACCTTTTGCCTATCAGTCTTGAAGATTTGTTAAGTGAATATGGGGTAGAAGTTCCAAAAGTTGGGCCTGTTAGTCCTGAAGGAGATTGCATGACTTTGAAGGTAGATCGTCACGAAGAAGCTAGCAATTTGATTGAAGTAATAGGTTCAAATTGCTCTGAACCGACTGGCACTGTAGGAAAGGAGCTTGTCCTCAAGAGGTCAGAACCTGAGCCTATCACTAAAGAAAGCAGCTGCCAGGTTTTGTTGGCAGATAGCAATGAAGAGAGTAGTGCGGTTGAAGCAGTTGCTATGATCAAAGCATCTTCTTCCACTGAACCATCAGATCTCTCAGAATATAGTAATGATGGTCTCACCAAAACCTTATGCAAGGAGTCCATACAAGAAATCTCAGAATCTGAGCCTATTGGTCGACGAGACTGCATAGGTGTTGGTGATGCTCCAAACAAAAATGGATGCCTTGAACCAGCTATTTGCCATCTGAAATCAACTCTGAATGAATCATCATATGATTTGGTTACTCGTCTTGATCTTCTCAACAAAGGGATATTAAAGAGAAATCCTAGGGGATGTAGAGGTCTGTGTAACTGTCTGAATTGTGCATCATTTCGCCTGCATGCTGAGAGAGCATTTGAATTTTCTACAAATCAGATGCAAGATTCTGAAGAAGTTGCTCTGGGATTGATGAAGGAGTTGGCTGATATGCGGATTTTCTTGGAGAAACACCTTTCTAATGAAAATGACCTTGCTCCTATACCACTTTCTCAGGTAAAGGCTAGATTACTACTCCTTTTGGTAACTGTGTCTCTTGCTGTCAGGTTATGCTTATACATTTCTATTCATATTACTCCTGAGCATACATGAGCTTCTTTAGT
The DNA here is from genome assembly GCA_032618575.1 of Nicotiana noctiflora. NCBI lineage: Eukaryota > Viridiplantae > Streptophyta > Magnoliopsida > Solanales > Solanaceae > Nicotiana > Nicotiana noctiflora. The sequence continues at coordinate 186,350 of JASVEL010012175.1, forward strand.
TATGTTTATGTCTACTCCTGAAAGTACCTCATAGCAAGCTCCCTGTTGTTGTGGATTATTGTTTATTCAGAACTCTGAAATATCTTCTGTTTTGAGTTTCATCAACTGATCCACTTTGACAACATAGTGCAAAATGATTTTCATCATGTCACTCCAGAAAAAGATAAAATTCTTGTTTTCTTTTACAAAAAAAAAAAATCCTTTTTTTTCCCCAGAAATTGCAACGTCGAGACCAATTCAAGGTGGTATTAAGCTTCAATTACTGGAAATATTCGATTCTTAGTTCTGCATCATATCTTCCCTAGTTTTTTATAACACTTGTTTCCTAGTGGCACTTTGAGTCTAAAAGGTCCTGCATATTGGTGTGAAACAAATTGGATATTGCTTTTGCAGATGATCAATTTGCCAAATTGAGAATTCATGTGATACTTCAGTTTTTCCCCTTCTGTTCAGCCATTTATTTACATGTTCATGTCAATAAAATTAGGAGAAATTTATTTAATTCTGTTCATAATTGAATGATTCAACAGTGAGATTGAAAATAAATGTTCCTCCCAATCCAATGCACCAAATTGTAGCCTTGTCACTTGAAGCTTAGTCTTTATTTTCGTAAACTTTCTTGTTTGGTTTTCTTTCTTTATGTGGGAGAAAAAATATGTTTGCTCTATGTTATCCATTTAATGATTGTAAAACTTATAAAAGCATGATCTCATCTAACTTTTTTGCACTCAGCATGAGGTTGAAGAAGCATGTACAAAAGCATTGGAAGCAGAAGAACTAGCAAAAGAACGCCTTAGCCAAATGAACAACGAGCTCCACTATCATTGCAGAGTCATGGTAATTTACTAGTGCATGTTCTATTACAACTTTAAACATAATCAACTTCTAATCTTGTCTAAATTAGCATTTCAATCCTATTTATTTACATTTACTATAATGCATAACCTGCAGCCTTTGTACCGGCCAAGAGTGACATTTACCAGTTCCATAGAAGAAAAAACTGTTCAAAAGATAGAATCATGCAGTTCAAAATCTGAGAAAGAAGATATCAAAGGAAGGGCAAAGCGCAGTCGAAAGAAACATCAGTGAGCTAAATACCTGCTTGTGTTACTTAACTTGGAATCAGATAAGAAACTAGTTATCAAAGGGGACTTGTAGATAGATGACAGTACCAATTATAGATTTATGGATGAAAGCTACAGTTCTTAATACCTCTTCTGAAATGAGATTTATTTTTTGTACTCATGCTGCTAAGTATTTGCTTTGTATCTGGAAAAATATCTTTTGCGATTATGGGCTATAGTTTGATGTTTGTAGACTCAATGATAGAAAAAAGATATTAGCTTTTGCAACTATTAGGACTAAGATATACAAATAAAAAAAGAATTTTTACCTCTCGTAACAAAGGTGGATACATTATTTATTTTAAATAAATACTCTTTTAAAAAATTATATTTCATAGCTACTTTTTGATTTTTATAGCCAAATATCTATTTATAGTCGCCTCATAATCTTAAGCCAAATAATATGCCTTGTATTTCTAGTTTGCCTATGAATTCCGGTGTTTCCCCCCTCCCCCCCTTCCTTTTGCATTTTTCTCCATTGATTCGTCTTCATTCTTGAACAAAGATAAGGAGTTTAAGGCTAGGCAAATTAAGGAGTTTGTTACCCTTTTTATTTAATTGTATTTCAATATGTCTCGTTATATTCTATGTATTTCATTGTCTTTTTTACCATTGTATTTCAATGTATCTCGTTGTATTCCATATATTTCATTGTATTCACTGTCTCGCTATATTCCATAAATGTATTCATACGTTTTCTTTAATTAATACAATTTATGTATTCAGATTTATAATTGAGTTTGTTGAGTTATATTAGAAGTCTATTTGTGTTAATTGATTTACTTTTGTTTGAAACAACTGAATAAACCACGATTTGCGCTATTACATTACTGTATTCACAAATACATATCGTAAATACAGTTGAATACAATAATTGTCATTGCGGGAATCCCCTGATTCAAGCCGTGTTGTCACGACCCCAAATCCGGTCGTGATGGCGCCCAACACACTGCTAGGCCAGCCCGGCCAATTAACAACAATCACGGAGCCACAAGCTCACTTTATCCAATTTAAGCATAATAGTGATAGATATATTAAAAACAGTGAACCAAGTCCCAACACGTGCCAACTCCCATAGACCGAAGGGTCAAGAGTCATGAGCCTCTACAGAGTATACAAAGTGTAAATAGTGAATATAACTGTGCACAAGTGTGAGATGATCTGAACGAAAATACAGACAAACTGGAGAATCGAGTCCTGCGAACGCTAGCAGCTACCTCGACTGTCCAAAAGCACTCCCGAGCCGACATAGAATCAGCCCTGCTATGATGTACCTGAATCTGCACACAAGGTGCAGGTAGTCGGGTGTGAGTACTTCCAACTCAGCGCTAATAAAAGTAAATAATGCTGAAGGGAAGAAAACCACGATAGGCACTATCTCATGCTACACAATACAGAACTATCTTTTTATTCCTTTCAAGCATAAGTGAGTAGATTATTTAGAAAACTCAATTTTAGCTACTTTCTTTCATAATAATATACCAATACCTGGATACAATCTCGAGCAGTGCAAGTCCGCACTCAAATCAGCCCCTCGGGCTCAGCACTCCTTATCAATTTACACCAGGAGATCCGGTCAATAAGACAACTAATGCATGTGTGCCATAATGTATGAGCGTTGAATGTTATGCCACGTAGTACACGTAAACCAACGTATGTATGTCATGCAATGAATAATCAGCTACGGCGTGTAACTCGATCCAATTTGGGTACCGTGCTCATTGTGGGGTTCGGACTCTGGAGGGGCTCCTACGACCCAAGCAATAATAATATCACACCTGCTGCGGCGCGCAGCTTGATCCGTATACCATCATGCGCGTGCAGTCCGATCCGTGGATGTGTATGCATATGCTCACATGAAATGTCATGCTAACATACGCCCTCGACCCCAATCGGTCTAACAAATAATCAAGAAAGCCCTACGGCAACAATATCACCTTAGCTCACAACTAAAATATTATTAAGACATTGTTCAAGTTTTTCATAACCTTATAAGAATGCATGTTGAATAGCAAAAATCCCATTTTTAAACCTTAAATTAGAATAAAATATGCACAATGTTATCAAAACAATGATACTAATCCCTGAAAGATTCAAATAATCGACACGAAGCCCAAACATGATAATTAGTCCTATTCACTTCAACAATTAGGTGTTATTATTTATTACGCGGGACGGACCAAGTCACAATCCCCAATGGTGCTCTACCCCACGCCCGTTATCCGGCGTGCAAGTCACCTCAACACAGAACTAAGATGTGCAAGTCCGGGGTTTACTAACCCTCAGGACATCATTTACAAGAATTACCCACCTCGAACCGACGAAAGCTCATGCCGCGACGCCTTAGCTCCTCGAACCGGCATCCACGCACGTCAAAACTAGCACAAATCAGCACAAATATATCAAAATAGGCTAATGGAACATAACCCAATCGAAAGAACTCGAAAAATATCAAAAATCACGAAATTGGCAAAACCCGAGCCCGGGCCCACATCTCGAAAAATCTCGAAACTCATATTTCCAGAACCCTCGTCCCGCCACGGGTCCGTACATATAAAATTTACTAAAATCGGAGTTCGATTGGCCTTTCAAAACCCAAATTTTCGTTTTCAATATCTAGGCCACCATCCTTCATAATTTCTACCCAAATTCATGAAGATTGATGTTAATTCTACCATAAAATGATGTTTTTGAGTCAAGAAACTTACCTCCGATGAATACCCGATGATATCCCCTCTTGAAGCTCTCCAAAATCATCCAAACGAAATGAAATCAATGAAAGAAATAAACCAATTTCGTGTAAAAAAAGAATCTGCCCGTGCTTCGTCGAGTTGTACCTTGCACCTGTGCTTTACAAGTTGTACATCCTATTGCTCCAGCAGTCCTTTTCCGTCGGTCATAACTTTCAGTACAAATATCCAAATTACGAGTTCTTTAGCTTTCTGGAAACTAGACACGAAGGTCTACAACTTTCGTGTTTTGCACTTTTGGTAATTACTTATAGCTTACAAGATATCAGCTCCCAAAGTAGCCAAAAAGCTGCTGAAAATCTGCTACAACAGCAACTATTTCCAAAACCAAAAATGCCCGTTAGGCATCCGAAATCACCCCGAGGCCCTCGGGACCTCAACCAAAAATACAAACTCAACCTAATACTTCATTCAAACTTGCTCGGATAAAAAAACGATACCTTAAACATCAAAATCACCAAAATCCTAGAATTCGATTCAAACTTAAACTTAAACTTTCAAAATTCACATTCGATCAAAAACCCGACCAAACGATGTCCGAATGACCTGAAAATTTGCAGACATATCCAAAATCACCTAACGAAGCTACTGCAACTATCGGAATTCCATTCCGACTCCCGGATCAAAATATCACCTATCGATCGGATTCCGCCAAAATTCCAACTTCGCCAAAATAGGCTAACTTCTTCACCGGACCTCCAAAATTACTTCCGATTGCGCTCCTAAGTCTTAAATCATCCCCCGAAACTAACCGAATCATCGGAATTCAGTTCCGATCCCTCTAACTCATAAGTCAACATTGAGTTGACTTTTCCAACTTAAGCTTTCCTTAAAGAGATTAATTGTTCCATTTCCTACCAAAATCGATCCGAATTGACTCAATATTTGCACACAAGTCACACTCGACATTACGGACTTGTACGAACTTTCGGAATCGCATTCCGACCCCGATATCAAAATTTTCACTTCCGGTCGAATTTTCTCAAAAACCTTCAAATTCTTATATTTTGCCAAATGACTTCAAAATGACCTCCGGACACCCGAATTCACTTCTGATCGCGTTCCCAACTCCAAAATCACCATATGGATCTATTCACCGACTCGGAATCCCAAACGGACATCTATAACTCTAAAATGCCTTCCAACCCAAATTTATGAAATCCTTCTAAAATACTAACTTCCACCATATACGCTGAAATGCTCACGGGTTATCAAAAACCAAATCCGGACATACGTCCAAGTTTAAAATCATCATACGAGCATGTTGGAACTTTTAGATCCAAATTGCGAGGTCATTTACTCAAAATTCCAATCGTAGTTTAGTTCTTCAACTTTAAGCTTTCAAAATGAGAATTTCCATTTAGATTTGACTCCAAACTTCCTGAATTTGACTTCTGACCATACACACAAGTCAATATACCTGAGATGAAGCTGTTCATGGCATCAATCTGCTGAATGACGCGCCAGAGCTCAAAACGACCGGTCGGGTCGTTACAATCTCCCCCACTTAAACATACGTTCGTCCTCGAACGTGTTGAGAACTACAATGATGTAGTCTCAAATAACTTGTTTAACACATCATGCACCTTCCTGTGCTACCACTACTTAGTTGAGCATATTAGCTATATAATTCTGTAGATATAATTCTTTATTTGAGCGAATAAGACATTAGGCCAAATTCCAACATCCTGAATTTTCTGCCAAGTCTGTTTCCATCATTCGACCACCATATCAATCTCCACATGTTGTACCCAAACATTAATGCATAACTTTGTTGAATTCACACTTTGCATCACTTTACTCATATGACCACAATAGATTTCGGAGCCAAACCTCGATATTACCTTTCTAACGAGCTGAGATCAAATATGCTCGTACTCATTAATGACTCCAACGATCTTGTCGATTATAACACACCGCATTGGTGACACGACACCTCAGCATCGGCCTAAGCCACAATGATCACAACACATGCTCCAATAAAAAAACGACCCGAACACACTCGAATCATGACAACTAACTCACACAAAAGAGCTATAGTTCAATTCACCCGTACCATCATAACATAGAACTGAGATCTCGTCTCACATCATAGAATTAGGGTACTTAAATCCTCCTTGAAAGGTCATAACATCACGTGGCCTTGCCACAACTCACGATTCTATCCAAGCACTATTACTCATGGAGCACCTCAAGTCACCATGCTCAAAACGGTCAGCCACGCACGTATTTAGGTCTGAACTCAAACAATCAATCACACCTGCGGTGATACATTTAATATATGCTATCAAATCTCGAATGGATACAACCGATGTGTTATTCCCCGAGCGGTACTCAATACGGACTATTCATTAGAAGCTAGGAAGTATTGTATACAAAGTAACTTATAGGAAACTATATTTTCCACATCACACTGTTGCGGCGCGCAACCCGTTCCAATAACATACCCGTGGCGGCGTACCACCCGATCCAGATACCATACCTGTGGAGGCATGCCACCCGATCCACGCATAAATCTCGCAAGAGGAAATGCACATTGAGTCAAGTTGCTCATTACAACAAACATATATATAGCCTCAAGCTTGGCCACATGAAACGCATCCGACAACGTTCCTCAATACCGGAACTGAATCAATGGTAAATACCTCTACACTGACATCCGCCACAAAGGCCCAACTGACAAAGCAATACCTACCATCCGTCTGCTGATTTTGGGTGCGACTACCCTGTTGAAGCATACTCTGATGCACTCTGCTACGCAATTTGTGCCATTTCCGATATAGTCCATATCACATTAGTCTAGGCAACCTGACTTATGACAACCAGTCTGCAATCAAGTCTCATAACCCAAATTCATTATATAGAGCTAAGGGAGAGCCACTAGGGCTTCCAACTTCCAATGATCGCTAAACGGTGCCGATACACACGATATACAACCACTGCATAGGCGGATTACGAGAACTTCTAGTCTCCAACACATATATAACACATGAATCACTGTGCCTGATTCCGTACTTCACCGTACGAATACATAATGCACATCAAGCGTCCATCCATACCATAAAAGCCATCCAGAAATTTCACTATGACATCAACGACTCAATTATTACAGTCGATCCCACAAGAGAATACCACCATACCACTAGATATTATCGGTTTACATTACCTTGTCCTTTTGGACCATATACCCTGCCAAATCACTAGAATAGCAGTACCATTTTCCTTAATTACCAGAAAGATCGATTCTAAATTCACCTGCAGCTGCCCGCACTGCTCAATAATTTTTAATGACTTCCCATATATTATGAACAAATCTCAAAGCCTTGAATATGCCATTATCAACTTTCCATAACACATCGCATATACCATACCACACTAAGATAACATGGGAATTCATATCCCCTTCCTACGCCGCAAACATCGGCGCACTCAACTAGTCAAGGCCTTTCATGATCCCATATAGAGAAAACTCATTACACATTCCAAGCTTTGCATACCGACAAGAATATACTCACTTTTAAACCACGGTAGGACCCATCACAAACTCTTTCTCCCAATCCATTACATAAGTTTAGCTGCCAGGACTGAGTCCTTCTATCCACATCGAGCTACGCAACTACCAGCACTCAAGAGCTTGGTTGCACCATAGCTGCAAGACTTATCACTTCGAACACATACCAGGAATTGACTGTATCCCTATCATACCGTTCCGGTTTATTAACAAGTTACTCCATTTTCCTTTCTGATTCATCTTTAATTTGATATTAGCCTTTACTGTAGCACTACAATATCTCAACTCATGTTACCACACGAGACTCGTACACAAGATCACACGGTCTAAAGCCCATAGGTCACTTAATACTCTCTCAATGTTTCTCAAAAGTACCACATTCTACAATACTTTGTTTTGAAGAATTTCTTGCGATTTTTGAATTCGTTATCATTACTCTCCAATATAGATACATAGAATCTCATCATTCACATATCATTACACAATTCTTGATCCCTTCTAACGAAACCACCGTCTTTAGCCACATACACAATCTTAAGACACCTAACCATTACAAGCAAAGTCCTGAACACCGCAAGGCTATTCTCGAGCGTCATTTACCCTTATTCAATTACAATTCAGTTGTCTTATTGAACAGAACCACTCATGCCTTGTTAGAACTCTGACATCGCAGAACATGATTACATACAGTTGCATTTAGCTATCTCTCTTTTCTATTCACCGAACATTCCTTACCGACATCAGTTCAAATCATCCTAGGATTTCTTCACATCTATGAAGCACCATAACCTCTATCAGAATTTTCCCAACATACCTAGAGACAACACCAACATAGCACACAACGGTGCAATTATTTAATCAATAAAAACCTCCCCAACTTGGCTCGAAGCCATACATCAAAGCACTTTTAGCTGCTCATAGCATTCTTTACTCAAATGATGCCACAATGTTATGGTGAGATTAAACTCAAGTCATTTACAAGCTTGACAGAGAATCGAATCATCAGAGACCTTAACTCCTCTGCAATTCTTGCATTTATTCACACTCAACATTTAAGCCTACTCCAGGCGACAAAAATATTTTTCTAAGTCCCAAAATTTTCAAAACTTTCGACAGAGTTTCCTTTGTAATTCGGCCTATCCACCTGCCATAGAATCACCAAAACCATCCTAACAATACATCCACAACTCAACAAGACATCACAATGTTTATCAACAACATTAATCTCAATACTACACGGGTTATATTATCAAAATTGATACATGAACATGCGCTGCACCTTCTCGAATCATAACATATATCAAATACACTTCAATTACACATCAGAATCAACCCACCTATTTTTCCTCAATCTAGTATTTCAGTACAACACCTTCCACCGGGATACACATAGCATAATCACTTTAGTCTTCCCGAGTCTAAACTCATTTTACTACATGTAAGACACTTTACCTTCCAACTAAGAGATATGATAAATTTTCACCACGCCCGTAGCTCGGGGTTACATAACAGATTACAATAAGGATCTAACACTTGACAACTCGTACATTATTAAGCTGCCATTTCCACAATTAGGAACAATACCGATCACACGAAATTTCATAATACCGGTTTGTGAAATCAGCACTTTGGTGCTCATGTCATAGACAAAGATTTGGCCTCAAGTCCTCCCGACTGGCCCAACATGAACTCACAAAGATTATATCTCGACCCTCGATCATGGAATCACAAGCCATCAAGGCAATTATATTACTGAGTGCTCGAGCGTACACAGACGTGTGGAAGAAATTTCAAAGATTATATCTCAAGCTGAATCAAGTACGCACGATAAGAATTCCAAGAAATGTGAAGTGTTTTCTAATGGTTTGCAGCCTCCCGAGGATAAGTACAGGCGTCCCCGTACCGATCCACAAGACTCTACCAACCGGCTCAAGACTCATGGGGCCTAGTAACCTAGGCTCTGATACCAACTTGTCACGACCCCAAATCCGGTCGTGATGGCGCCCAGCACACTGCTAGGCCAGCCCGACCAATCAACAACAATCACAGAGCCACAAGCTCACTTTATCCAATTTAAGCATAATAGTGATAGATATATTAAAAACGGGGAACCAAGTCCCAACACGTGCCAACTCCCATAGACCGAAGGGTCAAGAGTCATGAGCCTCTACAGAGTATACAAAGTGTAAATAGTGAATATAACTGTGCACAAGTGTGGGATGATCAGAACAAAATACGGACAAACTGGAGAATCAGGTCCTGCGAACGCTGGCAGCTACCTCGACTGTCCAAAAGCACTCCCGAGCCGCAATAGAATCAGCCATGCTGTGATGTACCTGAATCTGCACACAAGGTGCGCAGGGAGTCGGGTGTGAGTACTTCCAACTCAGCAGTAATAAAAGTAAATAATGCTGAAGGGAAGAAAACCACGATAGGCACTATCTCATGCTACACAATACAGAACTATCTTTTTATTCCTTTCAAGCATAAGTGAGTAGATTATTTAGAAAACTCAATTTTAGCTACTTTCTTTCATAATAATATACCAATACCTGGATACAATCTCAAGCAGTGCAAGTCCGCACTCAAATCAGCCCCTCGGGCTCAGCACTCCTTATCAATTTACACCGGGAGATCGGGTCAATAAGGCAACTAATGCATGTGTGCCAGTAATGTATGAGTGCTGAATGTTATGCCACGTAGTACACGCAAACCAATGTATGTATGCCATGCAATGCATATGACCGCTACGGCGCGTAGCCCGATCCAATTTGGGTACCCGTGCTCACTGTGGGGGTTCAGACTCCGGAGGGGCTCCTACAGCCCAAGCACAATATTAATATCACACCTGCTGCGGCGCGCAGCCCGATCCGTATACCACCGCGGCGTGCAGTCCGATCCATGCATGTGTATGCATATGCTCACATAAAATGTCATGCCCTAACATATGGCCCTCGGCCCAATCAGTCTAACAAATAATCGAGAAAGCCCTACGGGCAACAATATCACATTAGCTCACAGCTAAAATATTATTAAGACCTTGTTCAAGTTTTTCATAACCTTATAAGAATGCTGAATAGCAAAAATCCCATTTTTAAACCTTAAATTAGAATAAAATATGCACAGTGTTATCAAAACAATGATACTAATCCTGAAAGATTCAAATAATCGGCACGAAGCCCAAACATGATAATTAGTCCTATTCACTTCAACAATTAGGTGTTATTATTTATTACGCGGGACGGACCAAGTCACAATCCCCAATGGTGCTCTACCCCACGCCCGTTATCCGGCGTGCAAGTCACCTCAACACAACACTAAGATGTGCAAGTCCGGGGTTTACTAACCCTCGGGACATCATTTACAAGTATTACCCACCTCGAACCGACGAAAGCTCATGCCCGCGACGCCTTAGCTCCTCGAACCGGCATCCACGCACGTCAAAACTAGCACAAATCAGCACAAATATATCAAAATAGGCTAATGGAACATAACCCAATCGAAAGAACTCGAAAAATATCAAAAATCACGAAATTTGCAAAACCCGAGCCCGGGCCCACATCTCGAAAAATCTCGAAACACATATTTCCAGAACCCTCGTCTCGCCACGAGTCCGTACATATAAAATTTACTAAAATCGGAGTTCGATTGGCCTTCCAAAACCCAAATTTTCGTTTTCAATATCTAGGCCACCATCCTTCATAATTTCTACCCAAATTCATGAAGATTGATGTTAATTCCACCATAAAATGATGTTTTTGAGTCAAGAAACTTACCTCCGATGAATACCCGATGATATCCCCTCTTGAAGCTCTCCAAAATCATCCAAACGAAATGAAATCAATGAAACAAATAAACCAATTTCGTGTAAAAAAAAGAATCTGCCCGTGCTTCGTCGAGTTGTACCTTGCACCTGTGCTTTACAAGTTGTACATCCTATTGCTCCAGCAGTCCTTTTCCGTCGGTCATAACTTTCAGTACAAATATCCAAATTACGAGTTCTTTAACTTTCTGGAAACTAGACACGAAGGTCTACAACTTTTGTGTTTTGCACTTTTGGTAATTACTTATAGATTACAAGATATCAGCTCCCAAAGTAGCCAAAAAGCTGCTGAAAATCTGCTGCAACAGCAACTTTTTCCAAAACCAAAAATGCCCGTTAGGCATCCGAAATCACCCGAGGCCCTCGGGACCTCAACCAAAAATACAAACTCAACCTAATACTTCATTCAAACTTTCTCGGATAAAAAAACGATACCTTAAACATCAAAATCACCAAAATCCTAGAATTCGATTCAAACTTAAACTTAAACTTTCAAAATTCACATTCGATCAAAAACCCGACCAAACGATGTCCGAATGACCTGAAAATTTGCAGACATATCCAAAATCACCTAACGAAGCTACTGCAACTATCGGAATTCCATTCCGACTCCCGGATCAAAATATCACCTATCGATCGGATTCCGCCAAAATTCCAACTTCGCCAAAATACGCTAACTTCTTCACCGGACCTCCAAAATTACTTCCGATTGCGCTCCTAAGTCTTAAATCATCCCCCGAAACTAACCGAATCATCGGAATTCAGTTCCGATCCCTCTAACTCATAAGTCAACATTGAGTTGACTTTTCCAACTTAAGATTTCCTTAAAGAGATTAATTGTTCCATTTCCTACCAAAATCGATCCGAATTGACTCAATATTTGCACACAAGTCACACTCGACATTACGGACTTGTACGAACTTTCGGAATCGCATTCCGACCCCGATATCAAAATTTTCACTTCCGGTCGAATTTTCTCAAAAACCTTCAAATTCTTATATTTTGCCAAATGACTTCAAAATGACCTCCGGACACCCGAATTCACTTCTGATCGCGTTCCCAACTCCAAAATTACCATATGGATCTATTCACAGACTCGGAATCCCAAATGGACATCTATAACTCTAAAATGCCTTCCAACCCAAATTTATGAAATCCTTCTAAAATACTAACTTCCACCATATACGCCGAAATGCTCACGGGTTATCAAAAACCAAATCCGGACATACGTCCAAGTTTAAAATCATCATACGAGCATGTTGGAACTTTTAGATCCAAATTCCGAGGTCATTTACTCAAAATTCCAATCGTAGTTTAGTTCTTCAACTTTAAGCTTTCAAAATGAGAATTTCCATTTAGATTCGACTCCAAACTTCCTGAATTTGACTTCTGACCATACACACAAGTCAATATACCTGAGATGAAGCTGTTCATGGCATCAATCTGCTGAATGACGGGCTAGAGCTCAAAACGACCGGTCGGGTCGTTACACGTGTTTTGCTACTGTATTCTCATTGAATACACTCTAAAAAAATAAAAAATATAGCTATAGGAAGTAATATAGTAAATGATAGCTACAACTAGCTAATAACCACTAAACAATAGTGGTTTGAGAACATTTTTCAAGAAAACAATTAAGAGTATTTTGATGGGAGAATTGTACAAATAGTAGGATTAACTAGTACTTTTTTTTTTCTTGAAGGTTTGAACTAAAAATCTTAATTTAGGACAAAACCAAAAATTCAGAACGTCTTGGCTAATTTCTAAATAGGCTAATTTTTAAATAGTAGCCTGGGTACTGGGTATCTACTATCATTTCTACTTTGACCTTGCCTCAGTGATTCTTGGTCTATTTGCAGCGGTACCCTATTTTTATGCCACCTTTTAACCTACACCCTGTTTTTAAAAATTATTGATTTCGTAACCACCTAACAGAAAATCCGTGTTAATATGACCATTATAACCATTCCAAAACATATAAAAGTGTCTCTCTTGCATATTCACAGATTCAAATTACAGATCTCTTCCATCAGTCAGTTCCTCCTGAGAACGCACCTCGTATTCAAATTCCATATTCAAATTCAAATACATTGTAAGTCTTCAAATTCATCTCCAGAATTCAAAATAGTTTTTGAATTATATGTTTTCTGATTAATTGATTGAAGTTATTTGACGAACTTCACTGATATGCTGAATTCTAAATCTATTTGACAAAGAATTCCTCCAACACTGGATGCTGAAGTTTTTTAAATATTACTTAAGCACGAGGTTGAATTTTCATCCTACACTAGCTAAATTAAAAAAATCATATTGCACTAAAAAAAACGTAGGCTTAGGAGCTGAAGTTTTAAGTTATTATTTAAAAACATCATAAGGAGTCTGGAGTTTTTCTCCTACACTGGCTAAATTAAAAAATCATATTGCACTAAAAAGATATCGGTCTAGGAGTTGAAGTTTTTTTGTTATTACTTAAAAACTTCAGCACGAGGCTGAATTTTCCCCTATACTGGCTAAATTCAAAAATCATATTGCACTAAAAAACTTCGGCCTAGCAGTTCAAGTTTTTTTTGTTATTACTTAAAAACTTCAACAAGAGACTGAACTTTTCTTCCTACACTGGCTAATTAAAAAATTATATTGTACTAAAAAAACTTCGGCTTAGTAGCTGAAATTTTAAGTTATTACTTAAAAACTTCAGAAGGAACCTGAAGTTTTCCTCCTACACTGGCTAAATTAAAAAATCATATTGCACTAACAAAACATCGGTCTAGCTGCTGAAGTTTTTTTGTTATTACTCAAAAACTTCAGCAGGAGGCTGAAATTTTTCTCCTACACTGGCTAAATTAAAATATCATATTGCACTAAAAAACTTCGGCCTAGGAGCTGAAGTTTTTTTGTTATCACTTAAAAACTTCAGCAGGAGGCTGAAGTTTTTCTCCTACACTGGCTAAATTAAAAAATTATATTGCACTAAAAAAACTTAGGCCTAGGAGCTGAAGTTTTTAAGTTATTACTTAAAAACTTCAGAAGGAGGCTGAAGTTTTTCTCCTACATTAGCTAAATTAAAAAATCATATTGCACTAAAAAAACTTAAGCCTAAGAGGCTGAAGTAATATAGTTCATCCTGCTGAAGTTATACGGTTCATTTCCTGCACTACCTAATATTCGGATTAGTTTTTGTTAAAGCCTGCTAAAGTTATATATTTCATTTCCTCTGCTATTTTTTGAAATAAAATTAATATTATAAAAAAAATTCAGAAAAAACTTATAACAAAAACTTAATATTTCATTAGAACACAGTAAAAGATAAAAACAAATTACATAAATAAACAAAACAAAATAATTAATCGTCCATTCTATCATCGTCGTCGCTAGATGGACGAGCATCTTCATCAGCAAGATTGTCAAATCTTGCATACATCACAAGTGTTTTCTTCGAGTTCAATATCGTACTTTTCTATGACCTCATCAAGCTTCAACTCAAATGCCTCAATGATGTCTTGCTTGATCTCGTCCACTATTTGCCTAATGACAACATCTATTTTTTTCCTTTTTGTATTTTATATCTGCTAAAATGTATATGTTTGAGTGAATAAACTCACAAGGAATAACGTGCTTATATAGAGGGGAAAACTTCTGCATGGTATATGAAAAGTCAAAAAGAAATTTTAAAGGTTGTCTAATGAAAAGCGTGCATGAATATGATAGGAATGTATTTATTACACTAACACATACCCCCAAACTCAATATAATTACTACTTTAATTGTGTAGGTTACTAGTGTATACTATGCAATTAATGCTGAAACATGCTATTGTTTTATGTTAAAAACTTCGGATTAATCTCCTGAAGTTTTTTAGTTCATTTCTAAAATCTTCATCACTTACCTGCTGAAGTTGTTTCCCCTTGCATTTATGAATCACTATGATAAAAAAACTTAAGCTAATATGCTGAAGTTATTAAGCTTATCTCTAAAAACTTTAGCACTTATAAGCTGAAGTTTTCTTTGCAGAATTCATTAATTATGTCATACATCTTTTTCCAAAAAAAAAAATTCAGCAGAAGATGTCTAATTGATTCAGTTTATTTGTCAAAACTTCAGCACATACAACATAATAATTCTTCTGTTCACTTTCCTAATAGTTGCCACTAAACATGAATATGTAAGATGAGTTCGATTTGCGTTGTTATAACTTTCAATGGGAGTTGGACGCCTGCATTCAAATACTTGGATCATGATACAAAACTTGTTCTACTTAATAAGGACATATCATTCAATACTTTTCTGAAGAAAATTAGCGAAATTGCGAATATTGATTCAACCAGATGTGCATTAAAAGTATGGTTTAATATCAAACTTAATACAAGCAAAGGAATGCTTGTAACTTCAGATGAAGAACTCACTACATGTATACATTTGCTTACAACTGATTCAGCCTACAAGAATTGTCATTTTGTCATAAAAAAATATAACTTTCAGAATCAGCAACATTCAACCAATCTCTTGCATATGCAATAGATTCAGAGCCTTTTGCTGAGTATCAATATGAAGTACAACAACCAATAATGGAAGTAGACAAAGGGCAACAACCTTCTAACATTACAGCTCCTTCAGAATACATAGTGTTGCAACAATTACCCCCCCCCCCCCCCCCGCCAATAAATTCATACATGTTTCTCGATGACCAAGAAGAAATACAGCTAATAATGCAAATTGACAACCAACACAAAATCCAATAAAGTTTTTTTACCTTCTGCAATGATAAAAACAATGAAGATGAAGTAAACAAGGAGCTTATACCGATAACATCACATAGAATTGAAGAAATTGCTGAAAGTTCTTGTGCTTCTCAGAAATCAAGAAAAAGAGTGAGGAGAAAGGTGAAAGAATCTCCACCATGTAAAATACTAAGGCATGAAACATGAAAAAAAACTTCAACTCCTATCCTAAAGTATCATTATCATATGTTTAATCTCAAAATTTTTAAGATTTTGAACGTCTAATCACAGAAGAATTTATAGAATTTTCATTGACAACATGATCACCCTATCAAACTAAACCCTATCATAAATACATGACTATCAAAACCCAAAACCAGAAATTAAATCGTAAAATAAAACCCAGAAAGTTAATGCAATGTACATGTGATTAAATCGTAATGTGGGAACAACGATGACTAGCAGTTGAAAATTTGAAAGAACAACGAAAATCATTTGATTTTTGAGAAGAGCAAATAAAAAAATACGAATAACACGAGAGAGAAACAGTAAAGGACTAGCGTATACTTGGAGAGAAAGTAGTCTTTTAATAAAGAAGGGTAAAATAGTCTTTTCAAATGGATTTTAACAAAAAAATAAGTACGAGTGCAAACAGAAAGATAAAGCGGGTACAAATTAAAAGAGGCGCCCAAATAGGGCGCCTCGTGCAATTTTTACGTGATTCTTTTATTAAAAGACAATCCGACTACTTTTCAAAATTAGCCGATTTTAAAGTTTAAACAACTCAAATACTTCAGAATTGAACTTTCCATTTGTTGCACATCAAAGTCAACCATACATACGAGATAACTATGGAAATTTTTATTAAAATATATAATAAAAAAGACAAAGGTCGTAATTAGCTAGATAATTCCTTGAAAATATGAGGTAGGAAAGCGGGGGAAGAAATCCAATATTAGCCAAAGATACAAGTGGTCATTGAAAAATAGCCACAATTTTAAAAGTGATCGAAATTTAGCCACTTTTCATCCAAAGATAAATGTGAACAAAAATATGTTTAAAATACAGAAAATATTTTAGCATAATATACTGAAATTCCATTATAATATACTGGAACTTATACTGGAGTTCAAGTATATTATGCTGGAACTTCAATATATTATACTGAAATTCCAGCATAAGTATACTAGACTTCCAGCATAAGTATACCAGACATCTATCATAATATACTGGAGTTGTAGTATAATATACCGGTACAACATAATATGCTGAAAGTTCATACACAAGTGCTCCAATCTCTAGTATATAACGTTGAAACTTTTCGCGTGTTGGAGTTCCAGTGTAATATGCTGGAAGTTCATACACATGTGCACCAATCTCCGGTATATTATGCTGGAGCTTTTCGTGTTGCAGCAAAAAAATGGCTATTCTTTAATGACTTTTCGAACGCTAATTATTTTTCAATTACTAGTTCGAAAAATGGCTCGCCCGTACTATTTGTATGAAAACGGGCCATAACATCAAAGTTAAACCAATCAAGTGCAACACTATCATTTGCGTCAAAATAGCACAGTATAGTCAATTTTTTACACTGGTCAATCAACAATAACCAACGTTTATCAAGTCAATGAAAAATAGCCACTATTTTGCTGCAACAAAGATCAGTCTCATATAATATACGTGAGTTTGGTGTATTTGTGTACGAACTCCAGCATATTATGCTGGATCGATATACTTTACTGACTCCTATATAGTATACATGAGACTGGAGCACCGGTGCTCAAAACTCCAGTATATTATACTGGACATTTATACTCGCTGGAACTCTAGTATATTATGCGGGAGTTCCAACATAATTATACTTGAATTCCCGCATATTATACGGGAGTTCCAGCATAGTCATCCTGGAACTCCCGTATAATACACAGAAGTTCAAGAATACTTATGCTGGAACTCCCGTATAATATGCGGGCGTATTTTTCGATTTTGAACAGTATTTTCGCTCAGATTTATATTTACATGAAAAGTGGCTAAATTTCGATTACTTTTGAAACCAGACTATTTTTGAATGACCAGTTGTAAATCTATGTATTAGGAATTTTTACCTTCTTATACCATATATGAAACCTTATTACCCTCAATGTTTAAGGTTTCTGTTAATTACATTTCAGCATACCAAATTACCATTTATATACCATATTTCAAATTAGGGATATAATTAATGCTTCATTTATATTAGGCATTAATTTAGGAGCGTATATTCTCACATTTACCTTTACCCGCTTCTCTCTCCTCCCACCCTCCCCCCACACCCTCCACGTTTTACCTTCACTACCTCCAGCTTCCCTCCTCCTTGCCAGTTTTTTGCTTGCATCTTTCTCTTCTTAATCCTTGACGTAAATCTCCCTCACCAATAATCTTCAAACTATCTACAATGTGTGAAGACTCAATGTAGTTATTGTATATAAATTTTGTAGCTTATCATAATTTTTAGATGTTTACCTCCAAGTTCTATGTAATATTTGTATATAACCGTCAGTTGAATATAAATTACACAACAAAAAATATTCTGTGAAATATTTGTATATAACTATCAGTTGAATATAAATTACACAACAAAAAGTAAGAAATAAATACTCCAATAGTAGAAATATGTTACACAATTAATCTGCAAATTGTCTATAAAATTTTACAAAAAATACAAATTAACTACATTTAACCTACATTATAAGTACAATCTTAAAACAATTTATACATGAAAGTTCTTCAAGTTGGAATTGGCCACAACTATATTTCTTGTTTTCTAGACACACAATGTACCGCTTCACACCATCCAACACAGTATGTATATGATCTGTTGAAGCCCTCGCTTACATTTTCAGAACAAACATAAAGAAAACAATTTACAATATTAAAAATATAGTATCTACAATATATCTATAATTTTTCTACAAATTAACTACAAACTACAAGTAAACTATAATTTGCCTACAATTTATGTACAATCTAGAGACACTGTATATTTAAAAAAAAAATTCCTGCACCAAATAAAAAACTTGTAGTCAAATTATAGATATTTGTAGTAAATTTGTGGATAATATCATAAAACTAAAAATCTAAGCATTTTCGAACTACACAAACCTGCATTCTCATCTACCACAATTGCATCAACTTCAAAATCTCTAAATCTGCCATAGTTGTCCCAATTGCCATTATATTGTAGCATAATTATGATTTTGGACATGATTTGTTGTTGTTATGATGTTTTTTTGGATTTCTAGATTGAGAAAAGAAAAGATGAAGAAGAGATATATACGAGCGACAATTTGATAGAAGAACCGATGAAGAATAAATTTTTATTTCTACAATTTAATTTCAAATCTTTGAAGCTGTTAGTAGTTGAATCTGTTCGTAGTTTTAGTAGATGTTCGTTTATTTTTTTTTCCGAGAATTTGAATTGTAATTTTGGAGAAAAATACGCAGATGAGAAATCTCCTTTCCCTTTTTAAAAATTGAATTTAATGTAGAATCAATTAATACCAAGATTCTCTTCTTAATTTTAGGAAATATTCTGCCCTTTTAATGCCTAATAGTTGAATGGTACAAAATTTGTAGGCAAAACATGGAATGGGCAGGTAATTAACAAACAATGTATATTTTTAGTAATAAGGTTTCATATATGGTATAGCTAGAAATTTTTACCTTCCTATACCATATATAAAACTTTATTACCCTTAATATTTAAGGTTTGCGTTATTTACATTTCTCCCATCATTTGACCCTCGGCCCACATAATTAGTACTTAGCTGTTTTTGCGGCTTGTGTACCGGGGAAAACTTACTATGTACCCGCTATATATTTTCTATATATTTACCTAGCGGATATAATTATTTTTAACCGGCCGGCCATACATGTAACAAGTCCTATATACTAATTGTGTTCACAATTCAAAGTGCTAGCTTGAAATGTTCTTCTTAATAACTTATTGGCAGCTTACGGTAAACATTTTTAAGATAATCAATGGAGATAAATGCAAATCCAGAATTTTAAGTTTATAGGTTTTTGTCGCAATTTCAAATTAATATACAATAATAATTGGGTTCACAAATAGAAATTTAATACTCTCTACGGTCCAAAATAAGTGATTTTATGGCCTTTTTTTTGTGGTCCAAAATAAGTGATTTTTTCGGATTTCAAGAATGACTTAATGATGTTTTTCCTACATTGTCCTTGGAGTAAATAATATTGGAATATGTGTTAGGAGTGTTTATGTGAGATAGTAAGGTTAAAATAGTCAATTCTATTGCTAATTAATGCTAAAAAGTGATTTTTAATATGTGTGAAAACATCTAAAAAATCACTTATTTTGAACCGGAGTGAGTAATTATTTTAACAAAAAACAGAATCTATGCAAACTTTATTATATTTTCGGAAATCGGTATCTTATGCCCTATATCCGCCACTGAATGGAGGACAAAAGCTATGTCGTCCCATTATCAACTTAAGGTTAATGGAGCCTTTGATGGCAAAGGTTGGTGAGGGAAAATATTTATTTTTCTTTCGATATTCCTAAGGTTTAACAAATTATTAATTAAAGAGCAATGCTGAAATAAGAATAACTTAGGTACGCAGTCATGCAAATTTGTAAAAGATATTTATAGTAATCTTCCAATAAAAGTAAGATTTTTAATTTTAAAAATAAGTCATATCACCTATTACAATACATGAAGATGTCCTGATAGTCAAAAATTTCTTTACAATGTCGTGTATATAAATTATGTTAGGAAGTTTCCTCCCACTTTTCCCATGTTGTAAGCAATGATGCAATGGATGGTAGGAGAGGTAGGTGAGATGGGAATATTGCAAATTGATCCTTCTTGGTAGGTAAGATTTGCATTTTTGGTCCCTATCTCAAAACTATAAATACCCCCTTCCATTTCATTGTATAACACACCAAAAGCATTCAATAACTCAAGTATAAGAGTTAGAGAGAAAGAGAGAGTTTGTTTTTCTTTAGGAAGTTTTTCTAAAGGGGGAGTGACAAAATAGTGAGTAAAATACTAGTCGGGTATTTTCGGAAAACACTTTTGTGTGCACCACTATTTTGGGTAGAGCTCGGGAAATTGTTGTACCTCCAAACTATTGGAGAAGTCTCTCTTTGTAAGCCTACTAAAAGTTTTAGTGGAAGTTGGTGCCGGGTTTGTGGACGTAGCCTAAACGTTTTAGGTGAACCACGTTAAATTCTTTGTGTCATTTATTTTTCGTTGATCATTTATTTTTCCGTTGTGAAGAAGTGTTTAGTGTCACCGGGTCCTAACAAGTGGTATCAGAGCTTTGGTTAGAATGCTATTCATACGCACGGTACTATTCATACGTATGGGTACCATTCATCCATATAGGCACTATTCATACCTACGGTTACTATTCACCATCGGGAATATGGAGGCAAGGACAAGCAAGATGGTCAACCTGAACGGAACAAATTACCACTTATGGAGAAACAAGATGAAGGATCTCCCGTTTGTGACGAAGATGCACCTGCCCGTGTTCAGTGCTCAGAAACCTGAAGACAAGTCAGACGAGGATTGGGAATTTGAGCACAACCAAGTGTGCGGCTACATACGGCAATTTGTTGAAGATAATGTGTACAACAACATTTCTGGTGTGACACATGCAAGGTCGTTATGGAACCAGCTCGAGGAGTTGTATGCCTCTAAAATAGGTAACAACAAATTATTGTACTTGACAAAATTAATGCAAGTAAAATATGTAGAAGGGACAACTCTGGCAGATCACCTTAATGAAATACAAGGGATTGTCGACCGGTTGTCGGGAATGGGCATAAAGTTCGATGACGAGGTACTTGCTCTTATGGTGCTGGCAACACTCCCAGAGTCATGGGAAACCTTGAAGGTTTCAATCACCAATTCTGCACCCAACGGTGTGGTAAACATGGAGACAGTCAAGAGTGGCATTCTAAATGAAGAAATGAGACGCCGATCACGAGGATCATCTTCTTCATCAGAGGTGTTGGCTGTTACGACCAGGGGGAGAAGTCAAAACAAGGGCCAGAGTAACAAAGATAAGAGCAGAGGTAAATCCAACAAATTTGCACATGTTGAGTGCCACTACTGCAAAAAGAAGGGCCATATCAAAATTTGCCGACAGTTCCAAAATGACCAGAAGAAGAACAAAGGCAAAAAGGAGAAATCCGAAGAAAGCAGTGATGATGAAGCGAACTCCTTTGGTGAGTTTAACATTGTCTACGATGACGACATTATCAATCTGACAACCCAAGAGACGACATGGGTGATTGATAGTGGAGCTACCATTCATGCAACGCCACGGAGAGAACTCTTCTCATCTTACACACCTGGAGACTTCGGTCGTGTAAAGATGGAAAATGCCAATTTATCAACAGTTGTAGGCAAAGGAGATGTTTGTCTAGAGACCATGAATGGTATGAAGCTACTTTTAAGAGGTGTCAGGCATGTTCCAGATATGCGCCTGAATCTGATCTCCGTAAATAAGCTCGATGAGGAAGGTTACTGCAATACCTTCCATAATGGCCAATGGAAGCTCACGAAAGGCTCATTGGTGGTGGCGCGGGGCACGAAGCAGTCAAAGTTATACGTGACTCAGGCGAGCATCTCCCAACAAGTTATAAATGTTGCGGAGAATGATAGCAATATCAAGTTGTGGCATAGACGTCTTGGCCACATGAGTGAAAAGTCAATGGCGTGTTTGGTGAAGAAGAACGCCTTACCAAGTCTAAACCAGATCCAGTTGAAGAAGTGTGCTGACTATTTAGCTGGGAAACAAAACAGAGTTTCGTTTAAAAGATTCCCTCCTTCCAGAAAGCAAGATGTGTTAGATCTGGTACACTCAGATGTATGTGGGCCTTTCAAGAAGTCCCTCGGTGGTGCCCGATATTTCGTGACCTTTATTGATGATCATTCACAAAAGACATGGGTATACACGCTGAAGACCAAGGATCAAGTGTTTCAAGTTTTCAAACAATTTTTGACCTTGGTGGAAAGAGAGACTGGTAAGAAGTTGAAGTGCATCCGGACAGACAATGGCGGTGAATACCAGGGTCAATTTGATGCTTATTGTAAAGAGCATGGTATTCGACATCGGTTCACACCTCCTAAAACTCCACAGTTGAATGGCTTGGCTGAGAGGATGAACAGAACTTTGATCGAGAGAACCGGATGTTTACTCTCTCATTCAAAGTTACCAAAGGCTTTCTGGGGTGAAGCACTAGTTACAGCGGCCTATGTGCTAAACCATTCACCCTGTGTCCCTCTTCAGTACGAGGCTCCAGAAAAGATTTGGTCAGGAAGAGATATCTCTTATGATTAATTGCGGGTATTTGGCTGCAAAGCCTATGTCCATGTTCCGAAGGATGAAAGGAGCAAACTTGATGTCAAGACAAGAGAGTGTGTATTCATCGGCTATGGTCAAGACATGCTTGGCTATAAGTTCTATGATCCGGTGCAGAATAAGCTCGTCAGGATTCGAGATGTTGTGTTCATTGAGGACCAAACAATTGAAGACATTGACAAAGTAGAGAAGTTCACTGATGATTCTGCTGAGTTTGAGTTTCCTCCAACAATGGTGCCGAGACAAGTTGGAGACGATGTTCAGGATAATCAAGCTGAAGCCCCTGATCTTCCAAATGAAGATGAACCAGCAGATGCCGAAGGTAACGAGGATAATGGTGATGATGATGCAGACGAGGATGATCAACCTCAACCAGCAATCCTCAACAACCCTCCTTATCACACAAGATCCGGAAGAATTGTGCAACAGTCTACCAGATATCCTCCATATGAGTATGTGTTACTCACTGACGGGGGAGAACCTGATAGCTTTGAAGAAGTTGTTAATGATGAACATAAGGAGAAGTGGATAGAAGCCATGCAAGACGAAATGAAGTCTTTGCATGAGAACAAGATGTTTGACCTGGTGAAGTTGCCGAAAGGCAAGAGAGCTTTGAAGAATAAGTGGGTGTTCAAGATCAAGCATGATGAACACAGTTCCTGTCCGAGATTCAAAGCAAGATTGGTCGTCAAAGGTTTCAATCAAAGGAAAGGTATAGACTTTGATGAAATATTCTTACCAGTTGTAAAAATGACCTCAATACGCACGGTGATGGGATTAGTAGCAAGCCTCAACCTGGAGGTTGAGCAGAAGTATTTAAAAACCGCCTTCCTACATGGTGATTTGGAAGAGGAGATATACATGGAGCAACCAGACGGTTTCCAGTAAACGAGGAAAGAGGACTGCGTTTGTAGATTGAGGAAAAGCCTCTATGGCTTAAAACAGGCACCAAGGCAGTGGTACAATAATTTCGAGTCGGTGATGGGGAAACACGGCTACAAGAAGACAACTTCAGACCATTGTGTGTTCGTTCAGAAGTTTTCTGGCGATGATTTTATCATCCTATTGCTCTACGTGGATGATATGTTGATTGTTGGCCGGAATGTTTCCAGAACTAATAGCTTGAAAGAGCAGCTAAGCAAGTTCTTCGCCATGAAAGACTTGGGGCTAGCAAAACAGATCCTTGGGATGAGGATTATGCGAGACCAAGAAGCCAAGAAGTTATGGTTGTCTCAGGAGAAGTACATCGAGAAGGTACTTCAACGGTTCAACATGGAGAAAACTAAAGCAGTTAGCTGTCCTCTTGCTAACCACTTTAGATTGAGCACCAAGCAAAGCCCGTCAACAGATGATGAGAGAAGAAAGATGGAGCGGATTCCATATGCTTCAGCAGTAGGAAGTTTGATGTATGCCATGGTTTGTACACGGCCAGATATCGCTCACGCTGTAGGAGTGGAAAGTAGATTTCTTTCTAATCCAGGAAAGGAACATTGGGATGTTGTTAAGTGGATTCTCCAGGTATCTTCGAGGAACCTCCAAACTATGCTTGTGTTTTGGAGAAGACAACCCTGTGTTGGTTGGCTATACTGATGCAGATATGGCCAGAGATGTTGATTCTAGAAAATCAACTTCGGGATACTTGATTAATTTTTCACGGGGAGCTGTGTCATGGCAATCAAAGTTGCAAAAATGTGTTGCATTATCAACTACTGAAGCTGAATTCATTGCAGCAACGGAAGCTTGCAAAGAAATGCTGTGGATGAAGAAGTTCTTAACTAAACTTGGATTTTCGCAAGACGGTTATCAGCTATTTTGTGATAGTCAAAGTGCTATCCACCTTGCGAAGAATGCCTCGTTCCATTCCGGATCCAAACATATTGATGTTAGATATAATTGGATCAGGGATGTGTTAGAGAAGAAGATGTTGCGGCTTGAAAAGATCCATACAGATGAAAATGGATCGGACATGTTGACCAAAACTGTACCAAAGGGTAAATATGAGTTCTGCAGAAAAGCTGCAGGGATAGGGGATTCTCCAAGTAGTCGGAAGGGGGAGAGTTGTTAGGAAGTTTCCTCCCACTTTTCCCATGTTATAAGCAATGATGCAATGGATGGTAGGTGAGGTAGGTGAGATGAGAATATTGCAAATTGATCCTTCTTAGTAGGTGAGATTTACACTTTTGGTCCGTATCTCAAAACTATAAATACCCCCTTCCATTTCATTGTATAACACACCAAAAACATTCAATAACTCAAGTATAAGAGTTAGAGAGAAAGAGAGAGTTTGTTTTTCTTTAGGAAGTTTTTCTAAAGGGGAGTGACAAAATAGTGAGTAAAATACTAGTCGGGTATTTTCGGGAAACACTTTTGTGTGCGCCACTATTTTGGGTAGAGCTCGAGAAATTATTGTACCTCCAAACTATTGGAGAAGTCTCTCTTTGTAAGCCTACTAAAAATTTTAGTGGAAGTTGATGTCGAGTTTGTAGACGTATCCTAAAACGTTTTAGGTGAACCACGTTAAATTCTTTGTGTCATTTATTTTTCGTTGATCATTTATTTTTCCAATGTGCAGAAGTGTTTAGTGCCACCGGATCCTAACAAATTAAACTCTTAAAATATTTGTAATCACAAAAGACTTGAGAGTTGAAAATAATATATTTTCTAACAACAATCTATTTTTGTTTCCTTTAATTTGGAAAAGTATAGGAAATTCTCATTCTATAAAAAGTCTTGAAGTGTGACTTGAACTATGGTCTAGTTCAATTTAATTAATTAAAGCATAGGTTATCATATCTGATGTGATTTTATAAATATTATACATTACCCGTGCACAAAACTGAACGCTTATAAATGAAAAGAGATTACTAGTATTAAAAGTATGAAGAGAGGGGATAAGATATCAAATAGATTAGATACAAGATGAACTACTAGCTTCAAATAACATACAAAATGAAAAAAGAAAATTACATTTATTTTTGTTGCTATAATCTAAGAAAATAAAACCACAAACACATAAAAGAATTTCCCAAAACTCAAAATCTTTTGCATTCTGGGGGAAAACCTAGAGGAAATCTTTTAAAATCAGTACAATAATTATAAATCATGAAATTCCTCTGAACCCATCTGAGTCTTCTTCTACCATTAGCATCAAGTTCTTGATTTTGCCATTTTTCATTTGAAAATTGTGAACTGCTAAAAGTTTGAGAATTGAAGTTTCTATAATAGGCTGTAAATGGAGCTTTAGACCAATCAGTTTTCACTAAGCCTCCTCTTGTTGCCCAATCATCAGCATTCCAAAGGCTAGAATAAATTCTCATAGGCTGATTCTTTGGAAATGGCACACCAATTGATTCAGCATTTTTGTAAACTCTTATCGGTGTGTTGTCGACCAAAAAACTGAAATACATAAAAATAAAATATATATGAGAAAATGTTATATTGTCATATCTCTTTATAAGATCATCGTTATATCACAGTTATTCTCTATAAAAATTATGAGTCTAATTTCCATGCTTTGTTATAATATGTGTTCTTTATAATAATACTTCGTTATAACAACCAAAAAGATCCGAAAACAGATGAGAGAGATTTGACTCTAGATCAAGGGAAATTTTGTATTTTAGACTATGTTGCTCGAACTCTTCAGAAAAACCGTTAAGCGCATTTTGGATCATTCAAAAGTAGTATATTTATGAAAGATGCGATACATATATAACAATATTTAGAGAGTCCGAGTAACATAAATTTTGGGCAATAATAAATATGAATAGCAATCAATATATCCTTGTCAACTAGGTACATTTTGTGACATTATCAGTCTAATTTAACATGTTATAAAAGATTATTTAATATATTTTTCTAGTTACTAGATCAGGCTTGCTACCTGTTGTTAGCTAGGTATCAACTTAGCTCTCGTTTGGCAATAGAATTTGCTGTTTTCTTTCATAAAAAAATTTAAATATTATTTATTCATGAAATAATGAATACAGTTTTTGAAGTTCAAATTTTAAGTTTTCAAAATTTGGATTTTTTGTTCGGTTCCCAAAACTTTATTTTTTTCCAAATAAATGCATGTTCAAACAGAACTTTAATTTTCAAAAGTTATTTTTCAACATAACTTTAATTTTTTTTGTTAAGTTTCAACCAAATCTTTGTGCAAACGCTAGCTTAATTTAACGGTCTAAAATTCTTTTAATTTGCTAATTTTTTGGTTATATGTATAAATAAATAATGTTTAGGTCTTTGCTTACATGATATGTTGGGGTTTCCAAATGACTGAGTAGGTGTGGAAATTCCTGGTAGGATCAAACCATAGGTAGAATTGTTGCTCTTTATTTCCTTTGCCTTGAGCATAAATATTTGTGTGGAGGATATAAGGTTCTCCAGTAACATTTCCCAAGAATTCAAAGTCAATTTCATCATGTGTGGGTCCCTGAGAGGATAACTGCAATAAAAGCAAATAAATAATTAGTAAAAAAAAGAGGCAATATTTATTTCTTAATTGGAGCTATAAAGGATTGGGATGAGTATAATATTACAAGAAAAGAAGTTGACAACTAGTAAAGTTTGATATGTAATATGCATGAGGAATCCAAATAATTAAAGGAAAAGGAATTGGGAATATAATTTAAAGAAGTCATTATCACACATAAAAGTAATAGTAAAAAGAAAAATTCTAGGCCACATGAAAATAGTCACATGAGTATTAACCAATAAGACCACAATATATAAGAGTAGGCACATACTAAAAATGTGATGTTTAGGTTATTGATTTTTTTAAATTAATAATTTGAATATATTTAATAAATTTCTTATGACAAATACATAACGAATTAAAGCTAATAAATTTGATCGAACCTCTAAAATAAATTACAAGTAACTTTCAAAAACATTCTTTTCAAGTAAATGAATTAACTACTAATATTATTAAAAATAGAGCAACTTGGTATCCAATGTATTCTGCATTCATATAGGGTCCGAGAAAGACATAATTTTTTCTTAGAGGTGTCAATATAAAAATAAGCGGAGACATAAAAAATTAAGGGGAGTCAACACATAGTATATTAAAAAAAAAATTAGCCGATTTATGCAGTATAATTTCCGGTAGAAGGGGGTGTCAATTAACTCCCCTTGCCAATGAGTGGCTCCGCCATTAGTCCGAGGAAGGATCGCACCCAAGAAGTGTAATGTAGACAGCTTATACTAATGCAAGCATTACTGGCTATTCCCTTCCACCGAAACAACTTTACCGTTATTCAGACCCTTCAAATAACTTTACTATTGCTGCATGGTTTCCTTCCAAATGAACTACTAATACTATTGCTAACCATAGAATAATGTGTTCAAATTTTTTTTTCTTTAATTTTTTTAAAAATTATATATACTTACATAGTATGTAGTGACTGTGCCAGCAGAATTTCCAGCAACAAGTTTGATTTGCATATCAATTCTCCCAAAAAGATACTCTTTCTTAGATTGAAAACCAGAACCAGAAACCTTGTCCAAAGACAAAGACATAAGCTGACCACCATTGAAAATCTTAGCCCTATTTCCACCCCAAGTAAAGTCAAATTCTTGAAAAAAATTCCCACCACAAGAAACCATGCAAAAACTAAACACAAGTGTTAAAATCAAGAAAATTCTTGACCCCATTTTAGCTCTTAGCTTATATAAAATTCACTTGTAGTAATTAGAATGTGTTATGTTTGTTTGTAGTGGGGAAAGAGATTTAAAGAGGACAAGTATTTATAGTAAGTAGAGAGAGATGAGAGCCATAAAGAATAGGGCAAAAAGCTTGTGAGTTTCTTGGATTGGATGCATGGGCAACAACTGGTGCCAGCTTAGCATACCATAATAGCTGGAGCCTTTTTTGTTTTGGTATTGGATGGTTTCGAATTTTTTTGGTATTTGTTAAGAATGAAAAAAAGAAAAACATATTGGGTTCTCGTCTAGTTGTCAATAAAATAAATATAAAAACTCGTAAAATTACAATCGAGACCAAAACAAGATAATTTCTTTTCATATGCTAAAGCCTTAATAGTAGGGGCAACGCTAGGTGAGCAGAAGGGGGTTGATTAGTCGAATTTCCTTAGCAGAAAATTAT
Organism: Nicotiana noctiflora; assembly: GCA_032618575.1. NCBI lineage: Eukaryota > Viridiplantae > Streptophyta > Magnoliopsida > Solanales > Solanaceae > Nicotiana > Nicotiana noctiflora. The sequence goes on from JASVEL010012175.1 coordinate 215,765, forward strand.
ACTGTGTATATAAGGTAAATTTTTCCTTTATGTTTAACCCTTAGCTTCTTAGCGCATTTACTTTTGTTAATTTTTGAACTCCCTTGTGAAAATCTTAATTTCGCCATTGCTTAATTGTTTAGGCAGATCCAGAATTTAAACTATATTGGTTCAATATTTGAGGTTTTTAGTATTGAACTTATTATATCTTAGAAGTTATGGGTTCATGCCTGCCATTTATTGTAATTTTTTTTATTTATACAATTATATTCTGCATCGAAATATTGAGTTCAGATGAATTCGATACTATCAAGCTACATCTTCCCCTGCTTAATTAGGGGTGGAGGTTGGGGGGAAGGGTACAAGAACTAGGGATAAAGTTTCCAACAATGATTCTATCCTATAGGAAATTTGGTATGGCCCCCCTTTACTCTTTGTGCTATAGTATGATTGGATTATTCAGTGGAAGCCAACCAGATTAAGTGTACTGACAGTAAGTATAATAAATCAAAAAGGCATGAATAGAAGGATAAGTGGATAGTATTTTTTAATTATATATAGTACTATACTAGTACTTGGTTGGTTCTGGTTGAATGAACTCATTTTGCTTTATTTTGCAAGTTTCTTATGACCTTTTTTATAAAGCCAACAACTTTAACTACTGGCAAAATGCTGTCATTTTACCCACTTGCTAGGAAATAAGATAAGACTGAAAAGTAAATTTGAGAAGGTGAAACAAAAACATATGAAGATTGAAGAGGTCAATTGTTGTTGGTAGGGCTTGTTTAACATCAAATAACAACAACTCAGTAAAATCCTATAAGTGAGGTTTGGGAGAGTAGTGTGTACGTAAACTTTACCCCTGCCTCAAGGAGTCAGAGAGGCTGTTTTGAAAGATACTCGGTTCAAGATAATAAAAAGACAAAAGAAGAGAGTATTACATCACCGCGAAAATCATATAGCAAAAGGGACATAGAAAGCAAGAAAAGATAAATAATAATAATAATAATAATAATTCAAAGCAAAAGTAATGATTTATAAATGGATCCTGCATCGAAAATAAAAAATAGTAAAACTCGACACTGCCCCTAGATATCTTAGACAAAAACCCAATTGAACTAGTTCACTACCTCCTAGCCATAGACAAAAACCCAAATGATGGTTTGTTAGGGCTTGTTTTTTACGGATAAATAATAATTAATTTGGGGACTAAATTTAAGAAGAGTTTATCCCATGTTTGGTTGGGAGAAAATTATAGTATAATTACTCACGAGATTAGTTATCCGGGAATGTAATATTTTTTATTCCTATAAAAAGGTGTAATAACTAATTTCGAAATAATTAATCCTGGAAAAGGAGGCGATGTAGTGGATTTGAGTCTCATTGCTACGGTAACCCAACTGGAAATGGAGTTGTGTAAACACAAAATTGAAAAAATTAAAAGTGCTTCGTTATTAATCATGAATTGACAAGTTTTAAGTTAGTTCTAAGCGTACCGTAACCCTCTTTTATTCGAATTTGAGACCAGCAATAACAGTAATAAGCTCACACGTCATGGTACTAAAATGAGTAAATGAAAGCTCTTCGTGGGCGTTTGGGCATAAGAATTGTAAAATTATAAATAAATAAAAATGACAAAAATAATAAATTAAAATGGTCTTTGAAAATTAAAATTGTGTTTGGACATAAATATTATTTTGGGTTGTTTTTGAGACCTCGGAAGCGCGGAAAAAGGGAGAAATACGGTGATGACCCTTTGGATCGTCACACATACTAATCATTGTTTGCTTTCAAATGATACAATCATAAATTATGAAGTATACTTTCTCAATAGCTCGTTTGTTTTCCAAATTTCAAAGAAGTAATTAATCAACCTAGATAAAGATGTGAAGTATTTTTTTTTCCTTCAAGATGATTTATGGTTGAGTGTTTTATTCCTTTATTTTTTACTATATGCAAGGGTAAAAACCGAAAAGGAAAAAATATTCATCCAAGTAAAAAAAAATATTAAAAGCGGCAGGACATACCGAAGATAATTAATACATAAATATGCATAAGACAACTTATATAACATATCCTTGGTTACCATGACATGCATCATATCAATAATTAACTGCTATTATAATTTTTACATATAGAACTTCGAAAATTTTATTCCATTCATGTGATATAAAAGATGTAATATTAATATGTGTTTATGCAATACGGTGTAGTACCAAGTTGTGTGCATATGAAATATTAAAAGAATGACAAGTATAAGATAATCACACCTTCTTACGTTTCATTACTTACCACATGTAGTTTTCTCTTTACATCTAACCATGAGATGATATGTATGACTTTTAATTGAAATATTTCCGGATGTATTTTTTTTTAGATATATATACAATTGGTTAGAGACTCGTGCTGATAACGTGTCATAAAAGAAAAACAATTTAGTAACGTGAACAAAAAATGAAAACAATTTTGTAAAATATGAACATAAATAGAGATAGAGAGAATGAAGAGATTTTCTTCTTTAATTGTGTATATTTTTTTATCTATTACAAGGCCTTTATATATGCATAAAAAGTGAAGAAAATATATCATGGAATATATCATTGAACATACAAAATATGTCATTAAATATATCATTAAACATTTAAGATAAAGATCATAGAAGAAGAGTAAACAAACACCATAATTTGATATTTATCATAACAATAAAATCTCTTTTTTTAATTTGTTCAGAAAATAAGGAGAAGCCCTTTGTCAGTGTCTTGTTTGTACTTCATAGCACTATCTAAATCTACGTTACATTCTTTATGAATTTAGAATATGAAACCATCCAAAAAACTAAGTACAAAATAATAATAAAAGCCTTGTTTCTAGCTTTTTTAACCATTAAAAGCACTTTTAAATGGACAAAAAGTAACTCTATTACCTTAAAGCCTGCATTTTGTTCATGAATCATTAACTCTTAACAGCTGTTATATTCTAGTTTAGATAGTAGTTGAAACTTAAGCGGAGTAAGGATTCATATAATTTATTTGTGATTAAGGCGTAATTATTATTGTAAATAATAATTGAAACGAGCATATCTCGCATAGTGACAGAAACATGATTTTTATCAGGGGAATTCAAAAATAGAATAAAAAATACGCAAAGAAACTAAAGTTATTTGACACTATATATATATATATATATATATATATATATATATATATATATATATATATATATATATATATATATATAAATCCGCCCTTGGTCTCACTTTTTTAACTTCTTGAATAATTCATTCTCCAAAGCCGCGCCCTATTTAGTTTTAGCCAGTTTTCATTTGACAAGAGTAAATTCCTTATGCATATTATTCGATCAATTTCTAGCGTTTGGTAATAGATTTTCAGATTTGTTTTAAATATTTAATTTGGATGAAGTTTGGTTTGAAGATTAAAATATATTTGAACATAATTTTTCAATACGTACTTCACTTCTTTTTTGAAAAAAACATAAAATGTAAATTATACCCATAAGTTTTAAAAACTATCTAATAAATACCCAACAACTCTCTAGAAACTTCATACCAAACAAGAGAAACAAATCTGAAGAAAATTTATACAAACATTAATAGATTTTAGCAAATTACATTAAATTTTATCTTTGAGGCGGATTGCCATAGATAATTGGCACAACAACTTTGGCGAATGTTTTCTATAAAAAGGGCAAAGTCGCGTGAGTTTAACGATGTGACGACCCGGCCCGTCGTCACGGTAATTACCACCCTGTTATGTTGCAAATACATATTTTATGATTTTATATCAGTGTTAAAGCCTATCGGGTGAGTTAGGAGTGAATTGGATTGAAAATGAGGCATATAACCTTTGTGAAGGAAACTTGAATAAGGAAAATCAACCCGGAGTTGACTATTTGGTTAGAGGGCTCGGAATCGGATTCTGATGATTCGGTTAGTTCCGGGAGGTGATTTGTGACTTAGGGGAGCGATCGGAATTGAATTTGGAGGCCGGTGTAGAAATAGGCTTGAATTGGCTAAGGTTGAATTTTGGCGAAATCCGAACGGTAGGTGAGATTTTGATCCGGGAGTCGGAATGGAGTTCCGACAGTTGCAGTAGCTCCGTTAGGTGATTTTGGATGTGCCTGCAAATTTTCAGGTCATTCGGACGTCGTTTGGTCGGGTTTTTGATTGAATGTGTAATTTGGAATGTTTTAAGGAATTTAGGCTTGAATTCGATGTGAATTATGGGTTTTGATGTTGTTAGACGTGTTTTGAGGATTGGAGCAAGTTCGAATAAGGTATTAAGATGTGTTGGTATGTTTGGATGAGGTCCCGGGGCCTCGGGGTGTTTTCGGATGGTTAAACGGGAGAAAATTGTGGAAAAATTGCAGGTTGGGATCCTGCTTCTGTTGTTTCCGCTCCTGCGGAATATTGGACGCATGAGCGAGTCCGCAGAAGCGGACGAGGTGCGCAGGAGCGGCTGGTTACGCAGAAGCGGTAGTCATTCCGCTGAAGCGGCATCGCTGGTGCGAGCCAGTGATCGCAGAAGCGAAGGGGAGAAAATGGGCATGGTCCGCAGAAGCGGACATTCGACCGCTTGGGCGAGACCGCAGAAGCGGACAATGGTGCGCAGAGGCGGATGTTTCCGCAGAAGCGGAAGTGTCTTCGCAGAAGCGGGCGCGCTTAAGCGGCCCTTTGCTCGCAGAAGCGGAAATGGCCGCCAGTGCCCGGAACCGCCGAAGCCGACCCTTTGGTCGCGGATACGGGCTCGTAGAGCGGAAAATATTCCGTAGGCGAAAATCGTCGTAAGTAAGTTGTATCGAAGTTAGAAAAATTTCGAACATTTCACACATTTTGGGTCTCGGCTTTAGAGGCGATTTGGGCGATTTTGAAGAGAAATTCAAGGAAAATCATCAGGTAATCAACTATGGACTTAAACTATGATTAGTATTGATAATATTATGCAATTATATCATGAAAATGGAGGAATTTGGGGTAATTTATGGAGGATTTAACCCTAGGCTTGAACTTTAGAAAATCAAGGTTTTGAATGGGCAAATGGAGTCCGAATTTGGTAAAATTGATATGCTTAGACTCGTATCGAGATGAGGGTTCCGAATACGTGACTTTCGTAATTTTTCGAGAAGCGTACCGAAAGTCGGGTTTTGACAACTTTGGGAATTTTGATGTAAATTGAGTTGTATTGATTGGGTGTCGTCCCATTGGCTTAATTTGTTGTATTTCTACTGTATTTGATCAGATTCTACGCGTGCGGAGCTTGATTCTCGTGGCAAGGGCATTGCGGAATAGTCGTCGCGCCGTATTGAGGTGAGTAATAGATGTGGGTGATGACCAGCGGGTTCGAAACCCCGGTATACCACTTTGTGACGTTGTATAGCGGCGAGACACGCACACTCTTGAGAGTGCGGGGTCGATTATGAACTGGAGACTATATATATTAGTCCGACCTGTTGATACTGTATTATTGGCTATTCTAGAGCCGTTGAACCTCCTTCTCGGATGGTTGCATATATATATATTGTGATAATGGCCACTCTTGAGCCGAGAAACCCCCTTCTTGGGCGGTTGAGTATACTTGTGGGCCGTGAGCCGTTATTGGATCCCGCGAGGATCGTTATCATTGTCTTATCATATTGACACGTTAGTTTACTACTAGTCCGCAGCTATTTTTGTTATTATGCTAATTCCAATCTCCGGAACTTGGTATTACTGTTTTCCAACTGAAAATTGATAAAAGAGTTTTCAAAAACTACTTTTGAGCTCGCGAGGTCCGTATCTGCGCATATTAGGCTCGAGCCGTAGTAGATAGTGTTGGATCGGACCGCACGCCGCGAGAATATCTCTACGAGATGTGCTTGGCCTAGGAGCCCCTCCGAGTCCGAACCCCCACGGTGAGCACGGGTACCCAAAATCGGAGTCGGGCCACGAGATAGCTGGTCATATCATGCATTGCATCGCATTTAGCTACATCTGCTAGTTGTTATGCTATTTATTGATATTTGTCGGTACAGGTACGATGAAGATTGATTCTATGACGAGTAGCCGATTATAGCTTTACATAATGCTTTATCGCGGATTTCTTATCTGCGTCTGTCTTACCTTGTTTATTACCACCGAGTCCGGCAAGTACTCATTTTACTCCTCGCACCTTGTGTGCAGATCCGGTACCTCTCAGCAGTGATCGAGTAGTTGTGCGAGGCGACGTTTGTGGATATTCGAGGTAGCCGCAGAGTCCGCAGGACCCGATATTCCTTCCTCCTGTCTTTTGATTTTGTATTGACATTTCTTTCCGCACTTGGTATTTTGTAAACCTTTATACACTCATGTTCGTTAGAGGCTCATGACTCTTGACCCTTCGGTCTATGGGAGTTGATGTATTATGGGACTTGGTTCCCCGTTTTCGTTACATGTATTGCTTTTATTTCGTCAATTAATTTGCTTAAATAGGTTAAAGAGAGCTTCTTGCTCCGTGGTTGATATGGATTGGTCAGGCTGGCTTAGCAATGTGCTGGGCGCCATCACGACCGGATTTGGGGTCGTGACAAACGAGGGAAAAGTGGGTAGATATAGATTAGTTGGGTCATACTAAAAGAAAATGAGCTTTTTATAAAATATAAAAATTTGGGGCAATTTTTGAAATTTTTAAAAATCAAACGGTAATATTTTTGGCCAAAAACAGCTATTGAGCTGGTTTGAGATTTAAAAATTTGTCAAAATATAAATAAAATCTATAAAGAAACAGGTATTTGTTAAAATAAATTAAAATTTGTTTGACAATATCTATGGCCAAACGAGGGACTAAGTGACTCTGGAAGATTTGACGCTAACTAGGAAATCAGACTAAGAAATACTTGTCACGTATTGACTTTTATACTGGCAACGTATTATGTACATATTTTACCATATCATACATATATATATATAATTATTTTTGTACTATAAATACATTTTGAACAAATTATTGAATTCTATCAAACTTGAACTTATACCTCCCGCTCCTCCTAATGATTGAGGGGCCATTGATTTTCCTGGAATTGTTAAAGCCATCATAAGGGGAGCATCACGTAGAATATGGTATTTGGCAAAAAATTCATGTCATCAATTTCCAACAGGAAATATCTGTATAGAGAATTAAGTATTTATCATTTGCATAATTCTCATTTTATAAATTTAAATTACAAAGTTCAATTTTCACCAAATTCTCATGTCGTTTTTTTCTTTTTTCTTTTTCCGTTGGACCACAAAGTTTTAAAATTCTCTTTAATGAGATCGATATTTTTTTTAGACAACTACTACTTATACCATTAAATTCTTTTTTGGTCCCATTTCGCCCAAAGATTAAAGGAAACTTCTAACGGGAAAAAACAAAGAGAGTAGTATTTCATTTATTTGAGTATTTGAATAACCTCATTTAGAATGAGAAATGGAAAATTTGTTTTTCCTTTTTTCAATTTCTAATTTGCATTTCTCGATATAATTAATTTAAAGTTTAAACCTCCTTTTTCGGTTAAAAACATTCTAAATTCAGAATTGAATATTTCCAATGATGATACGTGGGTCAAAAAAATTATTTTTTCTTGAGATTTTAGAATATTCCAAAATTCAAATATTGGAAAGATATTGAAGGGTGTAGGAGAAAAGCCTCTCTCTTATAATAATGAATGCAAATTTTTAGGACGTTTCGCAATAGAAACTAATATTGCAAGTACACTTTAACTAAATAAATTAATATAATTTGATGTATATACAAAGAATTTATTACGTATAAATTAACAATTTTTACGTTGGCTATCTCTTCACACGAGGAAATAAGAAATGACCTAATATATTTTCCTCTTATAAATATGCTAGCTAAAATTATCAGTACATGAGAAATTTTGTCCAGTTATTTTATCTAGCAGCCTACCAATCCATAATCCCTATCTTTTATTCGGTTTTGAAATTGTTATCCATTGCAATAAGATTTACTAATTAAAAATTTATATAGTTAACTCAAACTAATTTATAATTAAAGACATAATTACTATATTAGTATTCATTAAACACATAATTACAAACCACAAATGTGGATAAGATTTTACGTGTCAATATTTGGCTAACTATAGCAAACCTCCTTCCACCCCATCCTCAGCGACCTAGTCAGAGAGGGTTATTATATATATATATAAAATTTTCATTTCGTATTTATATTGAAACTCGACTAAGATTTTTACTGAAAAATCTTATATCAGAGATAAACGACTCCCTAAGAAAGATGGTCCTATACTCGGGATTGAAACCTAAAATATCAAATAATAAAAGTAAAGGAGTACTTATCATTTCATCGCAACTGTTATTATTTCATCAACATATAATTTTAGTGAATATTTGAAACGAGAAATCTTATTTTGTATTTCATATAACTGATACTAGTTGTATAAGGCATTTTTTTGGTCTCGCAATTTTGTGGACCCAGATTTTTGTGAATTCGAAAATATAAGATAGAGGTCCACAAATTTATGAAATAAAAAGGAAACTCACAAAATTAATATAAGTTGTGTGAGATACAATAAAACTTTCTCGTTCGAAACAGTCTGTGTATGCTGATTTAAGCCAATGCCATACTGTGAGCAGAGCAACAGTACAATGAATAGCAAGCATAGAACATAACATCAATAATGGCATAAATCCAGAATTACTTTTCCTTCTAGCTATTATATAGCTGTCATGAAATTGACATTGCATAGATTTCGAAAAAACTTGAGAGTGGAAGCAAAGGTTTTTCACCCCATCACTCTTTTTGTTTCTTTTTCTAATTATTGTTACTTGTTACATGTACCTTCCTTTGCTTAACACACAAACATAAGAATTTTAGTCGAGCAATGACCAAGTCAAGAATTTTTCCAATTGTATTTCATATTTAAAAGAAGTCAGGAATTTAAATATATATATATATATATATATATATATATATATAATATATATAAGGAGAATGTAACTTTATACAATATGTGTAATATAACTTGGAGTCAGTTATTCAAATGGTCACTCAACTATCTCAAATTATCTCCTAAAGTCACTTTTCTATCATTTGTAACAACAAAATTGCTGAACTATGCCTATTACACTCAAAAGGCCACTTACCTAGATTTTCCAAATTTTGGATTGCCAAATAACTATTTTACCCTCTAAATTATAAACATTAATCTTCTTTATTTTTGTTAATCTTTTTAATATTATGATTTTTCCTTTTTAATTTATATTATGGACTTACCTATAGAATAAATAAATATTATTTATAAATTAAAAAAATAAAAAGCATTTAAGAATCTATGACGCTGGAATAAAAAATAACGAGCATAGTAAAAAAATTAATTAGATTAATTTGTTCGTAATAATAATTTTAGTATTAGCAACGAAAATTCAAAAAATTATTTGCACAATTCAAAACGAAAGAAAATAAAGGTTGTAAAATATATATTCCATGCGCGTAATACAAAAAGAATTATTTAAATAAAGGTATTTTTTAATATACATTATATATTCTTAAAAATTATTCTCAATTATATTATATATATTCCATGCACGACTTAATAAAGCATATTTTACCCTATACAGATAGTCCCCTTGCTTTTCGGTGACATAATTTTGTGTCGTCAGAAAATTGGTAGAAACATAATAATATAAAGGATCAAATATCAGATTGCCATTAATCAACATATTAATTGTTTCAGCAGAGTCAGTATTTATTTCCAGAGGCAGTAGGTTGTGTTGCTCTGCCAACTGAAGGCTTTGGTGATTGCTCTAATTTATGCCGCTGTATTTGAGGTAAAGGGGATGTTCTCCATGTAGCCAAGAATTCATTCCCCATTGTGATTTCTAAAACTCCCCATATTCCTCCTATTCCGGGATTTCATTTTGCTGCACCATCTATGTTCAAATTATAGGATTCCTTGGAGGAGGAGACCATTTTAGCATGACTTGGTGCTTATATTTGGCATGCTTACTTTCACTCAACACACATAATTCAATAGCTTTCGCAATTGTGTTGTTTGCATTAATAAGGTCCCTTTTGTTGTTAAAGACATTGATGTTCCTTGTTAGCCAGATGTGCCATAGACAGAAAGGCATGAGATTGCCCAGTTGAGGCAATAATTGTACTTAATGTCTTTGATTTTATTCATAACTAATGCCCAAGCGAGGCCATTTAGACTAAGACTTGGCAAAGTGGTGGTTGATGATTTTGCTTGAATTGAGTGCCAGAATTGGACAACATTTGGGTACTGGGAGAAGATATGATTTATGTCCTCTTCATCAAACCCACAAAAGTGACATCGTTGTGGGCATTCCAGCCCAATTGAGTGAAGATAACTCCTTGTTGGCAGTCTTTTATGAGTTAGAAGCAACAAGAAGGTTTTTATTTTGTTTGGATGTGGAGCTTCCATAACCCTTTGAAGAGTTCCGCTCCATCAATAGTGGTGTTTTGATTTTTCCTGCTCAGAAGAGAGTATGTAGAGGAAATTGAGAATTGGCCATTCGCAGTGAGATCCTAGATTAGATTGTCCTCCTTGGTGGACACACTAAGGATGAAAACAGACCCCAGAAGGACATGTATATGGGGTGAAAAGGAGAATGATAGGCTTGAGGTGTTCCATGAGCCCATCTGGTGGACAAAATTAACCTTGATATTAAGGTCATTTTGAGTTTGGGCGCCTTGAATTAGCTTTCTCAGAGCTGGCTGGTTGGGAATCCATTTATCATTAAAGAAATTTACCCTATTTCCTTTGTGCATTACCTATCTACTGCCTTTGGTACAAGTTCCCCATCCCTTCAGCAGTCCCTTCCAAATGGGTGATTTTTGAGTTCTAAGATGTCCCTGACCCTGATTGGGTCTTGACATGTTGTAATATTTGTGGATCAGAACTATGGCCCAAAGGCAATTGGTATTTTTGTAGTCTCTCCATGCAAGGTTTTCTAAAAAAGCTTTGTTTTTTTGGATGGCTTTCTGCAATCCTAATACTCCTTCTTGTTTAGTTTGAGTAACTACCTCCCATTTGATTAAGTGGATTTTCCTTTTTTCTGGTGTGGTGCCCCATATGAAGTTCCTTTGGAGTTTATCAATCTGGCTGGTTACTTTGGTGGGGAGGGAAATGTATTGCATGACATGGCTAGAGATATTGTTTAGTGTTGACTTAGCCAGGACTGTTCTCCCTACCATGTTGAGGCATTTAGTCTTCCAGCCAGCAAGTTTAGAGTGCATATTGTCAATTATGAACTGGAAATCTGATGATGTCTGCCTTTTGTGGAAGATGGGGAATCCAAGGTATTTTTTAAAGGATGTGGATTGTTTGATGGAGAGTATAGAGGTAAGGAGCTGAGCTCAGTCTTGGGAAGTGTTAGAAGAGAATATGACTCTTGATTTGGACAAATTTATTTTTTTTCCATGATTGGGTGTTGAAGCTCTACAAAATTGACATTATTGTGCTACAATTTCTATTGTTGGCCTTAACAAAGAGAATAAGGTCATCTACGAAGAACAAATGAGAAATCTTTGGTCGTGAACTACTTATGCTAATGGATTCCACTTGTTCTGATGGACTGCTTGGTCAATGGATCTAGAGAGCCTTTCCATACACAGTATGAAGAGATAGGGGGACATAGGGTCTTCTTGTCTGATACCTCTTGAAGGGTGGAAGGCTTAAGTTATCCCTCCATTGAAAAAATGGAGATGAAGGAGGTGCTAACATAAGACATTATGAGATTGGATAGGTTTTTAGGGAAATTGAAGGCATGGAGTGTGTCCCTTATGAAGGACCACTCCAGCCTGTCAAAGGCCTTTTCCAGGTCAATTTTTAGGATCATATTACCCTTCCTTCCTTTCGTTTTCCTGAAGTGGTTTATGTATTCCTGAACAATGATGGCATTGTCACAGGCCCTTCTATTGCTTAAGAAACTTGCTTGGCTTGGGCCTATGATGTGATTCATGATGGGTTTGATTCTATTCACAATGATCTTGGTTACTGTTTTGTAATAGTGTTATAAAGACCAATGGGTCTGAATCTTTTTAGCATAGAGGCTTGAGGAACTTTTGTGATTAGACAAATAACAGTTTAGTTCATGGTGCTGTCCATGGAGGAGGTATGGAAGCATTTCATGCAAAATTGTGAGACTGGCTCTCCTACTATGTCCCAGTATTTTTGGTAAAGAAGGGGTGGTGAACATCTGGACCAGGTTCTTTAAATGGTTTATTAGAGAAGACAACCTTTCTTATTTAAGCCATTTGAGGGGGTTTGTCCATGAATGTTTTGTGGCTTTGGAGAAATGTGGGTTCCAAGGAGGAGCGATTGGTGGCTTCCCAAGGAACATGAGTGAGAGATGTGGTGTAAAGATTGGTAAAGAATTCTGCAATGGTGGAATGGATTTCTTTGGGACCATTCATCTAGTTTCCATTGTCTTCTTTTAGGGAGAGAATTCTATTTCTCTTTCTTCTATTCAGGGTAGAAGTGTGAAAAACTTTTGTGATGGAATCTCCCTCATTGAGTCAGTTGATCCTGGATTTCATTTTCTAGAAGTCCTCCTTATTTTTTAGGATGAGGTTTAGCTTATTATTCAGTTCAGACTCAAGGTTCTGAAGAAATCTGCTGAACTGATAGCTATTATATCTTTGGATGCCATTGATTCTGGCAAGGAGTCTATTTTTTTGGTGGAAAATATTGCCAAACACTTCCTTATTCCATTTGGTTGCTAGTTTCTTAAATTCATCTATGGAGTGGAGCAGACCTGGATGGTCTAGGAAGGCTTGGTTTATGATGTCAGGGAAGGATGGGTGGCTAGCCCACATTGTTTCAAATCTGAAGGGCCTGGATGGTTTATTTTTTTGGGGCCCTTCCATTTGGATTTTTAAAGGACGATGATCAGATTGGGTCCTAGGTAAGTGAAGTACACTAGCCTCAGGGTGTTGCTTGATCCAGCCATCATTCGCAAAATACCTATCAGTCCTTTCCACGATTAGGGTATTATACCTAGTGTTTCTTTTATTAGTTCAAGAGTATTTACTACCTTTGTAACCTAAGTTAATAAGATTACACTTATTTATGATATTCCAGAATTGGTTGCTACGGTTTAATTTTAAAGGGTTTCCCTCAAACTTATCCCTAGCTTTCAGGACTTAATTGAAGTCTCCCCCAATGAACCAGTTATCACTAGTTATTCTAGCTATAGTGGTTAGTTGCTTCCATATGAGCTATCTTTCAGAGATAAGGTTACTTGCGTAAATGGAAGAAAAAAGCAACGGAGGATGGTCAGGTTTTACCTTCACCATAGCATGAATTCCTTGAGGTGTAGTGGCCACTTCCTCCACAGCCACTAGCTCTTTTTTCCACATGAACAGAATGCCCCCTGATAAGCCTACTGCTGGAGATTGGATGATCATCTCAAAATCTAGAGCTTGATGATTGTCCATCTTGGTTTCTAGCAGCACCAGCATTACCGGCTTATGCAACTTAACCATTCCAAGACAGTGTCTTTAAAATTCAGCGGCGTTGCCCCCTAACATTCCATATGATGTAATTCATTAATAGGGGGTGATGGGATAGATCCCCCCTGGGGACTTAGTGGGCTTGCCATGGCGGGCAGTTGAGCTGGTGGTGACTTTCTTTTCAGGTTAAGGATGGGGGTTAAATTTAACATGGGTTTCAACTGACCTTAAGTGCGGGCTAAGACTAAGCTCAATCCACATTTGGACATCACCCTACGACAAAAGACCAACACTACTTCGCTCACTTGTGTACTAAACTCGATCAATCTCACTGGGTCTAGCAATATTGAGTCCATTGCTTGTGCTGGGTAGCTCTGCTCCGACTCCTTTGAAGCATGCTTCTCCTTGTGAATATCCAGTGCTATGGTGATTCTTGGTGGATGTTCTGCAGTAGGGGTAAGAGCGGTATTTTCTTTGGAGGTGATGTCTTGTGGATTGGTGGGATGGGGAGTTGAGTGAAAGAAGGCTCCGCCACTGGATCCTCCTTCATCAAGTTCGGGAAGAAGGGTAGTCATTGAAAGCTTTGGAGAATATGGTTGTCTAGGGTTTGTAGGTCCGTGATTGGGGCCGGGTTTTGTTGTAGGACATCAACTGCCATAGCAGTGGTCCAAACGCTGTGAGGGTCTTGTTGAGGGCTTCCACTGTGACTCTCTCAATGTGTGTCAGGTTCTGCACAATTAGGGTAATTTTCTTGTTGTCGAGTGAGAATTTGTAAGAGAGTGCCTGTCCCCGCAATGCCACCTCTAACTAGGAGACTGGTTGATGGTCCAGTGGTAATGGGTGGGTGGTGATTGTGGTTGTGGTCTGATTTTTTGCCATTTTGTGCCTTTTGTCTTTGCTAGTTTGGGAAAAGAGTGAAGTGGGGAGAGACGCCTAATTTCCCATCATAAAACTCCCTAGTGTCACATCTTAAAAAGTGGACGGGGTTCCATATTTTGGGATTAGGGTTTTTGGCCGGTCATTAATTGTGGATGTAACGGAGGTGACCCTTGGGGTCTTTTTGATTGTTGAAAGGGGAAGTTACAGACAAGGCAGTCGATTGCAATATATATCGCTTGTGTTTTCTCCATTATAAGCGTTCATAGTAGATGTGGTAGGGGAAGCATAGGCTTTGGGGCCTAAGGTTTCCGCATCTTTTGATTGCATGTAGATGGCCCCATTGGGCACACTACCTTAGGTAATAATTGGTGCCTTAGTAGTTGGGCTGGATCCCACTGGTGGTTTGGGTTGGTGGGTGCTAATTGTGGGGTCCTCAGAATTGAGCCCCGCTTTCCTTTTAGAACCCGTGTTGTACAGCTTTATTGGCACGTGCCTTGGCATTTTTGGACTGCTGGTGGTTATTTTAGTTGGGCCTTGTTGCCTCTTTGAATGTTTTTGGGTACTGTTTATCTAGTTTTTAACGTTGTAATTAAAAGTTTTGGGTTTGTGGGGCATACCTAAAAAGTCATCGGACTTAATTACCTGGCTCTCCTCTGTCTGCATATTGTTGTGTTGTCTCAAAGGTTGACCTTCCGCATTTGGAGATGTTTTTAGTTGTCCTTGCTTTCGTCTTCTTGGAAATGTTGACACCCAATTTTTTCCTGAATATTTTTTATATACCCAAAATATTTTCATAATGACATATACATGCGTATATAAGCATACCCAAGCGTTTTAGTATTATTCCCAAATTTTTAAGGATTTTTAAAATTAATTTATTATCTATTTTAACAGTATAAAATCCAATAATTATCCAAAACTATCATTTTGGTGAATAACTTATTTTATTCTCATATTTACACTAAAATATAATTAAGATGATTTTTGTATATTTTTACAATTTCTTTTGTTATTTTTAAAACTAAATTGCATATAAATGCAATTATAGCCTATATTTACGATTAATAGTGTTTTATATTGTAAAATTAGCTCCAGTATTTTTTAATTGATACATATGTATTATTAATTGGTTCAATATCGTTAATTTTTTTTTTAAATCCCTTTTATACTATTTTTTATAAAATATAAGGGAAATACTGGCTATTTAAAATATAGCCCCAATCTGTAAGCATTGTATTATTCACTACTTTTGCAAGATAATTAGTAAGAGAGAGTATTGTATTATTCACTACTTTTACAAGATAATTAGTAAGAGAGAACTCTCTCAACTTATTTCTTTCTTTTATATTAAATCTTTGATTATGAATTCAATTATTATTCTTGTTTCTTTGATTATGAGTAGCTAATTCCTTACATAAGGTTTTGATGGAACATATTGAGTGATGAACTTCTAGTTTATGTGATTACAAATTGTTAGCTAGATTTCTATTTGTTCAACTTCGTTCTTGTTGTAGTTAATTGGTAGGATCCCCAATTAGCTGTACCTATTTAGTGCGCATAACTTGGAAAAGAGTGCATATTTAGGTATATTGTTGAACAACACCACACCTAGGTTATTGAAGGAATCTATAATCTTAGGCGTAAAGATGGGATTAGGAATAACGAAGCCTTGGGTGCAATCTAAAGTGAACTATTCAAATTAAAGCTAGCTAGGGTAGCTCGGGAGAGTGCACTAGTAAATTATTTAGTTGCTTGGGAGAGAATTACAGTAAAAATAGCATTCATGATTGATAGAATAATATTAACAATTTGTATGAACATAAACAGAAGGGATTCCATCAATAGGGGAAACCAATACCTTAGTTTTTCTCTATATTCTTTACCCAACGTTCAATTCTTTTATTCAAGTCTTTAATTCTTGCAAAAGTTAGTTGTTAGAAAACCTCCACAAAAATATATTCAAATTATGGGAACTGCTCCAGAAGTGTTCTTGGGTTGTGAAAGTTGCAGTTGGTAGGTTAATTCCCTGTGGGATCGACTCTGGACTTAATTGACCGGATTATATTAACTACGACCGTTGCTTGGACGTGAATCAATAACCTCCAGGATTCAAAAGCAAAGAATGTCCTTTTCATGTTTACAAGCTAGATAAGGCTCACTATGGTCTTAAGCAGGCCCTAAGAGCTTGGTATGAAAGATTGTCAAAATTCCTTCTGGAGCATGGGTACAAAAGAGGTAAAATTGACAACACTTTATTCCTAAGGGAAAAAGGTAAAGATCTTCTTGTTATACAAATATATGTTGATGATATAATATTTGGACCACTACACATAGGTTGAGCAAGGAATTTGCAAAATTAATGGGCAGTGAATTTGAAATAAGTATGATGGGTGAAATAAACTTCTTCCTAGGCCCGCAGATAAAACAAAGCTCAAATGGAACCATGATTCATCAACAGAAATATACAAAGGAACTAATCAAGAAGTTCAAAATGGAGGACTCTAAATAAATAGATACACCTATTGCAACTGCCACTAAATTAGATGTTGATGAACCTGGTTCATCAGTTGATCAAGAGTTGAATAAGGGTATGATTGATTCACTCTTGTATCTTACTGCAAGTAGACCTGACATTGTTTTCTGTGTAGGACTTTGTACACGTTCTCAAGCTAATCCAAAAGAGTCTCATCTGCTGTCAAAAGAATATTGAGATACCTGAAGGGACCACTGAATTATGCATATGGTATCCTAAAGGTAGTAATTTTGATCCAGTAGGATATGCTGATGCTGACTATGCAGGTTTCCTAGTGGATAGAAAAAGCACTTCAGGTATGGATCATTTTCTTGATTCATGTCTTGTATCATGGGCTACAAAACAGAATTCAGTAGCCTTATCGACAGCTGAGGCTGAGTATGTAGCTGCTGCTTCTTGTTGTGCTCAACTACTGTGGATCAAGCAACAATTAGTAGACTTTGGTATAGAAGTGGGATGTATACCAATATTATGTGATAACACTAGTTCTATAAGCATGACAAAGAACCCGGTTCATCATAAAAGGACTAAGCACATATATATGTATACTAGCTGGTCTGCAAAAGCATGACGCATGACGCTTCTCCTTTTTTTAGTCCACTCTCCCTTAGAAAACGATCGAGGGTTGAGTGAGGGCCAGTGGTTGCGTTGCGAATATTGAATTCCATGTGCTAGATATCCCTGCTTCTTTGAATCTGTTACTGGGTAGGCTATGTAACCATGCCTTTGGGTGCTCTTCCTTCTTCGTTACAACAAAAGATCAAGATGCCAAGAGATGGGGGGAATTCTTACTATCTATGGAGATGCTGTCTTTCTTAATAAGCAAATGGGTAAGTAAGCGCAACAAGCAGTTAGCCTTCCTCTACAAGGAATGCAAGACTTGTTTTGCACCTGTGTCAAAAGCCAGTTTAGTTTTACTCAAGAGTAAGAATGATAAAGCATTTTGCAAGCTTGAATCCCTACAAAAATTCCGTCCCAACAATTTAGCCTAAAAAGAAAAAAAGTAGGGTAGAAGTTAAGTTAGACGCCACTTCTTAAGAGACAACTATGAGAAAGGGTGAATCTCCATAGAATTATGTGCAACTGATAAACAAATAGCTGACATGTTCACTAAGGCTTTAAGTAAAGAAAACTTTGAAAGGAATAAGTTGGAGTTAGGGATGATTAAGATCACCTAAAAGGATCAGTTCAGAAAGCATAATGACAAAAAGAAAATTATATATTGATATTTTTTTTGGTTAGGAGTTCTTAATTTTTGTGAATATTATATTAGTTTCTACTCAATCTCATACTGTAAATAGTATACTCCTGTGACATGTATTTATGAAATTCATTAATCTCTTACAAAATTTCTATTTTGTCATTTGAGACATAATCAAGAGAAGTTTTACTTGAAGAACCTGATTCATCAAATTATGCTCATGAAAAGTCCAAGTATGTTTCTATTCTTTGCACAATTAAGAAAAATTTAATTATCAACCGTGAGCAAGAATCACAGATATACCAAAAGTCCAAAATTCTATCCGTTGAGCCAATTGAACCAATTTCATTGAAACTAGAAGCCTAAATATAACGGTACCCTTTCCTAAATTCTAGCAATTATATTTAATACCTAAGGAGACCGGAACTCTAATTTGATAAGACTTTTATGTGACTACTAAAAAGGCTACAATTTCTAAGTAATAATTACCTTCTTTAAAAACTCCAAAACACTCCTTAATTATCAATTCTTCAAAATCCCTGATCATTCACTCTTTCATCCCTGAAACTCTCTAAAGCTTCCACACCACTAAAATTCTCTTAGGGTTTCAGAAATTTCTCACCATGACAAATCCCCAAGACAACCCTGGCACTCCACCGCTCATTTCACCTAACACACCATCTTCACCACTAGTTGAAAATCCGAAACCTAGATTCCGTCGCCAGAAAATGCTTACAAAAAAAAACTTTATCCACTGGTTCTCTGAGAACATCATTGAATGAAAAACTTCAATCAAGTCAAAAGAAAGCATGCCCAATAGCTGAGTCCAACTCTAGCTCGGAATCTGATGATTACATCTCTACTAGTAAAGGAGATTAACCTGAGTCTTCTGAACAAACCAAAACTCAAGAAACTCAAAGGGTGGTAGACACTTGTTATGTTTTTTTAGATGTAGTTCAAAGAGAGAAAAATCAATTTGTTCTGATAGGGTTTGCTAGAGATGTAGGTGGGAGTGCTTCTGAAAATTTGAAAAAGAAAAAGAAGAAGGAGACTTTAGCCATATTTCGGAGTGGGGAAGAGGGAGTCTCAAAGTTAGGGGGATGTGGATCAGGTGAGGTGGCTGAGGGGTTAATTAATTTGAGCAAACAACAAGATGAACCTGGTTCATCTGATGAAGAAAGTTTGGTTGACTTGTTGAAGAAAGTGGGGGCTAGTTATGACCCAAAGAAATGCAAGGCTTCATCACAAAATACCCCTGTTGCATCCAAACCAACCAATAAAAGCAAACAATCACCACCCAAGTTTACTGCTAGGATTAGAGCTACTAGAAGTAGGGTTAGGGAAAATGAAGAAGAATTGAAAAAGGCCTTAGAAGAAAGTAAGAGAAAGAGGAAAGAAAAGATATGTGAAAGCTCGGAGGCTGTGGTTGAAGAAGAAGAACAAGAGATGGAACATGTCCATCTAGAGAAGAGTCCTACTGTGGAAGTTCCAACAACAAAATCCAAGGGAACCAGGACTTCTGCCAAAAAGTCCTTCAAATCAGTGCCTACTGAACCTATTCTTGCCAAGAGAACAAGGTCAGGTGCAAAAGGAAAACAAGTGAGAATTACTAAAGAAGACGATGAATGGAATGAGGATGAGGAGATAAATCTGAGAAGGAACAGGACAGACATGCCATGTTTGGCAAGAGAAACATTTTGAAGGGAAGACTACTCAAGGACCTGGAGGAGCCAAGTATGATAAGGCTTCTGACTGCATTAGAAGGACAGGGCTGGAAGGACATGGTCCTTCAGATGGATGGAAAATTGTCTAGGAATGAACTTGTTGAGTTCATGGCAAATGGGACAGTAAAAAATGGGATAGTGACTAGCAAAGTGAAAGGTGTCAAAGTGAAGTTCAATGCTGCAAAGCTAGGTAAGATTCTAGGCATCCCTAGTGAGGGATATGATGACTATACAAGGAAGAGGTGGCCTTGCCTAGATGGATTGCCTACTGATCTTCGGATCACAAGAAATTTTTGTGACACCATATCAGATGAAGAGGTACCCGAGGCCAAGGCAGTTCGGGAAAGTGAAATGAGGCCAGACCACAAAGTGCTCTTTGAGTTTGTCAACAAATGTCTTCTAACCAAACAGGAAAGAAGGCATACATCAAATTATATGGATCTGGTTCTTATGCAATGCCTAAATGAAGGGAAATAGATCAATTGGCCTGCCTTTATTATGAAGCAGCTTGAAAAGGTACTTAATGGCTCAAAAGCTCAAGCCATTCCCTATGGATTTATCTTGACAACTGTGCTTGAAAGATTAAATGTTCCCCTGAAAAGGTGAGAAATGCCTTCGAGCAAAGAGCATTTTGGCAGTAAAACCCTTCAAGCTTGTGATTATATGCTCAGCACAGCTCTAGTTGAACCTGGTTCTTCAGGAAAAACTCCAGTGAATAGTAAGGTTAGAGCCTTAGTTCAAGAGATTGGGGCACAGGATTCTTAGATAGCAAGGCTTCAGGCAAGAGTTGTTGAATTGGAGGGAGAAAGAAATGGGTTGGGAGCTGAACTTGCAAAGGAGAAGGAGAAAAATGAAGGAATGATCCAACAAAGGTTAAACCTGTTACAAACCAAACCCTCTAGCTCTTCTAAGCTTTAGGTATCATATCCTAGTGTGCACCAGTCTAGACCCCTTCTGTGACCAAGTTTGGGATTTTAGATGCTTATTTCCTTTTTTGCTCATGGTTTGATAATTTTGTTTTTCTTATTGTGGACTGCATTGCAGAAATACCTTGCTAATCAATGAATGCAGCTTGTCTTGCTTTTTGTTGAATCTGATCTTTATAGGTATTTTTGTTGAGTTGATTTTTGTTTGACTAAAGCATGTGTTCACTTGGAGTTGCCCCAGTGGCCATGAGTACTAATTAGATTACTGAGACCACTTTAGCTATGCAACTTTTCGATGATGCTAAAAGGGGGGCGATATTGTGCTTAAAATCATTATCTGAACAAGTGATGTTTATGACCTAACTTAAATCTGACCCTTTATGAAAGTTGAAACTTTTCTAAAAATTTTCTAAGTGTTTCTATTTCAGCTAAGGTTCACAGGTTCTCTGATCACTAAAAAGCGCAGAGTTTGTCATCATCAAAAAGTGGGAATTTGTTGGCCCAAGTTCAGTTGAAGTTTTGAAGATTGACAAATGAACATCAGGGAAGGACATGGTCCATCATGAGAGACACAGTTAGTCATAACTATTGCAAATGGAAGGCACGTGAAGAAGATATGTACTAAAGCGTATGCAATAAATATCTTCTGAATGGAATCGAAAAGGTTACATTGAGTTCTAAGGAGGACAGTCTCCTTATGATAAGAGAACACAATCCTAAGCTAGGATAAGGATGAGAGTTTGTATTAGTTAAGGACTCAAATCGACTAAAGATAAGCATTAGAGTCTCGATCAAACTCCATCTATTGATCTATTAAATAACTAAGTTGTTATTTTTTACAGGTAATGCACATAAGCAGAAGTTAAGTATATTTGAGAGCAAAAAGGATCAAGTCTGTTTTACAAGCAATATATGTGAGATACAAGTGTGCACGTCTGAAGCTATATGAACTAAGATAGAAGAACCAGTTTCATCATTATGTTTGTTCTAAGTTTAGTTCAATTGTAGTAGGTTTTCATATAGTATCCTTCAGCTTTCTTAGAAGCAATTGTATTAGGTACTCTGAGAATTCAAGGTAGAGTTAACTTGGAAGTGTCGCAACAACTGAGGATGTGTGCCATACTGGGATTCGAGTTAATCCTTAGGTTTACAAAGAGTCATTATAAATGTAGTTTTTGGCTCAGTGATTTTAGTGGTGTTTGGAAAAATCCTACTGAGTAGTAGGTCGTGATTTTTGTTTCACCTTTTGAGCCAGGTGTTTTCCACGTAAAAATATCAGTGCACTTTACTTTCAGCATTTATTATTCCGCAAACTCTGTAGTTAGATCACTTAGAAAAACCAGGTTCTTCTAGCACAAAAATTAGGTACCACACAAATCACCCCCCCCCCCCTCTTGTGTGGTATTGACTTTTAAAACATCAATCCAGATCACCTTTTTTCCTTTTTAATTCGCCTAACCCTACCTTAATCCCTCATTATCTTCTGATAGCTGCCTTTGGATACTCTCTCTCTCTCTCTCTCTCTCTCTCAAGTCCTATCGAACTCTCCGGAACCCTAGTCTTCTCTTACCCATTTTCCACCAACAGTCACCGGAATTCATGGCTTCTCAGACCATTGATAGTTAGTACTCACCTATCCTCGCCAATAAACCTTGGTTGTTCAAAGTTTCTAGGTCTGACCTCAACGAAGTCCGCTCAGACCTTCACCGATTTGAGGTTTCCGACCATTTCCAGCCCTGCTCCGGCGTATCTTAGCCACTTGAGCCTGGTTCCGACCTTATTGACTCAGATCTAGTCTCATGACTTCCAAGCCTTTCTCATCCTTTAGGGTTCTTATAAACCCTAGCCTATTCAAGGTTCTTTTTCATTTTATTCGTCTAGAACTATGCTAGATCTATACTGTGTGTGATGTTTAAAGCAGTTTCCCCAAAATCTCCTTTTTCAAAACCATTTGATTTTAAATTAGGGTTTCTGAGTCTCTCTTTGAAATGTTTGTTTGATTCATCTGCTTATCATCTTTAGGTTTAATTGGTGATGGAAAGCCCTAATTTTTTGAATTTGTTTGATTTTCTAAGTCTACATGTTAGTGTTCGTTTGATTTACTGCTTAAGTGTGAAAGCCCTAATTTTAGGGTTTATTTGAGACTCTAAGGTTGTTTATGTGTTTATCTGCTTATTTTTCTCTAAATCAGATTGACTATGGAAAACCCTAGTTCTATGGGGTCTGTTTGAGTTCCTGAAGGTCTTCGCCTATTCAAGATTGCTCGATCTGATTCTTTTATTTTAGCATATAATTCTTTTGGTTCTAACCTCTTGCTACCTTTCTAACTCGTCTATGATTTTCACTCGACTCTTTGCATGCTTCTGATCCTTTGTCTGTCACTGAAACCTGAGCTCCTCGGGACCGCATACGAACATACTAACATGTCACATATGATCATGCAAACTTAGTTTTACTCTCAAAACACCAAAACTGACATCAAAACACCAAATTTACATCGGATTCAAGCCTAAGTTAAACTAAAACTTCTGAAACTTGTATTTGATCTAAAACCCGACCTAAACACCTCCAAATGGTTTGAAACTTTGCACGCATATCCAAAATAACCTAACGGAGTTACCGCAACTCTCAAAATTTCATTCCGACCCTCGGATCAAAATCTCACTTATCATCCGGAATTCGCCAAAATCTAACCTTAGCCAATTCAAGCCTAATTCTACACCGGACCTTCAAATTCAATTCCGATTGCGCTCTTAAGTCACAAATCATCCCCCAAAACTAGTCGAATTATCAGAAATCCATTCCGAGCCTTCTAACTCATAAGTCAACCTTCAGTTGACTTTTCCAAACTAACATTCTCATAAAGAGATTAATTGTCTAATTTCTAACCGAACTCTATCCGAATTACTTCAAATTCTCCAAACACATATAATGAAACATATAGGAGCATAAACGGGAAAAACGGGGTGATAACTCCCGTAACGACGGATCGGGTCGTTGCACTCCTATTCGCGGGCAAGAAAATATAACTAACCTTCTATTATCTTTTGTTCTGTACTTTTTTTTTTATCAATAAGTTCGACTCTATAATATACATATTTCTTTTAAAAATAGCAATAAAAAGTAACGGGATTGTTCGGTTTGTGTATAAAATATTGCATAAGATAAACATAATGTTTGGTTGAAGTTTATCAGTAATTAATTTTCAGCATAATATTTCACATAAAATAATACAACGTTTGGTTGGTGGTTCTAAGTAATACCCGCATTAAATTATACAGGAATTTATGTACTTTTTATGCAAGATACAATATAAAATAAGAATACGTGTATAGGTAATACAAGGATTACACCATTTAAAGAAAAAGAGTTCTTTTAGAGTAACTAGATCATGTAAAATATTTTTTTAGGTATTAATTACTATATAACAACAATTTATTATTAATCACCGCACATAATTCCTTCATTAAAATCACCTTATAAAAAGCTTCTATATTACTAGTTTATGCATAAATAATTTTTGCATTATTAGTTCCTGCATAACTTACTTCTAAACCAAACGATCTCTAGTGATTTGTTAGATACATAATTTTAATAAAAAATGCATTTTTTTTTTTTGGACAAAAGAAATAAAATTTAGAAAGAGAGTAAAGAATCTCATTTAAAATGGTAAAGAAGGAAAGTGGGCCATATAGAGTTGGTGAGAGCGGCCCATAAAATCAGACCAATAAAGCCCACCGCCGTCAATGTAACTGTGGCCCACTGAATTTTTAGTTCCTTTTCGGCTTATTCTACTTTATTTTTACTTTTTATCGCATGACTTAAATGCTATAAAATATGTAATCACCTTCCTATTTAATTATTGGCAAGCTGTTAGCCCACTTTGTTGGTTGAGACCCAGGTTACTTATTTAATAAAATTATGCAAAATATAGAAAAAATCATCTCATAGGAATTATGTGTTTTTATGGTCATATTTGATAATATTCGAACTCATATTTTTGTATCGATGATAATCAAAATAAAGAATACTTTTTTGATGAAAAATACATTTGTTGGGGATTTTAATCGAGATACCTAAATAGGGCATTAGTTCATTCTCAAGTTCTTGAATAAAATGCCAAATGCTATTTCCAAATGCACCGGGGTACATGTAAAAACATGAATAGCGAACGTGTTAAAAGGTACGTGATAGATATAAAATCATACGTAAGGAATTTGTCTTAAAATCAAGAGATAAATCTTTGTTGACTTATCAAAAATGACATAATGGAAGAAAAAGACACACACACACACACACACATATATATATATATTCATTACATACACATCATATATATATATATATATATATATATATATATATATATAGCGATATCAATTAGTTGGAAATATGTTCTAATCATATTATAGTACGTTTACTTTAGGTAGTATATTTTTCATGAGTATTTTAGCTATGTTAGAGATTTATATACCAGTAAGAATATGTTTTGGTCATGTAGTACATTTATATTAGGTAATACATTTTCTAGGAGTATTTTAAACTGGGATGGAGCTAAATGGAGAGACATGACTAGTTAATTAACATTTGTATTCGTATAACTGACCTTAACTTTTTTTGAATTAAGACATAGAAACTAAAATTAATTTATTTCGACTCCACAATTAGAAACTAAATTGAGATGGAAAAAGGAATATAATAATTGTACAAAAATTGCTGGATTTCTTGATCTTTGATTAAGTAATCAAGTTGTAAAAATTGAAGCCTTTTTTTTTTATAGCTTTACAACTGGATAATTTTGTGCCAATTTTTTTTCAAGAAAATGTGCATTGTTATGTCGGCAAAGTGAGTATTGCAGAGTTGTTAACATAGGCGGATCCGGAAATTTAAATTTATGAGTATTGCATTATAACTTATTTTTGCTTAGTCGGAAAGACTATTTATATATATTAAGTAAATTTTATAATATAAATATAAAATTTGAGATAAAATTATTGAGCTCTACCGAATCTGTAACTTCTATTGTTACTCCGCTCCTTGTTGTTGATCTATCAACTTGCTTGAGTGAAAGAGACAAAATTAGCAATTTATTAAACGTTATCTAATAAGGATGTTGATTAAGTACAAATGTAGGAGATGAAACTATCTGTAAAGCACAAGATAAATTATTCAAGCAATATACTATAAATTATTATCTGTTAATTAAGTGGATCATTATCGATAAATAGATATAAAATATTACCCTTGGGTGCGATCATGCTAAACCCACTAATATACACATGATACTCATTCAAGAAACGTTGTGTTATAGGGTACATATTATATATGATTTAAAAGAAATATACTACGTATTATATGATTTAAAAGAAATAAACTTATATATAATAGATTTTGTTTTTAAAAAATAATTCATTACATTGAAGGATCGAGAAGGAAAAGGGGCATTGAATTTATATATATATATATATATATATATATATATATATATATATATATATATATATATATATATATTCTACACTATCAATGTATTTTAATTTGTGTGGTAAACTATTTATCTTATTTTTCAGGTTATCAATTTTTACTTATTACGGAAAGTTTTCTGTAGTTTTTTTTAAAGTTGACCTAATACTATTACACGTTCAATTAGTGGCGGAGCCATTCGTTAAGTGGTTTTACAATATATAAAAGCAAATATTCCAGGAAATTAAGGGGAGTTAATACATGGTATATGTTGGACTTTAAGCCAATTGAGCTTTAAAGTAAAAGAAAAGTAAATTTGAAATAGAGGGAAATGAAAATTTGAAGAAGTGGATTTTTGTCTTGCACTTTGTCCCTTATTGGTGATGGACTACCACATTTGTATGCTTATATATAGAATCACTTCTTAAAGATCTTAAAAGGAGTTGAAAAGAATGAACTCTCGCATCTTCGTTGTCGCTCGCTCGGCCTTGGCTTCGGATTTGGAAAATGATCGATAAAATTATTTTTTGGACAAAATGTATTCTATTATTTAATAAATAATTAAATGCCAAATCACTGCTGAAAATACGCGAGAACCCTGCTGAGGTTCAGAAGGCCTCTCTGGCCGCAGTTTTGCCGCGATCGCGGTAGAACTGCGGCAGGCAGCATATTTTCTGAAAATGTACTTTTTCCAGACACCTCTTCTGATATTTGCTTGTAAATTCTGAGGCAAGGCTGCATTTTTAAGACACGAAAAATACTCCAGAATTTTTTTCTTTCTGAATATACTGCATCCCAGTTCGCAGTATCTCTATCTCAAATTCGTAAGTGTGATTTTGCTCCGTTCTTTAAGTTCGTTGGTATCCTGCAGTTTTTATTGCCACTGTTGCAGGAAGGTTTATTCCGTTTTATCCTGGGGGATTTAATCCATTACCTTGGCAACGTGTGAGGGGGTTAAAATTCCTTAAGGACACACAAGAAAATTGTGGACTTGGAAATTTCTGATTCTTCTACATTTCTTTATTCTTCTAACAGTTTTCTATTTTTTTTAATATTAACACAGTAACGCTAACAGTATATATATATACATATAATTTAGTTTTTTACCTATCTACATAGTATATTTTTTTCCCGAAGGGGTGTTATTTGATAACCCTTCGTATAAGGTGGCTCTGCCACTGCGTTCAATGTATAACTTGAACTCTTATATCATTAACGACTATTTAGCAAGACAATAATGGATGGCAACAACCTTGGCATCCCTTCAACAGTTTCTTTATTTATATTATAGAGATAGAGGCAAAACTAGAATTTTAAGCTTATGGGTTTGAGGTTTCAATTGTTTTAAATTATTGGGTTCTAAAGTAATAATTTATACATATTCAATGAATTTTTATTGACAAATACAAAATTCGAACCAAAGCTACTGGGTTCGGCCAAACCCAATCCCGACACTCTAGCTCCAACCCTGTATGGAGGCCGTTTGATTATTGAGATTAGGATACCAATATCGGTTTAAAATGTAAGATTAATTGATTAAATTTATTTAATGTTTGGTTATATGTTGCTAACCAAATGACCCCCTAAAATTTAAAGTATTTATGAAAATGTTTAGGAATTAAACAGGAGTTTAAAATCAGTGTAATCATAGTGAGATGAGAATAATATCTTTCCTAACACCGATTTGATTCCCATGGCAAAGGGCATCCCTTTTTGGGTACATTGCCAACTCATTTCCATCTATAATAATTCCTCTTTTCTCAATAAAGTTCTTTTATTAGAAAAAAAGTTATAGAGACTTAGGGCTCATTTGTTTTTTTTAAGATTAAGACGTCTGAATCTGAATACACATCTGAATATTAAGATGTGTATTAAGATTAAGATATCTGAATCTGAATATACATCTGAATATATTAAGATGTGTATTAAGATCTGAATAGAAATAATTAAGACTGTTTGATTTTTAACATCTGAATGTACGAAATATATTTATTTGAAAATTAATAAATATAAATTTCAAATAAAATACTAACTAATCTAATATTCTATCAGTAGAATATATAATTTTTAAAATATGATAGTTATTGGTGGTGATGGCTAACGGAGGAATGCCGACTAGAAGCGGTGGTTGATGATAATTTTGGTTGATGCTGGTGGTTCATGCTAGTAGCTAGTAGACCTGGGCCACAGAAGATGCTTTTTGCCCAATAACTACATAAACACATATTTGGTAGTGGTGACAATTATGATTGAGGATAGTGGTGGTGGGTGGTGATAGTTAATAATATTGGTGGTGGTATTAGTTGTGATTGAGGAAGGTAGTAAGTGAATGGTGGTAGGTTATATTGATGAGTTGTGCTGGATGTGGTTGTTGATGGTGATGGGGTGGTCAGTAGTGGTAGTGGAGGCGGATGAGCGTAGATTGTGGGCGATAATCATGGTGGTCGGAGTGGAGGGAATAGTAGGTGATAATGGTCGATAATGGAGGCTATGATTTTAAGCATGATGATGGCGTGGAGGTAGTGGTGGTGGTGGTGGTGGTTAAATATGGGGGTGTTGGTAGTGGCATGGTGGTAGTTGATAATGGTAGACGGTGGCGGCAGTTAATAATAAATATATGATAGCATCTTAATGAAATTAAGTCTTTGTTATAGATCTTAATCAAACAGACCTATTCAGACCAATTAAGTGGTCGTGAAGTAAAAAAACAAACGCACTTAATGATTAAGATCTGAATAATTAATATTCAGACTTTAAAAACAAACGCACTTAATATCTAAGATCTGAATGATTAAGATTCAGACCTCCATTAAGTGCAAACAAATGAGGCCTTATTCCATGAATGAAGTGCTTATTTGATTCTATGTGGCAATGTTTGAACAAGACGATACATAACATAGTATTATATTTCTTAAGAATAATATATTTCAAAGCATTTTATACTCAGAAAAGCAGATTCACTATTTGAATTTTCTATTTTCTGTATTTAAAGATATCACTGAATTCACTGACGTTTGATGCATATACATGATGTGAGCCAAAGTTACTCGCCTCAATCGAACTCAGAGTTTATATGATACATCCACTCCCCTCTCTAATGTATATAACAATATTATGAGTCAAAACAATGTAATTATTGAAAAGCATATTGTATGGGGTCAAATTCTGCCTATTATGTCCCCGTATTGGTAGCAATAAACAACGAATATATGTTAACCGAAGAAAGGGCACGACCTATGAATGTCGGGGTGAAGTGTACCACCGGTCTCGTCATCTCCTCAAAAGAGCGTGATCAATCTCTGTATTACTATATTATTTGAAGGAGATTCTCCTATTATAATTAAAAAGGAGGATCCCAATATTGTAAAGGGATCTAATCTTTTTAGAACAAACATTCTCTCTCTCTCCCTCTCTCTCTTGGATATCCAGTCTATTAGAAGCAATAACAAAAAAAGACAAGAGGGGTTGCTCTAATGGTAAGCAACCCCCACTTCCAACCGAGACCATGAAGTGGGTATTGAACTGGGTCGGCTCTTTTAAGACAAGAGGGGTTGCTATGATGGTAAGCAACCCCCACTTCCAACCGAGAGGTTGTGAGTTCGAGTCTCCCCAAGAGCAAGGTGGGTAGTTCTTGGAGGGAAGGATGCCGGGGGTCTATTTGGAAACAGCCTCTCTACCTTAGGGTAGGGGTAAGGTCTGCGTACACACTACCCTCCCCAGACCCCACTAAGTGGGATTATACTGGGTTGTTGTTGTTGTTGTTGTTGTAGAAGCAATAACAAATATAATACATATCTCTAGGTCTCATTATCTTCAATTACGATTTACTTTTGATTCATTTTTTATTGTATTTACTTGTAAAGTAATTAGTATCTTTCGAGTCAAACACATATACATATAATTAAGCTACAAAAAATAGTCATTTATCATTTAAACTTGTTATATAATATTAGGTTATTAAAGATCAGTCATAGAACATTGTATATAATTAGCATGGTTTTGCAACATGAAAAAAGAGGGGAGTCGCATGTTACAACGATAAAATTACAAATTATTTAAATACCAGTGTACACAACTTAAATCATTTCAATTATAGTAAAACAAAATTACAATGAGAATATTCCGTATACACGATGTATTATTAACGTATGAAAAACAAATCAGCTCATAATGTAAAGCTTATCAATAACATATACGTCACCACTGCAATCGAGATTAACGTCACGTGTTCAAGTGCTATCCTAGAATTATTGTGTGGCTATAAACGCTTGGTAAAATTATAAGTTTAAGTTAAATTATTACCAAATTTAGAAATGTGTCATTCTTTTTTTAACAGATGAAAAATAAAATAGATTTACATAAACTAAAATAAAGAAAATATAAAATAACCCATTATTTATCAAATTTCCAACTGTCCAACAATTATATTGGCCCTCGAGATTTTATCCACAATGTCCGTGTTACACCTCATTTTATGCTCCTCATAAAACACACGTATCATTTATATTGGCAAATTCTATTTTACTGTTTTGTTCTAATCAACGATTCGCCCCATTTGGGTCTATAAGTAGTAGCACATGGTCAACTGTACACATAGTCATTCTCGGGACATTTTTGTCCCCAAAAAATAAACTAAAAAACTAAAATTCAAGATGCACTAGCTAATTCCTAAGTAGCGTCCCTTTAAAATGGATACCTAGTGTCATTTCTACATAGAGCATAGTTGGACTAGCTAAGGATCGAGCAAACTTCATTTATAGCTCATCGGCCCAACCCGGTAGCCCACAAATTGATCCATACAAGTTATAGTCAAAAAATAATGACAAGCCCTAATCGTCGCCTCCCATCCCTTTCTTTCTCCTTACTGTCTTTCTTCTTCTCTCTCATATCAGTTCGTGGTTGTTCTTGATGATGGCTTCTGCTATTTGCCTAGCTTTCTTCAAAAGTTCACTTCCATCTACAACATAATTTACCAAACCCCATCAATCAGCTTGTTCTGCGCTGATAAGCAGCGCAGTTAAAGATGCTTCACGAGCTCGGCTAGGTCCAATAACACGAGAGAGTTTTCTACTGTCCTTTTTGTTTTTCTCAATGTCATGATTGGTACCAATTTAGGGATGGCAATTGGGGCGGGCAGGGCGAGGCAGGGCTTGGCCTGCTGACATTTTGACCCGCCCTAACCTGCCCCATTTAGTATTTTTTCAAAATTTTGCCCTGTCCTGCTAGCCCTGCCCTGTCCTGTTTATGTTTTTTCATCATTTTTTTAATTTTTTTCTTTTACTATATTCTAAATTAATTCTTTTAACTTCTAGTCCGTTAATAACCCAATCTTTTATATGACTATAATTTTAACTCCCTATTATACATGATCATTTTTAAAGTCAAAAGTGTATCTTAATACTTACTGCAAATTTCTTTTTTTCATTTAACAAATTTTAATAATCACAAACCATCTCAGCATGAATAAGCCGAAAGAAATATTTACACCATAAAATAAAATATCTGCATTTTGTATAACAATACCATAACTAAGCTGTATTATATTATGCAGTGGGTATTTTCAATGCTAAAAGAGAGGAGTTTGAGGAGAGTTATTGGTAAAGGGAATTAGTGATGTGCTATTGGAATTAGAAATCAAAGAGAATGGGCGTGATTGAGAAGCAGAGTGGGTTGCACTGAGCCACTGACCACTAATTTACCCTGCCCTGCCCTAACCCACTAATTTATAAAAAATAATTAGCCCTATCCTGCCCGGTCCGTTCCCTTTAAATCTTTTCCTGCCCTGCCCCATTTAGAGTTTATCCTGCTTCGCCCTGCCCCATCCCGCCTCGCCCCAATTGCAATCCCTAGGTACCATTGCTTTTACTTCTTCCTTGGCTAACCAAAACCAAAGAAAATGATGTGTTTGGTTTTTTTCCAGTTGTGAAATAAGAAAGACAGAGAAGAAAAAGAGTAAGAAGTAGAGTTCTCATCAAAGGCATTTTTGTTGTCATTTCTTAACTGTTGGTAGGGGGGGCATGCTCCCAGTGGATTTTTGCAAACATGGCGTCGTAGGATTCTCATTTTTTGCTTGTGGTTAAACATAAATGTGAGCCTCAATTTCTAGTTACTCTCTCTATTTGATTTTATGTACAATGAGGCTATAATAATTTTTTTTATTTTCCTTTCTGTGGAAGATGAATCAAATATATTTTACGTATTGACGTATGATTCTGAAAATGATAATTGGAAACAAAATACATACTAAACAGATTATCACTATACAAAACTATAAAAAATAGACTATGAGTATATAAAATATATGCAAAATAGACTATCATTATACCAAAATATACAACATAGACTATAACTTTATAATTTATATATAATATATTGCCACTATACAAAATAGATTGTCACTATACAAAAAATATACAAAATAGATGTAACTATACAATATATACAAAATAGATGCAACTATACAAAATATATCCAAATACACAGTGTGCACACATTACACATACAAAATTATATATAATTTATATACACTATGTTCACATAATAGAAAATACACATATACAATTTTGATACATTGTTCAATATTTATACATTGCAAAATAAATGTTTATATAATGCGCCAAACAGGGGTTGAACCTACAACCTTCAACTTAGGAAGCAAGCACTCTATCCACTAAGCTAGAGTCATTTATGTTATCATACTCATTCCTTTCGGCTACTATATGCTATACCTTAGGGCCAAAAGATCATTTTTTGTAAGGCTATTAAAATTTTGAGGGGCTATAGAAGATAGTTTTCTCCTAAGGTTTCCTTACATTGGCCCAAGCCCAACTCAGAGAAGTAGGAACGGCAATGGGACAGTGCGGGTGTAGGTCGGTGCAGGTTTGAACCTAACTGGGGCTGGTGGGTTTGTGACAGTGTGGGTGCAGGGTGGGGCAGGTTGAATTTTTTTTAAAAAAAAAAAGCCTTGCATTTGCAGGGCGGATGCGGGTTGACGCGGGTATGGCTGCTGGTTCGGCCAAGAAACATATACTGATCCAAAATTTTGCATTACCGCTGCTTGTACTATATATTATTTTACTTATTAGATTACATGGTTTCTCACCTTTATAATAAGATCGACTACGAGGAAAAAACATATTTAGGCAATATTTAATAAAAAATTTCATAAATTTAGCAGGAAAAAGTAATTATAAAACTGACAGCTAAATAACTACATTCCTAGCAGAAAAATAATCAACCCAATAAATGTTAATTAATGGACCTCTCAATCTTTTCCATTTTGTTGATTACTTTAATGTGATATGTTACACATTAGCTAATTTATGGGTAAGATTGTGCCACCATTAAACCACATTAATATTGTTCATTTCCAATTACTTTTTTTCTTTTCCTTTTCTTTTTTCTGTTTTGATTTACCACCTTTAATTTATTTTGTTTTCCAATAAAGAACAATGATTTTCAAGTTTTGGAAGTTGCGTGATGGGAGGTTTTCTTTATATACTTACTTTTATGTTGTTTTATTTCTTTTCCACTTTATATA
Organism: Nicotiana noctiflora; assembly: GCA_032618575.1. Taxonomy (NCBI): domain Eukaryota; kingdom Viridiplantae; phylum Streptophyta; class Magnoliopsida; order Solanales; family Solanaceae; genus Nicotiana; species Nicotiana noctiflora. The sequence continues at coordinate 249,482 of JASVEL010012175.1, forward strand.
TATATATATATATATATATATATATATATATATATATATATATATATATATATATATATACTTGTATACAAAGTTTTATATCATATACCACGTATATAAATTGATATATACATATTATATAGTTATTAGGATATGCATAGTAATATATGATGTATTTGTGGCATATACTTAATTATATGCTATAATTATATTTATAATGTGTATATAAGTGTGAATCAGAATAAATAAATTAAACATACTTGTTATTAATTTAAGATATCACATCCTACGATGTAAAAATATATTGTATATAATAGGAAAATATATTGTATATAATATGATTTATACAAACATAATTTCTTAAATATATATTATAAATTATACTAGATATATACATTAATATTTCAATTTAATATTCTTTAATTCATTACTTTTAGCAAAACTATAATGAATGACGACTTGGTAAGAAAGATAAAAGATGTATGAACAATAAAATTACTATAATGTTCATGAGCAGCTATTCAAATTTTTTCCATCCCTCTTTCATATGAGAATAGCTCTATTTTCCTTCCATTTTTTTTCTTCTTATTTTCCATTTTTCTTTGTTTTCTAAAAATATACCTCTTGCGGTAATAATCTCGTATTAGCATAAGCAACTGCGATATTCTGATAGTCATATGTTGTATAATTATGGTGTCATGTGTATTTAAGTGTGAATCAAGATAAATATAAATTAACAATACCGAATCCTATAATTCACAAAAAACTACCTGTTATATATATGAATTAAAATTATGAGTTATACAATAAACAAGATTAAAAAAATATTAATAACTCTACAAGGAGTATTTGTGGTATATAATATATTCATTATATATTTATGAAATAATGTTGGCATATAGCATATCTAATTAAAAATATTTTATTATATAAATAATATAATAATAGTATAGTGTATATGTGTTTAATTTATGTATGTTTTTTTAGCTAGAATATATTCTTGTATATTTATGGAATAAATAAAAATACATAGCATACATATTCATTATATATTTATGAAATAATGAAAGAGTCATTATGGTCAAGTTGAAAAAGATGGAGATGAAAGATAAGAGGGATAGAGAGAGAGAATTGAGTGGTCTATATGAAGGGAAGAGAGTGAATAGATTTTGAGGGGATACATTAACGAGAACAAATTAGTAATCCATCCCTTAATTAGTGATTCCTTAATTAATGATTCTTTTAAAACATAAGGTAAATAAATGTATGAGATCTTAAAACATGCCATATTTGTAAATTAATGTGCTGTTTTTGGAATAAAGCAAAAGTAATGCCATTTATATTATTAACTCTTTAAAAAAGATCTATCAAGTAAAACTCTCTTATACTACTACCCTACACTTTTCCTTTCTTGATGATTTAGGGATTGGAGTTTCAACTTTCAAACGGCTCATTGCAAAACAGATAAAAACAAATGTTAAAACAACCAACCTTATAGCAATTGTCATTTAAAAAATAAAAAGAAAAAACTTAAAACAGAAAACTTATTAGTTTAGAAAAGTATTCCTAAACTGCAAACAATTAGTGAAAGAAAAAAATAAACCAAGACTTGATATGGTAACAACGGCAAGGCATTGTCACTTAGATTTTGTCAGGGAGGTGCTTGTATAGTAATTTGAGTTTAAATTAAATACTATTTCAGAAAAAAATGAAAAAGTAGTTTATGAATCTTAATTTTTACTATCAAATTCATTCAAAAAAGAAAAAAAATTAAGGGGCGCGGGAGGGGGCAGGTTAATGCGGGGACGGACGGGGTGGGTTGAAACAACAAATTATGTGATGCGGGACGAGTGAAATCTTTGCGAATTTGCCCTGCACCACACTGTTTGACATCCCTACAGAGAAGTTAATTGCACACAGAATTTGTCTACAATTATCAAACACTTCAGAAATCTTAGCTCCAGGTTCTATAAGAATTTGTCACATAACAGGACCTAATGCATAGTCAAAGTTACTACAATTTACACTCGATGATATCAAAAATGCTAATATAGGATTGGCCAAGCACCATGAGATGACTTGACATAGGTTCTCTTACTTCTGGGAGGGATCTGTTGAAACATCGAAACCCGGAGGAACAAATACAACATCGTCCCACTTTGACGTCGAAGTATCCTGCAAGAATATGTTCATTCTTTGTAAATCGCACTGACTCCATTACGGCCCTTGACCAAGGGAATGTGCATTTAACAAGCAAGATAAACATAACCAACAACGTAATGCATGATGTGTGAGTTAGGCACATGTCATGAGTTCAAACAATGTTGCATACAAAAGCTTGGTATTTAAATGGAGAAGGGTAGAGGGGCGGCTATTATCCACTGAGTTTTGAACCATGTGCGATTTCTTGATTAGCAAAAATATATAGATATAAGAAATTAAAACGAGTAAGAGGGGCTTTGGCGATTTCTTGATTAGCAAAAATATATAGATATAAGAAATTAAAACGAGTAAGAGGACGACAGAGAAGTTCTGCAAAATTTCCCGACATCATTTGTTAGATCAAGAAGTTGACGATATAACATGTAAGTTTCTAGTTGAGGATTCTCACCTTCATGCCTTGTATTATATCCTCCAGAACAGCAACCTATCAAATCAGATGACAATTCTTGGTCATAATTCATGAAGCTAAGACGCAACGGTAGGTAAATATCAATAGACCTACCTGAATATCTCCTTTCAAAGCAGGATTCAATCGCCCTTGCTGCTGAGAAGCTCTTAGTAGTGAGTTCTCTAGGTCCTCCTGCACAAGTTGATAAAATTACACAAAGGGGGATATAGCATCATATCACATTAGTGGATACTAACTCCAGACAATTAGCTAACCTTCCTGAAGAAAACGGGGCGATATCTCTTGTTCTGGCTCCTCAGAATTAAGCTCCTTGACTATAATAAACGATCAGATGGATAAATGTCATTTTCAAACTCATGAGGAGGAGAACTGACAAGAAAAACAAGATCTAGTATGCTATATTTGTGACCATGCTATATAGCACAAAGTTTCTGAGCCGAGGGTCTATCGGAAATAGCCTCCTCCCTGCCCTATTGGAGTAGGGGTAAGGTCTGCGTACACATTACCCTCCCAAGACCCCAGTTTGTGGAATTTCACTGGGTAGTTGTTGTTGTTGCTACATAGCACAAAGGGCCACATTGTGGCATGAAATTCCCAGCCCACCATTCACATAATCTTTGAATGTAACGGTGCTAAATCTGTTGTGAAATTATGTGACTGTGATATTCAGATGTCGGCGTGGTGTTTATCTCAAGCCTGCGTAGGTGGGCCGCTGGAGATAGCAGGTACCCCGTGGAATTAGTCAAGGTGCACAGAAGTTGGCCCAAACCCACGGTTATAAGAAAATTACCTCAAATATTCTACTGGCTACTGCATTCTCTCACCAGTACAGGAATTGGGCGTCTCTGCCCACCAAAACTTAGATAAATGGGCGGAAATCACCTAGCTTTTTTGCTTTTGCAAGGATCCGAATCCTGTCTGCCATGATATTCTTTTTGAATAATATAATTTGAGCAAACTGTGAAACATCGGAACTCTCCCATATTTCGGTTTGTGGAGATGGTTTTGCATCCGTCAACATATTCAATCATGGAAATGTTACGCCCTTACTCATCCAAAAGATTGGCTTATTTCATAATAAGAGATTGGTATTTTTAGGAATATAGTAAGAAATATATTGGCACAAACATGTGAGTCCTATTAGGAATATTAAATAGGTTTGCCATTAGATCTCTTTCTTATATGAATGAAGAAGATATCTAGCTTAAAACCTCAGTAGTGGTCACATTATTAATGATGATTCTAAAGTTAAATTTGCATCAGGCTGCTACACAAGCGATAAAAGAACTTTCTTAACCAGGCAACATCATCCAAGAAGATGAAACAAGAGCAATGCAATGTGGTCTCAAATGCAGAGGTCGAAGCCTCGCAATATTTTGCGCGGATGGCTTTTTGCCTTTAATCATTTTGGGAATTTATTAGTGCACACAGGGATTCTCATAATTCTAATGAAGTGAACAAAAAAGAAGCTTCCACTCACACACGAGGACATAGCAGTAAGCACAATTGACAAGGCAGATGAGCATTTCAGTTTCTAAACCGACCTTTTATATCATGCTTTGGCAGTTGTCTAGCTGCTAAAGGATGCCAAGATTAAAGCTGAGAGAGTGTACCTGAAACACTGGAACACCATAAAAGCTCTCATCAGAAGTTCCGGTCCTTTCCCTTTCCTAGTTAAAGAAAAGGGCAGCAAAATATGATCAGCTTCAGATTATAGCAGGAAAAAGTTATGACGCACAAAATGATATTTTAAACATGCTGAACTAAATTTGGATATACAAAACCATTTTTGGCATAAGCATAAACCTAAATGTTACCCTCAAAGAAATATCACTTAAAGACGAGGCCTCTTAACATTTGACTGACCGAATATATGTTATGACAGTATGTTCTGGAGTCCACAACTGGTAAATGTAAAAAGAAACTTACTGAGCAACAGCTATTTTTTCATCCACTTCAACCCAAAAGCAACTTCTACTTACTATATATTTATCTCTAAGATGAAGAAAAACATCTTAACGCTCATCCGAAGTGCCACAAATTTTCAGATTTGGCTTCAAGCAAAAGTATCTACAACTTATTGTTGTGCTATCTCATTACTCTGGATGTTTTTAGCATTTAGTCAAACAAAAGACCGGTTCAGACAATGTTTTACATAGGATTACTGTTGAATCGTCAATCAATAACAAATTAACAGAGAAGGAATCTTGGAATAACCAAAAGCGCTCTCGTAACACAGGATGTTAAAATCATTGATAGGACGAAGTACTGAAACTGGAAGAATCTTATGCTTGACAGTGTATGCAACCAGTGCTCGCTCATATGCCAGCTTAAAAGGGAGAGCTAGAACAATAAAAGAGTGTCTAATCTGCTAATCAAAACATACACATTGTGCAAAAGTTTCATACATAATGATACAAAAACTTTCAAAATCTTGACCAATGTCCATGAAGTACATTTCAGAACTTAGATAGTCGAAAACTTTGGAATACCTACCTGCGAATACTTCATGCCTATACTCAGCAAGCAGAGAATAGGTAATGCCTGATCCAGGAAAGCTATGATACTCTGCTATAACAGACTAATGGAAACCTCCAAAATGAATAATCATTTGTTTGATTAAAAGAGAACCCTGGCGTAACCGGTAAAGTTGTTGCCATGTGACCAGGAGGTCACGGATTCGAACCGCGGAAACAGCCACTCGCAGAAATGCAGGGTAAGGTTGCGTACAATAGACCCTTGTGGTCCGGCCCTTTCCCGGACCCAGCGCATAGCGGAAGCTTAGTGCACTGAGCTACCCTTTTTTTATTAACATAAGAAACTGATTGACCTATACACAGCACTTCTTGAAGATTGACAAGCAACCCAATATCAAATTCTCACGATACCACTAAGAAGACATGAGTACATGAGTCCTTTATCAGCTTTCTTAAAGATTTAAGCATACACTTAGTCTACCGAAATAGAATTTCAAACCAAAATCATTACATTGACTTCATCAATAAAAATTACAAAAATCTGTATCACCAGATATTCACCTTCATTGCATTCTTTACTTGAGATGCCTCTGGTATCAACCTGAAAGCCACTCCATCAACTTTGAGCTGGAAAACCTGCATTATTGACTCTCAATTAGACTCAATAACATTTTTCTTTCGCAATCAATAATACAACTATCAGCCTCCGATAATCAGTTTTTAAATTCAACGACGGCAATTAGTAGCTCAGTCTTGCTTGTCCTACTTGCTTTTGTTCTTTCCACTACCATATTATCTTTACTTCATTGTTCTAGTTATAAAAAGTAAACACGTGGCTATTTCTCAACAAATGTTAAACAATTCTTATTCTCAATTCTTTCTCTAAATTTTTCAGTTCTTCATAAAAATTGTATGTCCATATCTTCTTATACGCAGATTTCTTTTACTATTTGTTGGTTCGTTTGCTTCGGTTATTCTATCTCTGTATCACCTATCTCGATGTTGTTACCAACTGTTATTTCTGATTCTTTTCTTTTGTTGGGATTTTACTGGGTTGTTGTTGTTGTTTTCCTTTGTTCTTGGAGTCGGGGGTCTATCGGAAACAGCCTCTATACCTTCAAATGGTAGGGGTAACGTCTGCATACACTCTATCCCCTCCTCCTCCACCCCAAGACCCCACTACATGTGGGTTGTTGTTGTAGTTCATTTCCAAGACAACCTTATTTTTGACTAAGAGATCATCATGTCAGTACACGACGGATAAGTTTACTGTTTGTTACAAGTCTTTTAGTTTGTTTAAAAATTTATATGTAACCTAAAGAACGTAAAGAATCTTCGGTGTTAGAGAACCCAAATCACTGAATTGAAATGGGACGGGCGGGCCAAATGGAGTGAAATGATTATTGAGGATTTATATAGTCGATCACAACTTAGGATTAAGACATAATTGTTGTTTCTCTTAATAATCATGTTAAGTCAAACACATGTTTTATTTTTGAAAAGGAAAACACATGTTTTATAAGGGCTCACTTTGTTGCCGCATAAAATATAATCTCAACATGAAATTCCACAAAGTAAATACAATGTTTGTTTAGCTGCCTAAGGAAGAATAATCTTTGTTTATTAAGGTAGCATTTGATTAGCAGTATTAAACACCACATTGCTGGTGGCCTTGTAAATGCAGGAATCTATATATTATTTCGTGCAAAATAGAATGTGGAATAGGAAACATGTATTACAATACATAGATAAAAATATCTTAGGACAAAAATTCCCTTAAGTAGGCAATCTATGCATAATAATCCCCACACTAGTACTCAATGCATCAAAATCTCTACATTATTTTTCACCCGAAAACAATCCTCACTTTTTTGTTCTCCACATAAGCAAATCCTTCATTATAATCGCAGCAAAACTAATCCATGTACTAACCCTGCTAACACTATTTGACACTATTTGTTATTACTTTTCTTTTTCAGATGACTGTGATGACGGGGCCAATCGCAGCCAATAAAGTTAACCTTATTGAGAGCAACGGGAACAAATATTAAGTAGGCAATTTATGCATAAAACTCCAATCGACCCTCAGCTCAGGGAAACAATTCATTTATTATATTTGACACACAACAAGTCCATGTACTAACCCCCCGAACACTATTTTTTAATTTTCTTAAGTTTTCCTAATGATAGTGGTGTCTGTGCCAACTTGCGCACCTATTCTACCTGTACCTACTAGCTCCCACCAGCACGGGTACAAGATAACTCTGTCCACCAAGAAAAAATTACCTAGTGTTCTTTTGCATCCGCTATGGTTCTCATCACACTTCATTGACCCGACATAACACTACTAGTCGAGCATAGTTAATCATCAGGGATGAAGCTATGTGTGGCCAAGGGTGGTCCACTGAACATCCTCAGCTGAAAATAATTAAGTATATAGGGTCAAATATTACTTGTTATTAATTAAAAAAAAAATTCTAAACGCCCTTGCGTAGCCTACTAGCAAAGGTTGTTCTAAATTTGAACAACAACAACAACAACCCAGTATATTCCCACAAGGTGGGGTCTGGGGAGGATAATATATAGACAGGCCTTAACTCTATCCGGAGGGCAGAGAGGCTGTTTCTAATGGACCCTCGGCGCAGGGAAAATACTGGGTTGTTGTTGTTGTTCACCTTTATTAAATTTGAACACCTTTATTAAATTTCGTGGCTTTGCCACTATTAATCATAACACAATAAGCGCATCCAATACACAAAAATGAGTTGTACAAAAGCAATTAATGAAGCTAACCTTGTTAAGAGCAACAGGAACAACCCTAGAGCCATTTCGCATAGTGGGGTCCATAGATTCCATTTGCTGACGAAGAGCTTCAGCATCAGCTTCACTAAAGCAAAACAACCCAAGATTTTTGCCCGTACTAACACCCGA
>JASVEL010012175.1:260000-330348 GCA_032618575.1 Nicotiana noctiflora
TTTGATGTGATTTAAGGCCTGGGGCAAGTTCGTAATATGTTTTGGGATTGGTTGGTAGGTTTGGTTGAGGTCCCGGGGGCCTTGGGTGGATTTCGGATGGTTGACGGATCAAATTGGGGTTAAAAACTATTGCTGGTTGATGGTATCTGGTTTTCTTCTTCGCGAACGCGAAGCATATCTCACGAACGCGAAGAGGATAAATGGGAGGCTTCAGGTTTTGGCCTTCTCGAGCGCGAAGAGGAGGTCGCAAACGCGGAGGGGCGGGTCGAGCTGCTACACGAATGCGAGGAGGGGATCGCGAACGCATAGAAGGAAAAGGTCTTGGGGTCTTTGGCCTACGCGAACGCAAGGCCTTGTATGCGAACGCAAATGTCTGGGTGACTGGCCTTCACGAGCGCGAGCGGGAGATCGTGAACGCGAACGCGAAGAAGGGCGGACCTAGGATGGGCAGAATGTTTAAAAATCGGGATTTGAGTTCATTTCTCTTTGCTTGGGGCGAATTTGGAGAGCTTCATGGAGTATTTTCCGTCATCTATGTTAAGGTGAGTTACTTCTACTCATTTCCAAGTTAAATACAAGATTGTACCATGGATTTAGGCATGAAAATTGTGGGAAAATTGAGGGTTAGAGGAAAAACCTAGAAAATTAGTATTTCTGACTTTTGATCACAATTTTGAGTGGGGAATTAAGAGAAAATTGTATATTTGAGTTCCTAAGGTTACGGGCAAACTTATTCTTCGAGAAATTTTGGATTCCGGGCACGTGGGCCCGAGGGCATTTTGGTCATTTTGCCAAACGGAGTTGGAAACTTGTATAATCTGAATTGTTAACAAGTATTTGAGTATATTCTCATTGGTTTGTCTTTAATTGGCTAGTTTTGGTGCATTTTGCATTGGTTCAAGCCTTCGGAAGGACGTAGGATGCCGATTCCGAGTCTTCGGAGTAAGGTGAGTCTCCTTTCTAATTCTGTGAGGGGGAATTTACCCCATAGGTGAGTAAAATAGTTATGTGCTCCTATTTATGGGGGCTACGCATGCATGAGGCGACGAGAGTCCGTGCGTAGCTACTGTTATGCTATTGTCCGGGTAGTTAGGACTCAAAAGCATGTATATGTAGATTAATTGAGAACGCATTGTAGCTTGAACTGCTTAACTCACATCGAATTAGTAAGTAAATTTCTAAAAGAATTAAACTTCATTTCCTAAATTGTTAAAAGGAGAATTGATTTTATTTGAATAAATATTTTTTGATAAGTCCTTATGTGACTGATTGAGCATGTATTGTATGTGTGCCTGCGTCGCATGGATGATTCGCGAGCAGGATATGTGTTTAAATATAGAACGGGCCGAACGCCTCGATGATAATAGATGCATATATGGTTCGTGCCGCTCGACCCTCGTCCGTGCATAATTTACATTATGTTGGAGTGGGTCATCGAACTCGGCGTGATTTGCGTATGTTTATCTGTTATTTAACAACTGCAAATGTGGATTTGGCCCTACGTGGCTTGATATAAACTGATAAGATAATAAATGATAGACTTTGGAAGCCCTTGATTTATTGTTGAAGGTGCTTACATGATTTCCGGGCTTCACAATTAGAACTATTATATAAATCCATGATTATTCTCACATTTATAAAATATTGATAATTGACCTCTAGCGAGTGTTGGAGTTGGCTATCTCGTATCTACCCCTCCGGGATTAGGCGGGATACTAACTGAGTACACGTTGATTACGTACTCATACTACACTTCTATGCATTTTTATTGCACAGGTACATGATATCTTATCGGCCTACGGGACGCAGCAGCACGGACGATCCGGGGACTAGGTGAGTTACAGTATGCAAGGCGGCCCGTAGCTTTTAAAGTCCCTTCCTAGTAACTGTATAGTTTTTTTATTTTCAGTCCATTGTATTCCGGACGGATATTGTGTTATATTCTATGTTTTAATAGTAGTTTCTCATGCACTTGTGACACCGGATTTCTGGGATGGTTTCAGTGAATCCTTGTACTAGTTGGTATTATTTAAGTTTAAATTCGAAAAATGGTCTTATTTTATGTGAAAAAGAAGGAAAACCCTTAGATTTTCAATAATATTAAAAGAGGAAATTGATTGGTAATCTAATTCGCTAGCCTCACAGTGATGTCCGGCGCCATCATGGCCCGTAGTGGATTTGGATCGTGACAAAGACGTCCCGACGACCGAGATGTAAGTCTCACATAACTAAGCCACACACATAAGTCCAAGGATGTTTTACGAGTGCTCCGCTTCCGGGCAAGTTCTAATTCTACATTTTAAAGCGAAGATTATGGATAAGAGTACCAATGTAAAATTGCATACACTAAAAATGCCCTTCTTATCAAATAACAGCCGTTACGAGAATTCTAAATAATTCAAGCGTACCTAAATTATGAAAATCCACGGCAGATTTTATTTTGTCACTTTACTTATGTTTCTAGTAATTAGATAGCACATTTTGGCCTATAGACTTTTGTTAACAAGGCTTGACTACCTTTGTTAAGCTTGATATTGTACCTTACCTAATTTTTATTTGAAAAAATAAGTTCTCCGTATAGATATGGAGATAAAAAGTAACTAAAAACATAATTCTTCAAATTTATGTGGATAAGAGACTAACTACTACTTTGAGTCTAGGTGAGCTCAATATAGGTGCTATGTTATGAAAATTGGAAAGAGCATAAAAAAAGAATTTTAATGCAAATTGTTAAGAATGGGATAAGGAAGAATGACCAAAATTAAAATGTAGAATATTTTTAACAAGATTTCTTAATTAGGTAAATTCTTACATGCTTCTTGTAAAATTAAGATTGTTCTACAACAAAAAAGTACTAGTATATTTTATTTCAACAACAATAATAACTCAGTAAAATCCAACAAGTGAGGTCTGAGAAGGGTAGAGCTTACGCAGACCTTACCCTTACCCCAAAGGGCCAGAGAGACTATTTCTGATAGACCATCGGCTCAAGCAATGTTTTAAAAGGCAGGAACGTGATGCGCCACGTTTTTACCTCCAATGAGGCAAGGCATAAGCCCTGAGACATGGGGCGTAAGTCCCAAACACCTTTAAGTTTTATTAATTTTAATATAATATAAAATAAAAAATAATTTTAAAAATTATATTAAAATCACAAAATTATAATAAGTAATCTATTTAAAATATTTATGAATTATAATACAATTATAAATAATACGAAAAATACATATATCATAATATGCAAATTAGTTGTAACGTCGTTACAACTCAAACATCAAAAGTAATTATTCGATACGAATTTTATATGTATCTCTTAAGTAGTACAATTGATATATATATATATATATAGTACAACTCTGAGTCTGCTCGAGGACGAGCGTTTGTTTAAGTTGGGGAGAATGTAACGACCCGGCCCGTCGTTACGGAAATTTCCACCCCGTTACCTTGCATTAACATATCTTATGCTTCTATATCAGTGTTAGAACCTATCGGGTGAGTTTCGGGGTGGTTTCGGACCATTTCTAGGCCATTTTTAACTGCTGGTTTATGTCTGTAGCAGTGTTCTACGCGATCGCGGACAATGGGACGCGATCGCGGTGAGTAAAATGTGCGAAAAGTATTAATGAATCGCGATCGCGTGAAATGCTACGCGATCGCGAAGAAGGAAAATTTCTGTGCATTGATCCTACTTCAGAAGCTCATATCTTTTTATCTAAAAGGAATTTTAAGGTGATTCAAAAATAAAAGTTGTATCTTATCGTGTCTAGTTTTCTGAAAGATAAAGCAATCGTGATTTGGACATCTGTGTAAATAGTTTTGGACGTTACACTATAGGGTGTCCGAGAAGGATCTCTAATACACATGTATATATTGGGAAGCTTATATCTAGAAATGTATATGGATTCAGGAAATGAGTATCAAATCAAAGTTATAGTCCTATGTGTCTAGTTTCCAGAACATCAAACGATTCATCATTCGGAGTTGTGTGCAAAACGTTATGACTATTATACTGAAGCCTGTCCGGAGGAAACCGGAATTTGTTCACCGCGATCGCGAAGGGTAAATTTTGGGCCAAATTTTGTTCTCCGCGATCGCAGAGCCATTCCCGCAATCGCGATGAGTAATATGCCTGGGCAGAATGTTTTTAAAACATTCCAGTCGCGAAATCAACCCATTTTTCCACCATTTTTGGTCATTCTTGAGAGCTTTTGGACGGGAATTGAAGGGATTTCGACGGGGAATCATTGGAGGTAAGTTTTATGAGTTAAATACATGATTTTATCAAAGAATCTTCCATTAATTCTCTGAATTTGGGTAGAAATTGTGAAGGATTGTGGCCTAGATATTGAAAACGAAAAATTGGGTTTTGAAAGGCCAATCGAACTCCGATTTTGGTAAATTTTATATGTACGGACTCGTGGCGAGACGAGGGTTCTGGAAATATGAGTTTCGAGATTTTTCGAGATGTGGGCCCGGGCTCGGGTTTTGCCAATTTCGTGATTTTTGATATTTTTCGAGTTCTTTCGATTGGGTTGATGTTCCATTAGCCTATTTTTGATATATTTGTGCTGATTTGTGCTAGTTTTGATGTGCGTGGATGCCGGTTCGAGGAGCTAAGGCGTCGCGGGCATGAGCTTTCGTCGGTTCGAGGTGGGTAATACTTGTAAATGATGTCCCGAGGGTTAGTAAACCCCGGACTTGCACATCTTAGTGCTGTGTTGAGGTGACTTGCACGCCGGATAACGGGCGTGGGGTAGAGCACCATTGGGGATTGTGACTTGGTCCGTCCCGCATAATAAATAATAACACCTAATTGTTGAAATGAATTGGACTAATTATCATGTTTGGGCTTCGTGCCGATTATTTGAATCCTTCAAAGATTAGTATCATTGTCTTGATAACACTGTACATATTGTTTTATCTAAATTTAAGGTTTTAAATGGTATTTTGCTATTCAGCATTCTTATAAGGTTATGAAAAACTTGAACAAGGTCTTAATAATATTTTAGCTGTGAGCTAATGTGATATTGTTGCCTGTAGGGCTTTCTTGATTATTTGTTAGACTGATTGGGCCGAGGGCCACATGTTAGGGCATGACATTTCATATGAGCATATGCATACACATGCATGGATCGGACTGCACGCCGCAGTGGTATATGGATCGGGCTGCGCGCCGCAGCAGGTGTGATGTTAATATTGTGCTTGGGCTGTAGGAGCCCCTCCCGAGTCTGAACCCCCACAGTGAGCTCGGGTACCCAAATTGGATCGGGCTACACGCCGTAGCGGTCATATGCATTGTATGGCATACATACATTGATTTACGTGTACTACGTGGCATAACATTCAGCACTCATACATTACTGGCACACATGCATTAGTTGCCTTATTGACCAGATCTCCTGGTGTAAATTGATAAGGAGTGTTGAGCCCGAGGGGCTGATTTGAGTGCGGACTTGCACTGCTTGAGATTGTATCCAGGTATTGGTATATTATTATGACAGAAAGTAGCTAAAAATTGAGATTTTTAATGATCTACTCACTTATGCTGGAATGGAATAAAAAGATAGTTCTGTATTGTGTTGCATGAGATAGTGTCTATCGTGGTTTTCTTCCCTTCAGCATTATTTACTTTTATTACTGCTGAGTTGGAAGTACTCACACCCGACTCCCCGCACCTTGTGTGCAGATTCAGGTACATCACAGCAGGGCTGATTCTATTGCTGCTCGGGAGTGCTTTTGGACAGTCGAGGTAGCTGCCAGCCTTCGCATGACCTGATTCTCCAGTTTGTCTATATTTTTGTTCTGACCATCCCACACTTGTGCACAATTATATTCGCTATTTACACTTTGTATACTCTATAGAGGCTCATGACTCTTGACCCTTCGGTCTACGGGAGTTGACACGTGTTGGGACTTAGTTCCCTGTTTTTAATATATCTATCACTGTTATGCTTAAATTGGATAAAGTGAGCTTGTGGATCCGTGATTGTTGTTGATTGGTCGGGCTGGCCTAGCAGTGTGCTGGGTTCCATCACGACCGGATTTGGGGTCGTGACAATATATATATATATATATATGTGTGTGTGTGTGTGTGTGTGTGTGTGTGTGTGTAAAATACATAATTAATCCCCTAACCTATACCCAAAATTCCAACTACACAATTTTTCTTTGCGGGAATCCTATTACCCCCCCTAAACTTATTTTAAATGTAATTATTTGCACCTTTGATGCTGACGTGGCATAGTTTGTGTATTTCACTCTCCCTTAGCAAGAAAAAACGATTTTCAAATTATTTTTTATTCTTTTATACCATTTTTTTCCTTTTTTTTTAATTTCTTCTCTAATTCTGGTGGATATTCATTCACCGACAACTTTGTCTAACTGTTTTTTTTTTCACACACAAATTAAACTCTCAAAAAAATCAATTCATAAGCAAATTAAAATACACTCAGATTTGGAGGGGGGAAATTAATCATCGAAAAACCTTCCCACGCCGGAAAAAATAATGTTTTGAAATTTTAAATGAATTTATTTTTCTCAACTTATATTCATTTTTATTTCTTTTCCTCTTCCTCCCACACATAAATTACACTTTCAAGATATTATATATATATATATATATATATATATATATATATATATATATATATATATATATATATATATATATATATATATATATATATATATATATATATATATATATAATACACTTAGATCGGGATAAAAATCTATCGTCGGAAAAAAAAGATTGCCGAAAAAAATGGTGTTTGTGAAATTCCGAAGACCATCATTTTATGCCGCTGATCACCATTTTATGCCGCCGGTGACCACCATTCTAGCATCATTTATTTTTTAAGTTTTAAGAAGTTAATAAAGTGAAACATAATTCATCTAATTAATTACTACCTAATACTGAGTTCTTAAATTAGAAAGTATTGTATTTTGTAAATGTGAAAAAATATATTTAGAAAAGTAATTATAAAAATTGTACGGACTATTATATAATTAAAGTTAATAAATAAATACTTTTTAAATGAAAGATTTATTTAAAAATTACTATCATAGTAGTCTTAGTGGATAACGTGTAATAATTTTTATTTAATTATGACATAAAATACTCTCAACTTAATGATTTATGATTAAAAAATAATTTTGAGTAGTCAACGATTTATTAAGAATAATTTAAGGATCTACAAGGTTAGTTACTCACAATTGCATAAAGTTCTATTAGGCGATACTAGTACACTGCGCGTTGGGTGTGTCCGGGGCATAAGCCCCGATAGCCAAGGCGTAAGTCTCACATAACTAAGCCTCACACATAAGCTCAGGAGCATTTTATGAGTACTCCTGCCTAGGGCGAGCCCAAACAAGTCCCAATTCTCCCTTTTAAAACAGAGGGCTCAAGGACTAGTATATTTTATTTATTTCCTTATAGAATATATAGAGTACTGTTATGAATCTGTTATCTATATCTATATTTATATCTATATCTATCTATATATTATATTAAAAGCACGAAGACCATTAGTGAAATATCGTTCATCATTTTTACCCTTTAAAAATAGATTTCACATTAGGCAAAATAGTAATTTAGTTATACTAATAATTAAGACTTTAAAATCAACTAAAATCTTGCATATTAAATAATTACCTTTTTTGAGCTACTATGTAGGAAATTTAAATATCTTGAACTTAAACATCAATTAAAATTTTACTTTATAGAGTTAATAATATAAACATAGTAACTAAGTAATAAATAAAGCCAAACCTAAAAATTTCCAAAAACCTATACTTTATTTATGGTGTGAAATTGAATGATAAATAAAGAGCCGAAAGAATATTATTTATTACGTACTCATTTCACCCAAAATTTAACATAAAACTTTTGATCTAACTTATTCTTAGTTATCAGGGATTCATGGTAATGATACACCAAAAATAAAGGAAGAAAAATTATACAGGACCTATAATAAACAAGATCAATGTCAACTTTAATATTGAGTGTATTAACAATAAAGATATTTTCATATGTTTTTTTTGGTAGAAAAGAAAGATATATTTATAAATAATCAAACTTGTAAAGAGTTGTTCAGGAGATGCATTATATGCATCGGAATTACATTACTATGGTCCTTGTGCTTGGCGTTCGCGAGATGGGCTCCGCGTTCGCATAGAATGAGCAGCTGAAGCTTCGCGTTCGCAGGACGGGCTTCGCATTTGCAAAGAGGAATTTTGGCCCAGTGGATTTCTGGTCATCGCGAACGCGAGAAGGCCCTCGCGTTCGCATAGAAGAAAGGTAAGCTGGGCAGAAGGGTTTTATTATGTTATTTCATCCGCGATCCATTCATTATTTCCTCCATTGTTGACCACCTTAAGAGCTTTTGGTAGAAATTGAAGAGGATTTTGACGAGAATTAATTGGAGGTAAGTCTCTTGACCAAAAATTACTATTTTATTGAAGTCGAACCTTTAATTCTTGGAAAATTGGGTGAAATTTTGAAGAACTAGGGCTTGAGTTTTGAAATGAAAATTTGGGATTTGAGGGGGCATTTGAACTCCGATTTTGATAAATTTGATATGTACGGACTTGAGGCGAGGCGAGGAATCCGATGATGTGAATTTTGTAATTTTTCAAGAAGTGGGCCAGGGGCTCAGGTTTTGCCAACTTCGTAATTTTTGATAATTTTCGAGTCTTTTCGATTGGGTTATGTTACCTTAGCCTATTGTGATGTATTCCTTGTGATTTTTGACTAGATTCTACGCATGAGGAAGTTGATTTGCGAGGGAAGTGCAAGGCGAGCTAGGATTTCGGCCGACATGAGGTGTGTAATGGTTGTAAATGATGTTGTGAGGGTTTGAAACCCATGATTTGCACTACGTGGTGCTATGTTGAGTTGAGATACGCGCCATATGACGAGCGTGGTGTTGTTATTGCTGGGGATTTGAATTTGGACTATCCTGATTGATGACTCTACTATATATTTGACTGAGACTGAACTAATATCAATGTATTTTGGGCTAGTTGTCATGTTTGGGGCCTTGTGTAGATCTGTAGAATCCTTAGGGTGTACTTTGTGCTAGTTGACCTTACTTTACTTGTTAAAATCATACTCTCAGTCATACTCTTAACGGTAAAATATAATATGAATAGGTTTTAGGAATTGAGAATTTGAATGAGAAACACGTGGGGTTGGAAATCCTGCCTTAGCTGAGTGATCCCAAATGGCCAGTCTATATTGACTGAGAGGAGTCAAGGACCCCATAGTTAGGGTATTTAATATGTACTAGATTGGGCTGCACGCCGCAGCAGTATATACATATATATGTATGGATCGGAGTGCATGCCGCATCGTGTGTGTATGTGTGTGTGTGTATATATATATATATATATATATATTATGGATCGGATTGCACACCGCAGTATTATAGCGCTTGGGCTGCAGGAGCCCCTCTAGAGTCTACACATCCCTAGTGAGCGCAATCGACTATTATTATTGGATCAGGCTGCACGCCACAGCAGTATATACTATTATTGGATCAGGATGCACGTTGCAGCATTATATATATATATATATATATATATATATATACCGGACTCTATGCTGCAGCACTGTAGATAAATTACCGGGCTCCATGCTGCAGCAGTGTAGGTAAATTACAGGACTTTGGAGAGGAGTAAGGTACTTGCGTACTGGTTTGAGAGATATTCACCTATTTTACGTTACTTAGATGTTGTTTACTACCTTTACTATTTGTTATAGAACTGTGTCTTACGAGAATTCTTACTTTAAGTTGTTATTTATTGCTATTACTCACTGAGTCGGAGTACTCACTTTACTTTCTGCACCTTGTGTGCAGATATAGGGATCCCAGAGGCTTAGTTGAGTTTGTTGTTGCTGCCCAATCTATTTACTGGAGTCATCGAGGTAGCTGCCTGGCGTCCGCATGACCCGATTTCTCTCTTATCCCTTTTTACTTCCGCATCTAGACTTTCATATGTATAGGATGTTACTCAGTTGTATCTAGAGGCTCTGACTCGAGACACCAGATATGTTAGGGGTTGTATTGGCATTATTATGGTTTCCGTACTGCTTTTATTTATTATCACAGATTGAAATTTTACTTAACTGATGATTTAATTCTAATAACTGATAAGGAGTTGCGTATTTGGGGTTGAGAGTGTTCGAATGATCGGGCTTGCGTAACACGGTGTTGGGCCCCATTACGACCGGGATTTGGATCGTGAAACTTGAATTGTTTAAATCACTTTGGATTAGTAAATGAATTTAAAAAGAGATTAAACATCATTTTTACTGAATTGTTAAAAAAAAGAAAAAAAATTCTTAGTTGGATAAATATCTCCGTAAATTCTTGCTTGGCTATTTGAGCATGTATTTATGTGTACATGCGTCGCATGCATGATTCGTGAGCTGGGTGTGTTTATTTATGGAACGGGCTGAAAGTCTCGGCAGATTAAATAGATGCATCAATTGGTTCGGGTCGTTCGACCCTCGGCAGTGCACAATTTACATTCCTGTTGGATAGGGCCATCTCCTCGGTGTGATTTGCGCATGTTATTTTTCGTTTGGAAATTTTATTTTTCTTTCGTGGCTTGATATAAATTGATAAGATAATAAAGAATAAACTTTAGAAGCCCTTGATTAATTGTTGAAGGTATTTTCCGATTTTCTGGCTTCGCGAATTAGAACTACTATATAAATCCTTGATTCTCCTCGCAATTTCTTAAATATTGTTAATTGACCTCTAGTGAGTGTCGAAGTTGGCCATCTCGTCTCTACTTCTTCGAGATAGGCGGGATACTCATTGAGTACACGTTGATTATGTACTCATACTACACTTCTATAAATTATTGTTGCACATGCATATATACCTCTAGCAACCTACTGGGCGTAGCAGCATGGATGACTCTGGGACTAGGTGAGCTGCATCGGTCTAGACGACCCACAGCAAGTGTAGTTCCTTTCAGTATTTTATTATTTATTTCTTGTCCACTGTATTTCGGACAAATGTTATATCCTATTTTCCTTATAAGTAGTTGCTCATGCACTTGTGACACCGGATTCTGGGATGGTTTTTGAGATTTGTACTAATCAGTTATTGTTTTAATTTGAATTGAAGTAAAGATTGTTTTTAATTATGAAAAATGGAAAGAGAAATCTTAGATTTTCAAAATATTAAAAGAGGATTTAAATTTATAATTTAGTTGACTTGCCTGATAGAGGTGTCCGGCGCCATCACGACCCTTAATGGATTTTGGGTCGTGACACCTTAAGAGTTTAATATCAAACTAGATGGTTACGACAAAGCACTACTAGACAAATATTGCATCAGAAATAACTTGGTTGTCACACCTCCTTCTTACGCGCACGCGAGAGCACAAGGGAGTTTTTTCCAATTAAAGGACAATCGAGACGGGATCAATTTATTAAATTCAGAGTCGCCACTTGGAAAAAATAATGGTGTTCCAAGTCACCGGTTTAAATCCCGAACCGAGGAAATTTATGACTCTGTAATACGGTCTGCGAAACTAGAAATCTGGATAAGGAATTCTGTTAACCCGGGAGAAGGTGTTAGGCACTCCCGGATTCCGTGGTTTTAGCACGGTCGCTCAATTGCAATTTTTGTTTCTATCCGATTCTTTTATATATTTTAACTATGTGCTTTTAATGCTCCGCTCTTATTTTTAGAAGAATTGCGACGTTACGAAAACACATTTCGAGCCGCACCGTAACCAGTACGCCTGCGACTCTAATGTATTTCAGTTTCGCCGAGAGTAAGATTTGGGTCACATAAATGCACACCCGTATTCAGGAAAGTAATTTTATTTCAAGTCGTGCCTAAAGAGTCTATCGTCTATTTACTTTGGGAAAAGGACCGTGAAATTCACTAGACGGTCCTTCCAAGTCTAAGTTTTCATGACAACTATTCGAGGGCCCCACAATGGTGTATTTTTGGCGAGGCTCGTCTCGTTTATTTTAAAAGGACAATCCTAAAGTGACTACATTTTTCTACTAAGTTTGTCTCTAAATAAAAGAGAAAAGGTCCTAATTTATTGCATGTTTATAAGCTCGGACCTCTTATTAGTTATTAAATCAATGTGAACGGAAATTGCGCTCGAGCTTGCATAAGGGAAATTGTTTTATGCCTTATTCTACAAGCGAATAATACTAAAACTAAAATTATAAATAGCATACGAATTTGACAAAATATCAGAACAAACTAACCATTCTCTAATTAATTTAAACCGACAGTATTAGATGAATTGAGCCGATGGAGTTAACTATGTGTGATACAAAAGTCATTTTTGAACTTCATGCTAACGTTCATCACTAACATTAGTTACTAATTTTATTCAAATTGCTATTTAAAGCGATGTTATTTACTCGAAGTAACCTAGTAAATTCCGAACTAGATACATCAAACTAACATTTTTGATTGATTATTTTTCCACATAATCCATTGTCTTATACGCAGTGAGGGTGTTGTGGTCTCGAAATAAAGGCGAAGCCCATAATCACTTTTGTTCTAACTAATAGAGCCTATCACATACCAAACTCTTCATGGCCTAACTCATGGATTGCTTATTGTATTTTGCAAGAAACCTAGCTGTAAATTATCTTCCTTAATAACAATTGAACCTCTGTTTTTTTCATTATCATAATAGAAGTATACTAAACCTTCAAATGAATGCTCACTCTATTATATTAACAATCGTTAAACCAAAGCTACTAACTCTTTGATTGTTAGCTGCATACTACTAAACATAAGAATCTATTACTAACATGAAACAGAACCAAAATTATCTAAAGTTCTGAAAACTCATTAGCGTTACAACCCAAACCCACTGTTAAAATAACGAGAAACTAATTACACATTCATCCGGACTTAACTCAAATCACTATGATACTATAAAGTACGAACTTCATAACATATTTCTTAAATTGATATCGGTTTGCAAATGAAAACAGTGAAGTTGAAAGAGATCCACAAAAGGGGGAATCGTCACTTCAATTTACTCCCGTAAAGCATGAGTTTACAAATGTGTACCTGGAAATTGTCAAAGATGAAAGGCTACGGTATCAGCTAGGCAGTAATAGCAACAACAGCGGCAGCGATCCAACAACAACAACACACCACAACAAAACAGCGAGAAAAACACAACAAAGACAGCCGCAACTGTGTGCAGCAGCCGCGGGCAGCAACAGTATGCAGCAGCCGCGAAGAACAAAGCAGCAACAGTAGGCTGCAACGATGGCAGCAACAGTGTGCAAACCGAAACAAACAAACAGCAGCAACAGTGTGCAAACCGAAACAAACAACAGCAGATACGCCACAGTCAAACTCAGTAGCACAGCAACAAACAACCCGAGAACAACAGCAACCAAACGACCACTATGCAACAGTGTATACAGTGTGTATGTGTGTGTGTAAGAATATCTCTGTCTATGTCTTTTTTTTTTCTACTCTCGAATTAAATCCCTCTTTATAGCTCAAAAGACCCCCTCCCCCTAAATGACTTCTTGATTCAAGTTAAATGGTTCCCCATGCTTACTTGTTTGGTTCCCCATGCTTACTTGTTTTGTTCCCCACTAACACTTGTCTTTTCCTTAATTAATTCAAAAGTTATGGGCAACATATTTAATTACTTCTTTTAACATCTTCCAAAGCCACTATGTCTTGTTCCTCACTAAGTATTAAACAATACCTCTTTTTTAATGTTATTAGTGTTTAGTGGATAAAATACTTTAACATAAATAATTCTTTAAGTTTTCAATTTCCATATTACCCCTACTTCTCAAGACTTATTACATTCCTAATTTCTGTATTTTACTCCTATTTTAACACATTTTCAGATTTGTATTTAACAAATAGCCACAATTAAGTGACTATTGCTCAATTAACCCATTAACCCTCCCAACTACTTTAAATTCAGATTAATTCACTAATTAAAATCATCTTTCATCAATAGCCAACCTTAAGCAGTCTTACAAATACAGCCACTTATGATTAATTATCCGATTAACAAGACTCGAGGGAACAATTGATAGATGGTGAGTCTTATTACTCGAGCTAACTAGTCGCGATTGATTCTATTTAGTAAGAACACCTTAGGTTGCTACGAATCGTATGATTTCAACTATTGACTTAATGTGAGTCTCAACTAGTCTAAGGGACGAAATCACTAATCGAGCTTTAATCATTAACTACAGCTATAACCAATACATCCTAAATGTTATTCAATCATCGAATCCACTAATCAATCAATTAATCCACTTGAACTTTCAAAAACAGAATCAAACAGGTTCAAATATTTCCCATTATCAATGGGTCAACTAACCAAGACTTGTCAAATTAGAAGAGCCAACAGAATTCAGAAAGAGGGCCATTTCCCCGACAAACAACAGAAACTAACATTTTAACAGATTCACAAGATATTCGCAATGCATTTAGTAGACTAATCAAATCGCAGAATACTTATTCGACCTAATATTAACAGAAAAAAAACTAATTAATACTAGTAAGTGAACCTAATTAATCTATTATCAAAATCAGAAGCATTTAACTCTAACAAAGATTAATACCAAATTAACCAAAACAAATCCAATAATCAACTAGTAATTCCCAACAATCAAAAATATGAAACATGAAACAATAAGTAATTCAAAATCAGAAATCAGAAATCAACAAATATGGTTATAATAGAAACTAACAATTATTCAATTAATTAGCAGAAACTAACATATCCTAGTAAAAAATCAAAACCAGTCGTAAATCTAACAATCATCGATTCGGCGAGAACCAAACACGGACAATTATTAACAATAAACAAGAAACAGATTCAAAACTGAAACATCATATTAACAGATTCTAAAAAATGACGGAAAGAGACGAGGATCACTTAGTATCAGAACAACGGGACCAAATGAACACTATAAACATACTGAACAAAAAGAAATTGAATTCATATGCAAGATTGATAGGCAACGAAGAGAAAAGAACCAAAGGATATTCGAAACAAAAGTAACAGCACGCAATTACTGAAATAATCGTAATTTGTACAAAACACATTGACACCACCTATACGAAACCAAAGCATCGACAAATTCGGAAAGCAATCAGTCAGAATTTTATGGTTACTATTTATTCTCTCCAATACCCTTTAACACTTTATAAATTTCTTTATTCACAGTATCAATTAAACAAAGCATTTGATCATCCAAAGTTCACTATAATCCCCTAATATGGCCAACTTCAGATTACTCTAATGAGGAAACAAACACATCACCATAGCCATATATCATAAATTTATTCAACTTTGAAGCCACCAAAATGTTAATCGAAGCTCCTTAAGGCCTTGTATCTAAGTGAATAACTGTAACAGACAATCAAAAACTCATTCTAATCATTAAATCCACCCGAACATGGAGTAAACCAGCAGACATGAAGCAACCGAATAGTAGAATATCAGTAAAACAGAGCGATGGAGCATAGCTAATGAAGCAACAAAATCACGATGTCAAGCAAAATAGAGTAGAAAGAATGAGAAATGAACCTCAAATGAATCTGAAAATTAAGTGTGAGGCAATTTTGGACGAACAGCGAATTGGAATTCGAATTGGCACCGGGTCTTCGACTCCAAACTAGACCTCAATCACACTGAACACTTTGAAGCCTTTCAATATATTAACGATCTTCCAACGGGTTACAAGAAGAATACAGCACTATTGCTAAACACGAACAGACCCGACGCAGCCTCGAATCGGAGTCAAAGTTCAACAGCGAACCTCGGACTGGCCTCGAACGACACTCAATCAATGATGCATCGATGTGCAACAATTGCCAATACACCAAGCGAGAGGAGAAAGAAATTCAAATGGAAATCACAGAGAAGAGCATAGCAGTAGAAGCATCAATGGCGAAGGAGGGTGCAACAATATTGGGGAGAATATTTTATCAATAAACTGAGAAAGGAGGTCGCCGGGTTTTGGTTGTTGGCGGCTGATGTTGGGGCGGTTGGTTTTCTTTACTGTTGCGGCTGGTGTTCTGTTGAGTGGCGGCTGTAGCTCTTAGTTGTTCTGATGAAGATGGAGGCTGGGCTGTTGGTGTTGTTGATAGAGAGGAGGGGCGGCGGCAGGAGAGATCACTAGGAGAAGAGGCGGCCGGGTTTTTCAGCTAGGGTTAGCTCTTGTTCTTTTGTTGAAGAAGGTGGCGGCTGGGAGCTCCTTCAGCTCTTGGTTTTTTCTTTTGCTCGTGTAGTGTTATGTTGTGAAGAAGAAGAGAGGGTTGGGTGGCTGGGTAGGGTTAGGGAGAGTTTATTTGAGTTGGGCTTTGATTTGGGAATTGGACTAAGTTAAACGTTTGGGCTCGGATCTTTGGCCCAAATCCGATTTTCCTTTATTTTCTCTCATTTAATTTAACTCCTAATTTAAGAGAAAAATAAGATAATCAAATTAGCTAACACTAATTATACTAACAATTGTATCAATTAGACATAAAAATACGCAATTAGGCATTTGAATGCTAAAAATGTAAAAAAACAATGAATTATATTTTTTGTGATTTTCATTTTTGTAAGATAAAATTAATTACTCTTAATTTCAAAGCTAGAGAAGAAAACGTAAGCACGACATATTTTTGTATTCTTTATTAATTTAAACACATATAATCACGCTCATACGAATTCAAACAAATACCAAAAGTAACACAAAAATTCACGAAATACTGTGGGAGTAATTCATGTTAGGCAAAAATCACGTGCTCACAGCTGCCCCTCTTTGCGCGGAAACAACGAAGAGTTTTCGTGCAAAGATAAGTGAGCGGATATAAGCGATTTTTGCCCATTTGAGCACTCCGTGGGAAGCATTTTGAAAGAGTTTGACCGAGCCTTTGCTTCGGAGGCCTCCTACATATCCTGGGCTAAACAGGAATCAGGTCAATGTAGTTCGGGAAGTTCTGGTAGCTGGGACTACCATGACTGCTGTGATCTTGCTGTTACTGTTGTTGCCGCTGTTACTGCTGTTGCCAATGCTTAACTGATCCCCTTATTACACCGTGCTAAACAAAATAAGAAGCTAGACTAAGTTACAGTACTACAAATTCTTATCTATCTCTTTTAACTTGGCCTTGTCAGGCTCCTTGCCATCCTGTCTGACTTGACGTTCCTTCTGATGTTTCTTCTCTTCTGCCAGTTGTTATTTCGGTCTATCTTGATTGCCGAACCCCCGACCGTTGTTTCCTTCTTTATGATCTTTGAACTATTCTCCTTCGCAATCCTGAATATATCTGTTCTGATCCTTGTTGCCTCCCTCTGCTTACGAACTTGGATTCATGCCGGAGATTTCTGTTACATTCAACCGCTTTCCTCGACCAAAATAGATCGCCACTCCATTCTCCAGGCGGGCTCCCTGACTTCAACCACTACTTCAAAATAAAATCGCCACTCCATTCTCCAGGCGGGCTCCCTGACTTTAACTACCACTCAAAATAAAATTGCCACTCCATTCTCCAGGCGGGCTCCCTGACTTCAACTATAACTTTAAAATTAAATCGCCACTCCATTCTCCAGGCGGGCTCCCCGACTTCAACTATAACTTCAAAATTAAATCGCCACTCCATTCTCCGGGCGGGCTCCCCTGACTTCGACTACTACTTCAAAATAAATCGCCACTCCATTCTCCGGGCGGGCTCCCCGACTTCAACTACTATTTCAAAAATAAAATCGCCACTCCATTCTCCGGGCGGGCTCCCGACTTCAACTACTACTTCGAAATAAAATCGCCACTCCATTCTCCGGGCGGGCTCCCCTGACTTCAACTACTACCGCAAAAATAAAATCGCCATTCCATTCTCCAGGCGGGCTCCCCGACTTCAACTACTACTTCAAAATAAATCGCCACTCCATTCTTCTCAGGCGGGCTCCCCGACTTCAACTACTATTTCAAAATTAAATCGCCACTCCATTCTCCAGGCGGGCTCCCCGACTTCAACTACTACTTCGAAATAAAATCGCCACTCCATTCTCCGGGCGGGCTCCCCGACTTCAACTATAACTTCAAAATTAAATCGCCACTCCATTCTCCGGGCGGGCTCCCCTGACTTCAACTACTACTTCAAAACAAATCGCCACTCCATTCTCCAGGCGGGCTCCCCGACTTCAACTACTATTTCAAAAATAAAATCGCCACTCCATTCTCCGGGCGGGCTCCCTGACTTCAACTACTACTTCGGAAATAAAATCGCCACTCCATTCTCCAGGCGGGCTCCCCGACTTCAACTACTACCGCAAAAATAAAATCGCCACTCCATTCTCCAGGCGGGCTCCCTGACTTCAACTACTACTTCAAAATGAATCGCCACTCCATTCTCCAGGCGGGCTCCCTGACTTCAACTACTATTTCAAAAATAAAATCGCCACTCCATTCTCCAGGCGGGCTCCCTGACTTCAACTACTACTTCAAAATAAAATCGCCACTCCATTCTCCAGGCGGGCTCCCTGACTTCAACTACTACTTTAAAATAAAATCGCCACTCCATTCTCCAGGCGGGCTCCCTGACTTCAACTACTACTCATTGATTTCCTCCTATCTTGATTACCTTCCTTTGCCTTTTGTACCATTTCCTTGTTCCTGCATTACCTCTCGGACCACCTTCTCTTCTGAATTATCCCGTCTTGGAATTTCCTTCCCCTGGGTCGCATTACTTTTCTTCTGGCTGCTGGGGATATTTTTGGAACTGTTTACTTGCCTGCTGGGGATGATGCTGCTGAGGAAGTATTCTTTGTTTCCTTCACCCCTCATTCTCTTCCTTCTTCCCATGCCTCCTCTGGGACTCACGCTCTTGCCTCCTCGAGCAAATTACGGGATGTAATACTGCTGGGGGAATCTCGAATCCATTGTTCCATTTTTCCATCAACTGCTGGGGATGATACCAGGCTCAAAGATCATCCCATCGTTTCGTCTGGCCTTTCTCAAAACTATTCTGCTCGGAGCTGGTATTTTCCCGAAATCTGGTGTTGCTTTCTACCCTTACCCTCTGAGTCTTGGCTTTCAAGAAAATTTTCGCAACAGGAGAAAATTTTCTGCCCCAGTTTGATAAACTTCCGGACGGTATGCTTTTCCGCCAACGAACCTTCTTTTCCTGCCTTAAATCAAAGAAAAATTGTTAGTTTCAAAATGCCGTGAGTGGTCGTGCCACTCTTGTTGGGGCCATTCTCTTTCAGCTGCTTGGCCTCTCTCGAACTTTGAGGACGACGTTGACGCTTGCTGGGGACGGTGCTCTTTCCACGAAAGACCTCTCATCTTTCCTTTTATTCCAATCTTTGGTTTGATCCGACTCTTTTTAGCCGGTGATCTGTTGCGTGAAATCATCTTTCGGACATGCCACATGTGTCCATCACACTCCATAATGCTTGCGAACCTTCCACTCAGCCTGTCATCCCAATCTTGCTATCGTAATGACTTCTGTCTTATTGCCTCGTTCCACGCCTATCCACTTTCAATATACTGCTTTGGGAGACTTGGTAGTAAGCTTTGAAAAATCAACTTTCGAAAAATGAAAGAAAAGAAAAGAATACTGACCGCAAATGACAAAAGAAGAGAAAAACTTTTCTGAACTCAAAAATAGGAAAACTTATCTGAATGTGTGCCCGATCCAATGGTTATGCCGCGCCTTTGAGATTAAACTACCCAGTCTATTCATATCAATCACTTTCTGATGACGCGTTCTGCTATAGGTAAACGGATGTCCAAACCTTGTCTCATGCAGACATCTTGTAACCATCTCGTCTTGTCACCTCACAGTGCCCTTCAAAGGGTTTTCACTAATGAGATTCTCTCATTTCTCTCTATCTCCCGTCGCCTTAAGGTGCCCGTAAAGGTTTTCACCGTAAGACTCTCTCATTTTCATTTCTCTCAACTTCCTTCGCCTTAAGGTGCCCTCGAGGGTTTTCACCGTTAAGACTCTCTCATTTACGTTTTCTTTCCCTGCGGCGGGGTATCACCCCTGAGATTCCTTCTAGGGCGTTATCCCCTTTCGGCTTGTGCATCCTTCATTCAATCGAGGGTCGAGATGTCACTCTTGGCTTTTGTTCACATGACTTGGCACTTCTCAAATACTGATCGAGAGGTCTTTCTGGTTCTTAATATGGTTTCCGCGCGTGAGGCCGAAGAAAAGGGGTTTAGCCTCAACGGTTAGCTTATTACAACTTTCGGAATCCACACTATCTTTCCAACGAAACAATGACTTCTGCCCCAGTTTTGTTGCTTGGGGATTTTTGATTTTTATTTTATTATGACCGAGCCGTGTGGCGCCTACGTATCCTTCTCGAGGAATCAGGTCGAACGTAGTTCACTTTTTCTTGTATTACTTCTTTGTTTCTTTTCTATTCTGTTACACATCTTCCTTGATGATTTCGAAAGAGGGTATATGAAAGAATAATTAAGGCTCAAATGGGGAAACAAAGGTTAAAGTGTTTGGGTAGTAGAAAAATTGCCTCTGTCATTTCATTCTCCGAAAAATGCCAAATACACACAAACGAAACCAAATGTTGACAAATGCATCAAAGAATTACACATAATATCTCTTAACTGCATCAGAATTGATAGCCATATCGGTGCATCTTCCCTCGACATCAGTCAGACATAGAGCGCCGTTGGATAATACTCTAGTCACCACAAAAGGTCCCTGCCAATTTGGAGCGAACTTGCCTTTCGCCTCGGCCTGATGTGGTAGAACTCTCTTCAGCACATGCTGTCCCACCTCAAATCTCCTGGGACGCACCTTCTTGTTATATGCTCTCGCCATTCTCTTTTGATACAATTGGCCGTGACATACTGCTGTCAATCTCTTTTCATCGATCAAGCTCAATTGCTCTAATCGGGTTTTGACCCACTCGTCGTCATCAATCTCGGCTTCGGCGACAATTCGGAGGGATGGGATTTCAACTTCTGCTGGTATTACTGCTTCAGTCCCGTACACCAACAAGTAAGGAGTTGCACCTACCGAAGTCCGGACGGTAGTGCGATAACCCAACAGCGCAAATGGTAACTTTTCATGCCACTGCCTAGACCCTTCTATCATCTTCCTCAATATCTTCTTTATGTTCTTGTTTGTTGCCTCGACCGCACCGTTTGCTTTTGGGCGATACGGTGTGGAATTTCGGTGTGTAATCTTGAACTGTTGACATACCTCTTTCATCAATCCACTGTTAAGATTTGCACCGTTATCCGTAATGATCATCTTTGGAATTCCAAACCTACAAATGATGTGGGAGTGTACGAAGTCCACTACCGCCTTCTTGGTCACTGATTTGAATGTTTTGGCCTCCACCCACTTGGTAAAATAATCGATCGTTACCAGGATGAACCTATGACCATTGGAAGTCGCAGGCTCTATAGGTCCAATAACATCCATACCCCATGCGACAAATGGCCATGGTGCTGACATTGTATGCAATTCAGTCGGTGGAGAATGAATCAAATCTCCGTGTATCTGACACCGATGGCATCTTCGCACGAAACTTATACAATCACGCTCCATCGTGAGCCAGTAATATCCTGCTCGAAGAATCTTCTTTGCCAATACGTATCCGCTCATGTGTGGTCCACAAACTCCCGAGTGTATATCCGTCATCACTGTTGTGGCTTGACTTGCATCTATACATCTCAATAATCCCAAATCCGGGGTTCTTTTGTATAGCGCCCCTCCACTGAGGAAAAATCCGTTTGCCAATCGCCGGATAGCCCTCTTCTGATCTCCGGTTGCCTGCTCCGGGTATATTCCCAACCTGAGGTACTCTTTGACATCATGAAACCATGGCTCACCATCCATCTCTTCTTCAATCACATTACAATAAGTATGCTGATTCCGGATCTGGATATGTAATGGATCGACACGAACCTTGTCGGGGTGGTGTAGCATTGACGCTAAAGTAGCCAACGCGTCGGCAACCTCATTATGCATCCTTGGGATGTGTCTGAATTCTACTGATCGAAAGCGCTTGGTCAGATCATGCAAGCACCGACGATACGGGATAAGCTTTAAATCTCTGGTTTCCCATTCTCCCTGAATCTGATGTACCAGAAGGTCCGAGTCTCCCAAGACCAAGACGTCCTGTACATCCATGTCCACCGCTAATCGCAACCCCAAGATACATGCCTCGTACTCGGCCATATTATTGGTACAATGAAAACGCAGTTGAGCAGTAACAGGATAATGATGTCCTGTTTCAGATATGAGCGCAGCCCCTACTCCGACTCCTTTTGCGTTCGCCGCTCCGTCGAAGAAGAGCTTCCACCCTGGATCCTTGGTTAGTTCTAACCCCTCAATTTGCAATACTTCTTCGTCTGGAAAATACGTCCTCAAAGGTTCGTATTCGTCATCAACGGGATTTTCAGCTAAGTGATCGGCCAGGGCTTGAGCTTTCATAGCCGTCCTTGTCACGTATATGATGTCGAATTCCGTAAGTAATATTTGCCATTTTGCTAACCTCCCTGTAGGCATAGGTTTCTGGAAAATATACTTCAACGGATCCAGACGCGAAATGAGGTAAGTGGTGTAAGAAGACAAGTAGTGTTTCAGCTTTTGGGCTACCCAAGTCAGAGCGCAACATGTCTTTTCTAGATGAGTGTACTTGACCTCGTGGACTGTGAACTTCTTACTGAGGTAGTAAATGGCCCGTTCCTTCCTGCCGGTAAGATCATGCTGCCCCAGTACGCAGCCAAACGAGTTCTCCAAGACCGTCAGATAAAGAATCAGGGGTCTACCTGGCTCAGGCGGAACTAGTACGGGTGGATTTGACGGATACCCTTTGATCCGGTCAAACGCTTCTTGACATTCTGCCGTCCATTCTATCGCAGCGTCTTTCTTCAATAGGCGGAATATGGGTTCACAGGTTGCCGTAAGCTGGGCAATAAACCTACTGATGTAATTCAACCTTCCCAACAGACTCATTACCTCTGTTTTATTCTTTGGCGGGGGTAACTCCTGAATGGACTTGATTTTGGATGGGTCCAACTCAATGCCCCGTCGGCTGACGATGAATCCTAGCAACTTTCCTGATGGGACTCCGAATGCGCATTTGGCCGGATTGAGCTTGATGTCGTACCTTCGAAGTCTTTGAAAGAACTTCCTGAGGTCGGCAACATGGTCTTCTTGACGTCGGGATTTTACGATCACATCATCCACGTACACTTCAATTTCCTTGTGTATCATGTCATGGAATACCGTAGTCATCGCCCTCATATATGTTGCCCCTGCATTCTTCAAACCAAACGGCATCACTCGGTAGCAATAAGTCCCCCACGGTGTGATAAAAGCCGTCTTTTCTGCGTCCTCTTCATCCATCAAAATCTGATGATATCCCGCATAACAGTCCACAAAGGATCCGATTTCGCGTCCGGCGCAATTATCAATTAGGATATGGATATTGGGAAGCGGGAAATTATCCTTAGGACTCGCCTTGTTGAGGTTGCGATAGTCCACACATACTCTGATCTTTCCGTCTTTCTTTGGCACCGGTACTACGTTAGCCAACCATTCAGGGTATCGAGTGACACGAATGACTTTCGCCTGCAACCTGCTTGGTTACCTCCTCCTTAATCTTCACACTCATCTCCGTCTTGAATTTCCGCAGCTTTTGCTTGACGGGAGGATATGCCGGATCAGTGGGTAATCTATGAACCACTAGATCAGTGCTGAGTCCCGGCATGTCGTCGTATGACCATGCGAAAATATCTTTAAACTCCATGAGTGTTTTGATCAATTCTTCTCTCAGATTGGGTTCAATATGGACACTTATCCGGGTTTCTTTGACGTCATCCGCATTCCCTAGATTAACGGCCTCAGTATCATTTAAATTCGGTTTGGGTTTTTCCTCGAAGTGGCTTAATTCTTCACCGATTTCTTCTACGGCTTCATCATCGCCGTACTCTGACTCACTCTCGTCACTTCTTATTTCATGCGTTATTATTTCCAAACCCGATTGACTTTCTAGACTGGGTTGATTAATCTTTAAGCACGCCATATCATTAAGATCAGTTGAAAGAAGGCTGTTCAGAAAATAAAAAGAAGGAAAAATAAACAAAATTAGACACGAAGGGAACCAAATTTTCATTAAGGAGAATGGTACAAGGGAAAACAAACTGCAAACTTAAATCAAAAACGAACTAAAAACAACTGGATTTTACTCCGGGGACAAACCCCCAACACAAAATTTCGAAAGAAAAACAATCCAAGACAAACTACCAAGACTCCTTCCGGACAGGGAGAGGAGTAGCCTTCCAGTTATTCAGTTTTGCCTTTGGTCCCACAAACTGTATCTCGGCATGACTGGATCCTTCACCATCCTCGAGCATACATACATCTGTGAATAGGTCCTCGAACTTCCTGAAGAACTCTTCGTCCGGCCTGATCGTAGGACCGGGAATCTTTGTCGTTGGATATCCTCTTGCTCCGGACCTGACAAAAGATTGGGAAAGGCGTGGAACAGGCTTCGGGAGCACCCATGTCTTCTGCTTACTCCTTTTTGCTCGCCGGATGTCTTCTGATGTTGGCTGGAATCCCAAGCCGAAGGTTCCCAAGTTTTCGACCACCGATACCGGTTGTATGATTCCTTGCAGAGATGCACCTAGACCTTTACCGGGTATGAAACCATGTCGCAACATTTCATGAGCCACCATGACATCTGCGATAATTGTTCTGTCATTGGGAATGCGTTCCCCTTCTGGAACTCGGTTGGCGGACGCCACATCGCAGACCTGATATACCCACGGCCCAACATCTTCTTCTGTTTCAACAAAGGGAATGATGGTGCCCGATTGTGGATCGTTCTCTCCATGGACGACGATCTCCTGTTGGTCCCACTCAAACTTGACGAGTTGGTGTAAGCTGGATGGAACTGCTCTTGCGGCATGGATCCACGGTCGCCCTATCAGAAGGTTATATGACACCACCATGTCCAGCACCTGGAATTCCATGGTGAACTCCACTGGCCCGATTGTCAAGATTAGCACTATGTCACCAACCGACGCTTTGCCTCCTCCGTCAAACCCTCGAACGATACCCTGTTCTTGCGTACCCTGCCGATGTCTACTTTCAACTTGTCCAATGTAGAGAGAGGACAAATGTTAGCACTGGATCCATTATCGACAAGGACTTTGGTGACCACCGCCTCCTCACACTTCACCGTAAGATATAAGGCCTTGTTGTGCTCGGTGCCTTCCTCAAGCAACTCATCATCGGTGAAGGTGATCCGATTTGCTTCGAAGATCCTATTGGTGATCTTCTCCAAATGGCTCACTGAGATTTTATCCGGTACATGTGCCTCATTCAGGACTTTCATCAATGCTTGCCGATGTTCTTCAGAATGTATCAGCAAGGATAGCAATGATATTTGCGCCGGAGTCTTCTTCAATTGCTCTAAGACGGAGTAGTCGTGCAGCTTCATCTTTTTCAAGAATTCTTCCGCCTCTTCATCAGTGACCGGCTTTTTCAATACTGCCGGAGTGGTCTTCCTCAATTCCGCGGGGGCAAAACATCTCCCCGAGCGGGTCAACCCTTGGGCTTCACAAACTTCTCTTTCACTTCCTTTCCTTTGTAGGTCGTTGTAATCCGAGCATAATTCCACGGAACAGCCCGGCTATCAGTTATTGGCAACTGTGTTGCCGGCTGGATGATGAAAGGATCCATTCGAACGCCTGCTACTGTCAAGATGGGCTTGATTGCTGCCCCTGGTACAACTATCTTGGCCGGCTTCACCGGTACTTCGTTCACACTTTCCTTTTCTGCTTCCGACTCTCCTGGTATGTCCTTCTTGCAACTGGGCGACTCATCAAGGCTTGGCCCTTTTCTCGTTCCTGCCTCGCTAGACTTAATCATCATTACCATCTGAGAGGCTTTCTCCTTTCCTTCTTCCACCCGAACCAACTCGATCATGTTGGTCTCGTGATGAGTTGGAAGCGGGTTCTGGTTGATGTTGGGCTCTGTTGGAGTCTGGACCTCAATCCTGCGAGTGTCGATGAGCTCCCGAATGGCCGTTTTCAACCTCCAACATTTTTCCGTGTCGTGTCCTGGACATCCTGAGCAATATGCACAATTTACTGAGTGGTCCAGGTTCTTCGGAAGAGGGTTTGGCAGCTTAGCTTCAACCGGATTCAGCAACCCTACTTGCTTTAACCGGTGGAACAGGCTGGTGTAAGATTCCCCCAAGGGAGTGAAATTCTTTGGCCTTGGCGCCCTGTCGCCCCTGAATGCCTGGTTCGGACGGAAACTCGCGCCCGAGGGGTTTCTGTAAGCTCTTGGGGGTGGATGATTGTTCTGGGGGTTCGGTGCACGCCACGGTGCATGAACGGGAGGTGCAGAATAGGACTGTGCATGGTGGACAGTAAAATGGGGATCAGTTGCGGGATAGTAATGTTGCGGGTGACTATATGGGTTGTGAGAGTAATTTTGGTGGTGAGGTTGGGGTGGGCTATATTGGGGTGCGGGGCCTCTATTTCTAAACCATGCCCCGGACTCGACGGCCGCAACTTCCTCTCTCCTCTTTTTCCCCAGTACTCCTCCAGTACCACTTTGGATAGCCTGAGTGGTGGCTTTCAGTGTTGAGTAACTCATGATCTTGTTGGCCTTCAAACCTTCCTCGATCATACCCCCCATTTTTATCACCTCAGTGAATGATTTGCCTACGGACGTTACCAGATGTCCGAAGTAGGTGGGCTCTAATGTCTGCAAGAAGTAGTCCACCATCTCGCTCTCTCTCATCGGCGGATCTACCATGGCCGCCTGTTCCCTCCAACGGAAACCGAATTCCCTGAAGCTTTCAGCGGGCTTCTTCTCTAATTTTAACAATGATAGGCGGTCGGGGATTATCTCAAGATTGTACTGGAACTGGCCGATAAAAGCTTGAGCCAAATCGTCCCACGTAAACCATCTACTGGGATCCTGTCTAGTGTACCACTCCAGCGCAGATCCTCCCAGACTCTGGCCGAAGTAAGCTATCAGAAGCTCGTCCCGTCCTCCGGCCCCTCTCATTTTACTGCAAAACCCTCGCAGGTGGGCCACCGGGTCACCATGCCCCTCGTATAGGTCGAATTTGGGCATTTTAAACCCTGCTGGCAACTGGACGTCCGGAAATGGACACGGATCCTTATAGGCGACGCTGACCTGGTTGCCCAAACCGTGCATGTTCCTGAAGGACTGCTCCAGGCTTTTAACTTTTCTGACAACTTCCTCGTGTTCCGAACTTTGGAAGTGCTTTTCGGTTCTGCCGGATTATCCCAGTGAGGTGTATGTGATTGTGGTTCAGGAGCCCTGAAAGTAGGCTCCGGAGGATAGTAAGAGTTGTCATGGATCTGAACATATGGCTCGCTGGCCGGCCTTTGCAGAGGAGCAGGTGGAGGTGCCACAAAAACAGGGGGGGCTGGAGGAGGATTTGGTTTGGTTGGTGGAATGTGGGTGGCATATGGGTTCTCCCCCTGAAAGTACGGATAGATCGGGGCGCTTGTCGAAGGATCGATGGGCGGATGTTCCGGAGCTGAGGCGAGAGTAGGGCGGTTTGGTGAAGACTGTTCCCTGGCCCAGGCCAGGTGCATCTCTGTTATCTGTTGTTTTAACCGGTCTACCTCTTCTTTCATGATTTGTAGCTATGATTTTTCTTCCTCGAGACTCTTGCCAGAACTAGACATGCTTACTGTAACCGGTCCTTTGGATCTAGTACGGTAGTGATGGCTGGCCAGTATATTCTGTCAAACCAACTGCTAAACTTTTCTGGAAATGCAACAAACTTGTTAGTTTACCGAGTTTGACAGATATGTTATAGCACGTTGGATGCAATGCACCTAACCAAATAACCCTTTCTACATGTACTCTTAACATGCGTCATTCCGGCCCTTTTTCTTTTTCTTTTTCTTCTTTTTTTCTTTTTCGACTATCTTTGCGAGCCTTATTGTTATTTAACCTTTGGATTCTTTTCCTTTCTTTTTAGTGGTGGTCGAATCTTATGTGGATTGCCTA
Source organism: Nicotiana noctiflora (assembly GCA_032618575.1). Lineage (NCBI taxonomy): Eukaryota > Viridiplantae > Streptophyta > Magnoliopsida > Solanales > Solanaceae > Nicotiana > Nicotiana noctiflora. The sequence continues at coordinate 288,032 of JASVEL010012175.1, forward strand.
CGTATCACGACCCCGCGTGAATCAGACCGAGCGTAGTTCTGGTAACAAGATTGTGGCAAAATTCAGTAACTTTTATATCAAATAAAACCTCAAAGTTACAAAAAAAACCTTAAAGTTACAAAACAAATCTTACAACATAAAAGGAATGCTTGACTCGAAAACGTAAAATAACATGCCAACTGGCTTGACCCAATATTTCAAAAATACATTTTTAATCAAAGGTCTACTGCTCTAAAATTCCTAGGGGCCCGCGAGGCATCATTCGGCCTTGCCGCGGGCATGGGTGTGAGGTCCTTGTGTAGTCCCCTTAATTCTTCCATGATCCGATGAACATAACCCATAATTGAGGCGAAGAGGTCGGCGCGGGGCATTCGTTCACAAGCTAGGCATTTCATGGTGACATAGTGCCCGATTTCTCCAATTCTGTCCTTGATCATGTCCCTTTCTCCGAGTAGCCGCTCTATCTGCTGGTTTTTCGCCCCCAATCTTTGAGCGTTGTTGGTGACTTGGTCTAGGAGCCTGTATATTTGCTCTTGCAGTCGAGCCATCAAGTTGTGGCAACGGTCGAGGTCTGCTCTGGCATCTTGGGCTTGCTTAAAAACCCGCTCTCTGAGGATAACATTTGCTTCCCTTAAACTGGTGACGATATCAGTGTAATCCTCTTCCACCCGTTGTAGGTGAAGTGCATGTTGATGTGCCTCCTTTCTCCAGCTAGCTCGGATCCTCACTATTTGGGCCTTAGACTCTTCCAATTCTCTTTGGACATCGGCAACCTGGCTTTTCAAACCCTTTATCAATTTTTCGTCCGCCCGACTCCTCAACTGTCTGTCAGCATCCCTTTTCATTTGCTGGATTTGAGCTCTCAGAAAGTCATTTTCTTGTGCCAACTTCTTTTTATCTCCTTCGTTGGCGGCGGCCTGCACATCCCTTTCAAATTGAAGATCTTGGACCCGTTGCTCTATCTTGCCAATCCTGGTTCTGTAAACCTCCTCCTTAGCCAACCAATCCCATTGGTCTTGGGACGCTTCAGCAAATTCCCTGAGGTGAGGTCTTTTGGCTGGTCTTTCCCCTGACGTTTCTCCTTTGTACCAAGTAAGATATCTGGGTACAGCCTCTCCTCTAGCTCGATCCTGCACACAAGTGTTTGCCTCCAGATACTGGCATTTGCTCCAGATCTGGCGAACCCTCGCTTCCGGGAATTGACCGTCGGGACCAATTTCAATAACATGGGTACTCAGGTCTTCTTCTTTGGGTACTATCTGGCACCTCCCGAGTTGTCTCAACACCCGATGGGGCGCATAAGGTTGAATGCTTTTAAGTCCCATTAAGAGAAAGGGGGACCTAGCTGCTGGCATGTACACGATTCTGTCTATCTGCAACCAACCCAACGTCCATTGTATTTGGCTTGCGTTGAGAGCCTGAAAGTATGCCCTCCATGCCAATGTTCCTTCAGGCAAGACGACTCCTATCAATCCTTGTATAGAATTCGCTTATGCAAGTTTTCTCAACCAACCCATATCTCAAGAATTGGGTGCGGCGACACAGGTGCTCGATCATCCACATTTGCAGCAGTAAATTACAGCCTTCGAAAAAATCTCCCCCGGCTTTGCAGATTGTGAGGGCTCGATATATGTCCGATAGTATCATAGGAGCAAGAGTACTTTCGCTTTGGTCAAGCAAAGTACTGACGACTCCGGCTAACTTTATATCAATGTTCCCGTCTTTCCTCGGGAATACCACGAGTCCTAAAAAGGCTATCATGAAAGCAACTCGTCTGTGCTCCTCCCATTTCGGGCGATTACCCTTGCTGCATAATTTGTTTTCTGGGTCGTCGAAACCTCCCGCATGACCGTACCTTTGATAGATGAAGTTCAAAGTACAAAACCCTCGTGCTAGATCCGGGTTACGTACCGTCCTGGCCGTCTTCAGTGAGTCTAAAAACCGGTGTACGGCGACAACCCTGGGGGCGATTAGATATTGATGCCCCAATGGTATATCAGTGTTTCCAATGTATCCGGTCATCTCCTCAACAGTTGGGGTGAGCTCGAAGTCCGAGAAGTGAAAGACATTGTGCGCGGAGTCCCAATATGTGACTAAGGCTCTTATGATGTCCCCGCGAGGTTTTATTTCAAGCAGACCCGTGAGACCTTTCAAATACTTTTTAACCTCATCCTGTCCTCCTTGGCCTAGATCATTCCACCATAGCCGTATTTGTACCGGGATTTTAGTCATGAGTGAAAAGGGTTCATTTTGAATCGTGCTCATCCTGCACATTTATTTAAAGAAATCGATCATTTTGGCTGGCAATGGTTTTTTTTTCAGAATTTACAGATTTTGGTATATATTTCTGAAAAATGGCAAGTTGGACCCGACGGGGGTTGCCTACGTATCTCACCTCCGGTGAGAATCAAACTCGCGTAGTTCGGTCCGTCAAGACAAACTATTTCTTTTTTTGACCGACAAAATACACTTTGTTAAGAAATACATTTTCCTTTATTGACCGACAAAGAAAGACACATTTTGTTAAGAAACCCATTGTCGTCAAAGTCAACCTTCCGTTGTCTCTTGTTAACAAACTATTGGTTTTGTTGGTAAGACCCATTTTTGTATTTTCTTGAAAATATCTATTTACCCACACTGTTTCCTTTTGTTTTTCGTTTCTCCTCGGTATTTAAAAGCCGGTCAGCATGCAAGTTCGAATAAATGCTTGAAACAAACATGGCATAGCAGGATGGTCTTTCATTTCAGGTTGCCTGTCCTAGACGGACCCAACCCCTGTGTTGAGTCCCCTAAGTCAAATGCAACATGATGCAAATAAGCGTTCCTACTAGGGATCCGGCATGAAGTCACGTTATTCTAAGTTTAAAAACCTGGGTATGTGTTCTAGACTGTGTACCCGAGTGGACAACTCGAGTTGAGGAAGGAGCTCCTTTCCGGGAACCAAAAGGCCAACCGGCTTAGAAACTTTCCGAGCCTCTTCATTATTTCGGGTATGACACTAACAGAATAGGGAGTCTCAACCAGTGAGCACATCCCCGGGGGTGAGAAGTGAAGGGTTTGCGGCACAGTTTTATATACAGTTCACGCAATATCAAAGCGGTAAACATATAACAGTTTGTATGTACAGTGCAGCTAGTATCAAAGCGGTAGACATGTAGCACGTTAATTAAACATGTAGTAAAATCAGATATAGACAAAACAACAATTTAACTGAGCTCGAATTCTTAAACCCTAAACCGAAATTCAGAGGCGAAATCCCCAGCAGAGTCGCCAGAGCTGTCACACCTCCTTCTTACGCGCACGCGAGAGCACAAGGGAGTTTTTTCCAATTAAAGGACAATCGAGACGGGATCAATTTATTAAATTCAGAGTCGCCACTTGGAAAAATAATGGTGTTCCAAGTCACCGGTTTAATCCCGAACCGAGGAAATTTATGACTCTGTAATACAGTCTACGAAACTAGAAATCTGGATAAGGAATTCTGTTAACCCGGGAGAAGGTGTTAGGCACTCCCGGATTCCGTGGTTTTAGCACGGTCGCTCAATTGCAATTTTTGTTTCTATCCGATTCTTTTATATATTTTAACTATGTGCTTTTAATGCTCCGCTCTTATTTTTAGAAGAATTGCGACGTTACGAAAACACATTTCGAGCCGCACCGTAACCAGTACGCCTGCGACTCTAATGTATTTCAGTTTCGCCGAGAGTAAGATTTGGGTCACATAAATGCACACCCGTATTCAGGAAAGTAATTTTATTTCAAGTCGTGCCTAAAGAGTCTATCGTCTATTTACTTTGGGAAAAGGACCGTGAAATTCACTAGACGGTCCTTCCAAGTCTAAGTTTTCATGACAACTATTCGAGGGCCCCACAATGGTGTATTTTTGGCGAGGCTCGTCTCGTTTATTTTAAAAGGACAATCCTAAAGTGACTACATTTTTCTACTAAGTTTGTTTCTAAATAAAAGAGAAAAGGTCCTAATTTATTGCATGTTTATAAGCTCGGACCTCTTATTAGTTATTAAATCAATGTGAACGGAAATTGCGCTCGAGCTTGCATAAGGGAAATTGTTTTATGCCTTATTCTACAAGCGAATAATACTAAAACTAAAATTATAAATAGCATACGAATTTGACAAAATATCAGAACAAACTAACCATTCTCTAATTAATTTAAACCGACAGTCTTAGATGAATTGAGCCGATGGAGTTAACTATGTGTGATACAAAAGTCATTTTTGAACTTCATGCTAACGTTCATCACTAACATTAGTTACTAATTTTATTCAAATTGCTATTTAAAGCGATGTTATTTACTCAAGTAACCTAGTAAATTCCGAACTAGATACATCAAACTAACATTTTTGATTGATTATTTTTCCACATAATCCATTGTCTTATACGCAGTGAGGGTGTTGTGGTCTCGAAATAAAGGCGAAGCCCATAATCACTTTTGTTCTAACTAATAGAGCCTATCACATACCAAACTCTTCATGGCCTAACTCATGGATTGCTTATTGTATTTTGCAAGAAACCTAGCTGTAAATTATCTTCCTTAATAACAATTGAACCTCTGTTTTTTTCATTATCATAATAGAAGTATACTAAACCTTCAAATGAATGCTCACTCTATTATATTAACAATCGTTAAACCAAAGCTACTAACTCTTTGATTGTTAGCTGCATACTACTAAACATAAGAATCTATTACTAACATGAAACAGAACCAAAATTATCTAAAGTTCTGAAAACTCATTAGCGTTACAACCCAAACCCACTGTTAAAATAACGAGAAACTAATTACACATTCATCCGGACTTAACTCAAATCACTATGATACTATAAAGTACGAACTTCATAACATATTTCTTAAATTGATATCAGTTTGCAAATGAAAACAGTGAAGCTGAAAGAGATCCACAAAAAGGAGGAATCGTCACTTCAATTTACTCCCGTAAAGCATGAGTTTACAAATGTGTACCTGGAAATTGTCAAAGATGAAAGGCTACGGTATCAGCTAGGCAGTAATAGCAACAACAGCGGCAGCGATCCAACAACAACAACACACCACAACAAAACAGCGAGAAAAACACAACAAAGACAGCCGCAACTGTGTGCAGCAGCCGCGGGCAGCAACAGTATGCAGCAGCCGCGAAGAACACAGCAGCAACAGTAGGCAGCAACGATGGCAGCAACAGTGTGCAATAGCCGAAACAAACACAGCAGCAACAGCGAAACACCACAGCAAACAAACAAGCGAAACAAACACAATCAAACTCAGTAGCACAGCAACAAACAACCCGAGAACAACAACAACCAAACGACCACTATGCAACAGTGTATACAGTGTGTATGTGTGTGTGTAAGAATATCTCTGTCTATGTCTTTTTTTTTTCTACTCTCGAATTAAATCCCTCTTTATAGCTCAAAAGACCCCCTCCCCCTAAATGACTTCTTGATTCAAGTTAAATGGTTCCCCATGCTTACTTGTTTGGTTCCCCATGCTTACTTGTTTTGTTCCCCACTAACACTTGTCTTTTCCTTAATTAATTCAAAAGTTATGGGCAACATATTTAATTACTTCTTTTAACATCTTCCAAAGCCACTATGTCTTGTTCCTCACTAAGTATTAAACAATACCTCTTTTTTAATGTTATTAGTGTTTAGTGGATAAAATACTTTAACATAAATAATTCTTTAAGTTTTCAATTTCCATATTACCCCTACTTCTCAAGACTTATTACATTCCTAATTTCTGTATTTTACTCCTATTTTAACACATTTTCAGATTTGTATTTAACAAATAGCCACAATTAAGTGACTATTGCTCAATTAACCCATTAACCCTCCCAACTACTTTAAATTCAGATTAATTCACTAATTAAAATCATCTTTCATCAATAGCCAACCTTAAGCAGTCTTACAAATACAGCCACTTATGATTAATTATCCGATTAACAAGACTCGAGGGAACAATTGATAGATGGTGAGTCTTATTACTCGAGCTAACTAGTCGCGATTGATTCTATTTAGTAAGAACACCTTAGGTTGCTACGAATCGTATGATTTCAACTATTGACTTAATGTGAGTCTCAACTAGTCTAAGGGACGAAATCACTAATCGAGCTTTAATCATTAACTACAGCTATAACCAATACATCCTAAATGTTATTCAATCATCGAATCCACTAATCAATCAATTAATCCACTTGAACTTTCAAAAACAGAATCAAACAGGTTCAAATATTTCCCATTATCAATGGGTCAACTAACCAAGACTTGTCAAATTAGAAGAGCCAACAGAATTCAGAAAGAGGGCCATTTCCCCGACAAACAACAGAAACTAACATTTTAACAGATTCACAAGATATTCGCAATGCATTTAGTAGACTAATCAAATCGCAGAATACTTATTCGACCTAATATTAACAGAAAAAAACTAATTAATACTAGTAAGTGAACCTAATTAATCTATTATCAAAATCAGAAGCATTTAACTCTAACAAAGATTAATACCAAATTAACCAAAACAAATCCAATAATCAACTAGTAATTCCCAACAATCAAAAATATGAAACATGAAACAATAAGTAATTCAAAATCAGAAATCAGAAATCAACAAATATGGTTATAATAGAAACTAACAATTATTCAATTAATTAGCAGAAACTAACATATCCTAGTAAAAAATCAAAACCAGCCGTAAATCTAACAATCATCGATTCGGCGAGAACCAAACACGGACAATTATTAACAATAAACAAGAAACAGATTCAAAACTGAAACATCATATTAACAGATTCTAAAAAATGACGGAAAGAGACGAGGATCACTTAGTATCAGAACAACGGGACCAAATGAACACTATAAACATACTGAACAAAAAGAAATTGAATTCATATGCAAGATTGATAGGCAACGAAGAGAAAAGAACCAAAGGATATTCGAAACAAAAGTAACAAGCACGCAATTACTGAAATAATCGTAATTTGTACAAAACACATTGACACCACCTATACGAAACCAAAGCATCGACAAATTCGGAAAGCAATCAGTCAGAATTTTATGGTTACTATTTATTCTCTCCAATACCCTTTAACACTTTATAAATTTCTTTATTCACAGTATCAATTAAACAAAGCATTTGATCATCCAAAGTTCACTATAATCCCCTAATATGGCCAACTTCAGATTACTCTAATGAGGAAACAAACACATCACCATAGCCATATATCATAAATTTATTCAACTTTGAAGCCACCAAAATGTTAATCGAAGCTCCTTAAGGCCTTGTATCTAAGTGAATAACTGTAACAGACAATCAAAAACTCATTCTAATCATTAAATCCACCCGAACATGGAGTAAACCAGCAGACATGAAGCAACCGAATAGTAGAATATCAGTAAAACAGAGCGATGGAGCATAGCTAATGAAGCAACAAAATCACGATGTCAAGCAAAATAGAGTAGAAAGAATGAGAAATGAACCTCAAATGAATCTGAAAATTAAGTGTGAGGCAATTTTGGACGAACAGCGAATTGGAATTCGAATTGGCACCGGGTCTTCGACTCCAAACTAGACCTCAATCACACTGAACACTTTGAAGCCTTTCAATATATTAACGATCTTCCAACGGGTTACAAGAAGAATACAGCACTATTGCTAAACACGAACAGACCCGACGCAGCCTCGAATCGGAGTCAAAGTTCAACAGCGAACCTCGGACTGGCCTCGAACGACACTCAATCAACGATGCATCGATGTGCAACAATTGCCAATACACCAAGCGAGAGGAGAAAGAAATTCAAATGGAAATCACAGAGAAGAGCATAGCAGTAGAAGCATCAATGGCGAAGGAGGGTGCAACAATATTGGGGAGAATATTTTATCAATAAACTGAGAAAGGAGGTCGCCGGGTTTTGGTTGTTGGCGGCTGATGTTGGGGCGGTTGGTTTTCTTTACTGTTGCGGCTGGTGTTCTGTTGAGTGGCGGCTGTAGCTCTTAGTTGTTCTGATGAAGATGGAGGCTGGGCTGTTGGTGTTGTTGATAGAGAGGAGGGGCGGCGGCAGGAGAGATCACTAGGAGAAGAGGCGGCCGGGTTTTTCAGCTAGGGTTAGCTCTTGTTCTTTTGTTGAAGAAGGTGGCGGCTGGGAGCTCCTTCAGCTCTTGGTTTTTTCTTTTGCTCGTGTAGTGTTATGTTGTGAAGAAGAAGAGAGGGTTGGGTGGCTGGGTAGGGTTAGGGAGAGTTTATTTGAGTTGGGCTTTGATTTGGGAATTGGACTAAGTTAAACGTTTGGGCTCGGATCTTTGGCCCAAATCCGATTTTCCTTTATTTTCTCTCATTTAATTTAACTCCTAATTTAAGAGAAAAATAAGATAATCAAATTAGCTAACACTAATTATACTAACAATTGTATCAATTAGACATAAAAATACGCAATTAGGCATTTGAATGCTAAAAATGTAAAAAAACAATGAATTATATTTTTTGTGATTTTCATTTTTGTAAGATAAAATTAATTACTCTTAATTTCAAAGCTAGAGAAGAAAACGTAAGCACGACATATTTTTGTATTCTTTATTAATTTAAACACATATAATCACGCTCATACGAATTCAAACAAATACCAAAAGTAACACAAAAATTCACAGAATACTGTGGGAGTAATTCATGTTAGGCAAAAATCACGTGCTCACATTGGCAAGATTCTTTAACAAAACCTTATTTGGTGAAAATGTTTAATAGTCATGTAAAAGAATGCTTGAGAAAGTTGTACATGCATCGTTATGAGTCTGAGTGGAAGATTATTGGGGCATATACTATTAATCATGGGTTTAGATATAGTATATTCTGACAATTGTCATGGTTAAGAGTATATGTAGGAGATTGTTGGGATATATATATACTATAACCATGAATTTGATTTAGATATTGTTCATTCAATTTTAATAAAGTTTGCATAGTTCATGTGTTAGTCGGTGTCCTTTGCTTATACAATATATAATTTAGTGTATATAGTTTAGCTTATACACGAAAATTAAATCATCGATTCTTATAAGTATAAAGTTTGAGTTCACAATCTAATGATCGAATTGGACAAACCATGAGGAATGATTGTAGCACAAGATTAAATATAATTTATCTTGATTATGAGAATGGTTTAATTCCAACTTCTTGTACTAGTACGTTTTGTATGTATTGAATGGACCAAGTAGAAAAAAATATTTTATACTGACTTAATAAAATAAACTTCCTAGCCATTAAATGTACTTGTACTCTTAATCTTGATATAATTAATTATTAGTTGTGCATATTACTATTATTTTAATTTTTTAAAAGGCGTGATTCTTTCGTTGGTCAATATGCCTGGTAAATTGGATATAATAATGTACATTGGGGTAGTAATAGTTAGTTGATGAAATCTATGTCTCGATTTAGAGATTGATAATACACCTTTATGAAAGCTTATAAGTTCTCATGTGTAAACTCGGCCGGTAAATTTTGTATCCGACACATGAAATAAGTTTAGGAAAAGTCTAAAAAAAATAATCAATAAATTAAATTATTAGCAATTTAGTTTATTTGATTAGTATCTGAATTTTAACATGGGGAGTTAAATAAGATTTAATGGATAAATTTTAAAATTGAATAAGGAGTGTAATTACGAATTAATATTTAGTGAAATAATTCGTAATTAATTATGGTAGATATTAATTTTTAAAATTAGAAATTAATTCCATAATTGGAGCCTTGTAATTAAATTCTGTGGTCCTTCCTGTGCCTAAATAATAGGAAATAAATGAATCTTTTTTCTGGTGGAAAGAAAAACCTAACAGGTTTTGGAAAAGGGTTTTAACCCTTAAAAGTTAAAACTTGTGCTATAAATACATAAGGTTTTCCACCTAGAAGGAGTAGTCATAGTGGCCGAAATTTTTAGCCCTTTTTCCTAGAAAATTTTGCCCACACAAAATTACTATTTCCGGGTATTATTTAGGTAACACAGTAGAAGTTCGTGAAATGTTCGGAGATCGTGATCATACGGGTGGTGAAGAATTTATTAAGTTGTTGTGGAATTGGAGGTTCACGTGATAAATGAGTTTTGTTCAAGCTTCAAAAGATACCCTTTGAAATCCCGCATACACTAGTTGTCTAGATTAGATGTGATTTTGATACTGGGATTGCTTCTGCTGACCTACATCCACGACGGAGATGAGCAATCCACTAAAGAAAAGAAAGTACAAAATAGTGAGAGAGCAAACCCACGAAGAGGCAACACAAGTGACACACAAATACTTGTCCTATAAAGTTCTCCCCTAAACACGACTCTCAAACCTCATATGGTTACATTGTGGATACTATTGAATAAAAATGATGGATCTTCAATATATAGAGCTCCGATCCAAACATTGTCCTATAAGAAAATGGACTAGCCAAATATAGAGGAATTATACTTTTTCTAGGAAAAAAATCCAATTATGGTAAATATATTTTCTTTTCTTTCTTGATATAATAGAACTAATTATAGTATGAAATATTGGACAAACACCTAACAAAAATGACTCAATTTCTAGGACCCGACCCTCTTGTTAAGGACTAAGCTCATATATATATATATATATATATATATATATATATATATGAACTGTGCTCAAGCTTGCTTAAATACAAGTGCTGGTCTTTTTGATACTATGACCAATTAATTTGACATTTTACCATTTTAAACATTTTCCTGAAAATCATATTCTTGAAAATAAGAAAATCCCTTTTTATATAATTTAGTCAGAAAATAGTTACTATTTGATTGCACATATTATTTCATATAGATATTTTAATAAATCATCAATGGTCGAAAGTCAATAAAATATAAATATGAATTTGGCGTTTTTGATTGACTACAAAGGTATTAGTTCTATAATTATGGTTGACTAATTCTCTTAGTTTTACCACAAAAGTTATTTTCTTCTTCAGTTTCAAATGTTTGACTTGAATCTAGTAGCACTGAATTCTCAATAGATTATTCAACAAGTTGATATGATATAACTCATTTACTTTTCGTTTCTTTTTAATTTTCTTACCAAACTCAAACAAAAGAAATAATTTGTATTCCTTTATTTTTTACCAAAAACAACCCAAACAATATATCTATAAATCCCTCTACTTTAATTTTATATTCCATATCAGATAAGGAAATCATCCATAAGAGTCTCACACATATCAAGAAACTATAAAATATTGTACTCCCTCTCTCAATTCTTTTTACGCATTTAGCATAATCTCAATTTTAACTCGAATTCGAACATAAAATATTTAATTTTTTAAGAATAAAATTTATATTTTTAAAAGTTACATCAAAGTATAATAAGTCACACTAGATAATACATTAAAACATTTACCAGACATATGAAGAAATCGTAATTAAAGAAAAAATCGTGTAACTCTCAAAATTTGAATTTATCAAATAAATTGGGACAGAAAAAATAATAATTAATTTATAATATTATAAACATTGATAGGAAGCCGAAACACTGCAAATTTAACTCATAATTATAGAAGAATTTTACTGTAATCACAAAACTATAGGCTTTTGATGGTGTTTCATGCACTACTACAATTCGTCTATTAAATGCATAAAAAGAAGTTTTTGGGGCAATAATAAAATTGTATTAGCATGACTTATATATGTTATATATTCGAGCCCTGAAAGCAACCATTAATACTTGCATTAGGTTAAATTGTTTATATCATACCCATTAAGATACGACCCTTCTTCGGACCTTGTGTATGTGATCAAATTCTGCCCACCACAATAGCAACGACCCACAAGCAATAGTTGAAACAAGGGTACGATCTAAGAATGTCGGAGTGAAGTCCTGCCCTTAGGTCTCATCGTCTCCTCGAAAGCACGTGACCTATATCTGTATTATTTTATTGTTTCAAGAGGGTTCTCCTGTTATATAAAGGAGGATCCTAATGTTGTAAAGATGATCAGATCTTTCTAGTACAAGCTTTCTCTCTCTTTCTCTCTCTCTTCCTCTTGAATATTCTACATATCAAAAGTAATAAGATTTATAATTCACATTTCTATGTCTTATTATTTTCGATTACAATTTACCCTTGATTTATTTTGATTGTATTTACTTGCAAAGTATTTGTTATCTTTTGAGTCGAACATCCTGTACATCATGCTACCCTTTTTCGTCTATTAAAATGAGTCGTTTGGTCGGGAAACAAGTTATCCCATGATAAATTATCACAGAATTAGTTATTCCATCCTTCCATTGGGTCTACAATTTCGTTATAACTGATCCCGAATTTAGTTATATAACAATTTTATCCGTATCAAACATAAAATAAATTTATTTTAAATTTAATTCCAAAATTAATTATCGCTTTTTCATTCGTACCAAATGAGCCCTTAATGTACAACCATTCCAAGCACAGAACTTGACTCATTCAATCATACCCAATTTTCCAAAGCATAGGATTCTAGCTAAAAGACAGGTATCACAATTTTACTGTTTTATCACACACACACTCACATGGTGCATATTATCCATTATCATCACATCAGCCCCCTCCCCCGCCCCCCCCCCCCCCCCCCCCCCAAAAAAAAACACACCTACCTGTTTGTCAATATCATATACTTTTCCAACTTTAATAACAGCTAAAGACTAATAAAGTCTCTCTTTCACATTTCTTCTCCTTTTGGTTAACAAAACCTTTTCCTTTTTTGTCCGTACTATAGACTTGTTCATCTCCAGGTTTCACTTCTCATACTGTTTTTATCACTCATTTTCTTGCTTTATGGAAAGCCATGATCAGAAATTTACTACCCCATCAGGTTTATATCTTCTTTTTCTCATTTGGGTTACTGAAATCTTGTTTTATAAATTTATTTAAAGTTTTTATTTTTCATTGTATAGAGTTTCTTGATTAGGGTCTTTAAGGGTTTGCTGAAGAATCTACATTTCTCATACTTTGTTGGGTAGTTGTTGTTTTTTGTGCTAATTGCTTTTCTGTTGTATCAAGTCATGTACTGGTCAAAATCTTGGCTTTTGGTCAACTTGAGCATGAGTGTGTTAAAATATGTTTAGTTTCATTTATGTTTAATTGTTGTGTGAATTTTGTTTCTGTTTTATGTTTTTTTTAGTTTATTGGGTGTTGGGAAATGGGGGTTTCTTTGATTTTTGAAGATATGTGTATGTATTAATGCGTGAAATTTTGGTTATTGATTGATTTTAATATACTTATTAAGCATCATTTCCTGTTATTGCTCTATGAATCTTTTTAATTTTCCATGTTTAATTTATGTTTTTTTTGTGTGTGTGTTGGGAGTTGTGAAATGGGGTTTTATTTAATCGTAAAAGCATATACATCCATATAATCAGACACGTGTAGTTTATACTCTCCAGGGTGTAATTATTTGTAGCATTATTTCTTGTTTTTGCTCTGTTCATCTTTGTTGAGCCGAGGGTCTACCGGAAACAACCTATCTACTTCCTATGGTAGGTGTAAGGTAAAACCCCACTTGTGTGATTTTACTGGGCCGTTGGGCCGTTGTTGTTGTTCTGTTAATCTTTGTACTTTCATGTATAATTTTTTGTGAAACTGAGGTTTCTTAAATTCAGGGCATGAGAATCAAGGGCTGCATTTGTGTCATAAATGCGGGTGGCCTTTTCCGAAGCCACATCCTAGTGCTAGACACAGAAGATCACACAAGAAAGTCTGTGGAAAAATTGAAGGATATAAGACTAGTGAATCTGAAGGAGCAGATTATTTTACCCATTCGGCTGTTTCAGACGACGAGCACCACTCGGACGGGGATCAGCAAACCCCAAGTGAGTAAATCTCGAGCCTTTTGCACGTATGTAGTTTAATTTCTCTTTTCAGCTTAATTCTTGTGTTTTATGTTGGTCATGTTTTTTTGGTTTTAGGTCCTACAGGTGGAAAGACATTTGTTAAAGAGATTAGTGGCATTAGTGACAAATCGTATAGATCAGAAGATGAAACTTACTCTGATGCGGTTACTGAGTTTTCTGATAGCGGGATTAGCCCTGGGTTGGAAGAGCGTCCGGAGTGTGTCAAAAATTTAAGTATGAACGTGAAAAGAGTTGATGATGAGTTATTGAAGGCCGATTCAATTGGAGGTATTTATGCTAGATCAGTGGCTTCTCAAATGTGCTGTATCTAGTTATACTTAGCAATGTATATATTATTATGGTTTGCAAGCTTTTCCTGATTTCATTCCGATTCTGTGTTTGTCGTCAAATGACCTTTCACAGAGTAGGGAAAAGACAATCTCTCATTCAGGGGAAGTTGATTCTTTATTTCTTGTCATTTTCTTTTTCCTACTTGGGGATTCATGTGGGATTGTGACGAGTAGTGCATGAAACATGTTAGACTTTGAGGATGTTCGTCATAAATGATAAAACACGTATGACAACTCATGCACGACAAACTCGCTGTAAACAAGGGCAAATGAAAGCTCTCCTGAAAACAGGGCATGGGGAGTATGTGTGTCTTCATAGAAGAACCTTTTAAGAAAATCAAATCATTTTGATTGGAGAATATGGTTTTGGGTATAAAATAAATTCTTGAATTGACTCCACAGGAGAAGTCGTATAATTAGGTGAAGTTAGTTGCAGTATTGTACAAAGAGTGGCTTTTACAAAGGACTAGATTATGAATGACTTATGTTGGAATGAGAGTTTTCTTTTTTGATAACTGGGGTGCCCCGTCCAGCTTGCACACATCTCGGCTAATTCCACGGGATGCTTGCCACCTCCCATTAGCAATAGGTACCAAGTAACTCTATCCAGCAAGACTTGGATAGATACAAAGAAATCACCTAGTGTTCTTCGCTTCCATTGGATTTGAACCCCAGACCTCGTGGTTCTCAAGCCACTCCCTTGGGCGTAAGTTGGAACGGGAGTCTTGGTGGGTAGAATTATATAGATAGGTCCGTTGATGTCTGCTAATAGTAGAAGCTAGATACCTCAACTGGTCAAAGTTCAAAATAATTCACTTTAATTCTTTCCTCTAGTTAGAATCTTGTTTCTGCATCTAACTGTCCTTTTTTGCTTGTTACGAAATTAATTTCCTCTGCTCCTTTAGGTAATTGGTAAGCCACAATAGTTGTGTATACGAATTCGTCTGATGAATTCTAAATGAGATGGTTTACTTGTACTGATTCAACTAAAAAAACACATTAAACACTGAAAGGGTAGTGTTAGGTAGATGTTTCCATGAGTAATTTAACTATTTTATGAACAGCTCTGCTTAATTTTTCAAAGTATTTATTTCCATTGTGTCAAGGTGGTTTAAATTAAATTTGTCGTATCACCATGTGGCCTGTTTCTTAGGTCCTCACGAGGAGGAGTTGCTCTTGAGGAGTTGGATTTGCCCAAAATTATGTGATCAGGAAACTACCAAGACAGTGAAAGATAGGTTTAAAGCAATTTAGGTAGTACTAAAACCAACATGTTTTTACCGGACATTTTTCCTTTATAAGCAATTTCTATTAGACTTCTGGGTGAAATTGGAAGAAACGATGATCAAGAATGGAATAATGCTAAAGTGAAGATATCTTAGCCATGCCATCGTTCTCTTCTTTTTCTTTCATGCAATGAGTTTTCTTTTCCTTAGCTGAGGGTCTATCGGAAATAACATCTCTACCCATCCAGGATAGGGGTAAGACTGCGCATATCCTACCCTCCCCATACCACACTTGTGGGAATAACACTGGGTCGTTATTGTTGTTGCAATGAGTTTGTCTTGTCCCTCTGTTGGGTGGGCGGTAGGGAGTGGTAGGAACTGCCGGACATCCTTTGAACTTGCTCTTTCTAATGAATGGTAATATGATGTTATGAACTCAACAGAGTGAACTAGTCCTACATTGAAATATTAGTTAAAATTTTAGGATCTTTGATTTTTTCATTCTGCTATTTAGGTTTAGCAATCTGCCTTCACATTTGAAAGCTGCATTTGTTCATTAATTACATGTAATGTGGTTTTTGCCAATTTGGGGTGCACTTGCATGGTTGTAGGTATTTCAGGATCCTCAATTGATGCCCGACATGCGACTGAAGTGAATAGTCTCGAATCATTTGAAAGTGCAATCAATCAGGCAGAAGTAGCTGAATATTTCGGTACGAAGATTGACTGCAACCCTATTAAGTCGGAGATACCAGTGGATGCTTCTCTGCAGGAGAATAATACAACTGAATCTATTGAAGCCAAACAAGTGCAGATGTCTTCTGGGAAGCCAAGTAATTTGCAGGAGTTAGAAGATATTAATACTGGTGAAGGTTTAGTTGATGTTGTCGGTGTTGCTGTCGAAGTCTCTCAATCAGCAGTATCTGATACAGATGGAAAGACGTCAAATAATGGGAGTTATGAGTCAATGCCACAGGAGGCAGCGGGGAAAAATTCAAACCCTTTAAACTTGCCGTCTGATTTACTTGAGGCAGATGAGCAAGTCACAGATAGTGTTCCGATTGGAGGCAAACTACCGCATGATGAGAATGAAAATCCTGATTCTGTGGACTTGAAACTGGACTTGTCTGAAGCTGATGTTAAAGCTATGGATGATGTGAGCGGAGATAAGGAGTGCGAGCAACCGGATAAGGTGGAGGAGGACAAAGCAAGAATCTCCGATCAACTTTTAGATGGTCGTAGTCAAACGGAGTTTTCTGATGCATCTAAAACTGAGGAAGCGAGGGAAGATGTGCATGTGGTGTCGTTGGCAAAAGATTTACCTGCATCAGACAACCCTGAACTCTTGCTTAAAGACTTCAAAGACTACAATAAGTTCAAATCTAGTTTGCCATTGGATCTTGGCTTTTCTGAACCTGAACCTCTTTCTACTGATGGGGACCCGTCAAAAAATTCGCTTCCTTCAGTTTCCCCAACCGACTTCTCAAACGGAGTTTATGGTGGTAGTCAAACGGAGTTTTCTGATGCATCTAAAACTAAGGA
The DNA here is from genome assembly GCA_032618575.1 of Nicotiana noctiflora. Taxonomy (NCBI): domain Eukaryota; kingdom Viridiplantae; phylum Streptophyta; class Magnoliopsida; order Solanales; family Solanaceae; genus Nicotiana; species Nicotiana noctiflora. The sequence continues at coordinate 305,009 of JASVEL010012175.1, forward strand.
AGCGAGGGAAGATGTGCATGTGGTGTCGTTGGCAAAAGATTTACCTGCATCAGACAACCCGGAAGTCTTGCTTAAAGACTTCAAAGACTACAATAAGTTCAAATCTAGTTTGCCATTGGATCTTGGCTCTTCTGAACCTGAACCTCTTTCTACTGATGGCGACCCTTCAAAGAATTTGCTTCCTTCAGGTTCCCCAACCGACCACTCAAGCGGAGTTTATGATGGTAGTCAAATGGATTTTTCTGATGCATCTAAAACTGAGGAAGCGAGGGAAGATGTGCATGTGGTGTCGTTGGCAAAAGATTTACCTGCATCAGACAACCCTGAACGCTTGCTTAAAGACTTCAAAGACTACAATAAGTTCAAATCTAGTTTGCCATTGGATCTTGGCTCTTCTGAACCTGAACCTCTTTCTACTGATGGCGACCATTCAAAGAATTTTCTTCCTTCAGGTTCCCCAACCGACCACTCAAACGGAGTTTATGGTGGTAGTCAAATGGAGTTTTGTGATGCATCTAAAACTGAGGAAGCGTGGGAAGATGTGCATGTGGTGTCGTTGGCAAAAGATTTACCTGCATCAGACAACCCTGAACTCTCTTTTAAAGACTTCAAAGACTGTAATAAGTTCAAATCTAGTTTGCCATTGGATCTTGGCTCTTCTGAACCTGAACCTCTTTCTACTGATGGCGACCCTACAAAGAATTCACTTCCTTCAGGTACCCCAACCGACCACTCAGATATGAACACCATTACTTCATCTGTTCAGGAAGAAGCCAAGCAAACAACAAAAGTTGATTATCCTGTAATTGGAAGGACAGAAACATTTTTTAGCATGGAAGAAGAGAACAAGGGTGGAAATCCAGAAAATGAGCTTCTTGCAAGCAAGGAAGCAACCATTGTAGACACTTCTTGTTTATCTGAAGCTAATCAAACTGCGGTCACTAGTGACCATGGCGAACATGAAAAGGCTAGAACTGAACAGCCAATTGTAGCTGGGGGTGAAACGGCGAAAGAAAGAATTGAGGAAAAGCTAGAAGGAGTTTTTGAAGGTGATAAAACTATCTGCCCTGTTGGAGGACATAACAACCGTGCTATAGTTACAGGCACGACTGTGCATGAAAAGAGAGATGAAATTTTAGACAGCTCAGTTAGCAACAATGCCAAAGTGTTGGAGCCTGCCAGTGCAACTGAATTGGATTCCAAAATAATCGGTGATTGTGATGTGAAAGAGCCAGTTGGTTTGCTTGTCAATACTGATTTGAACGGTTGCGTTGTTGATAACTCCCTTGCAGGAGATGGCCTTAGGAATGCCACGGGGGTCATTTCATCAGCCTCACTGAATGAGGGTAATGACAAGCTGATTAAACAGAACGACACGGTTTCTGCAGTGGATATATCAACGAATTCGAGCAGCAGAGCCGATAGCCTGGATGCCAACTGGGGTTCTGTTTCAGGTATAATCACTTCTGGTTTCTTTGTTGATTCATTAAACCAGCTTATTGGAAGTCAATTTTTTGTTGCTTTTTGTTATTGAAAATGTATTTTCCTCAAATCTAATACATTCTAATATTTGTGATAAAATAGTTCTTTCCACCCAGTCGGAGTCGACAGCAGTTCCTGATGCCGAAGCAACTGATACTCGCGAGAAGTCGGAGCGTGACTTGCAGAAACCAACTTCTGGAGCTGAGGAGCGGCATCCTGATAAGTCAGATGTTTACGAGCCTCCGACTTTCATGACATTGGTTGAATCTGGAGAAAACGCCGACAAGAAAGCTTTTGCTTCCGAGATTGAAGCACAGCTTATCGGCCAACAGCCCAAAACGGAAGCTCTAAAGGCCGGGTGGTTCCCTTCTATTACCAACGTGGTGAATGAATCTCAAGGGAGAAAGAAGAATGAGGAGATAATTGCAAAAGTAACAAACTGGAGCTCAGGGAAGCAACACACTCCATTGAAAAATCTACTTGGTGAAGCCAAATCTCCAAATGCAAAACAAGTGCCTTCAGTTAACCAGAAAGATGAAACTGCTGCCACTAAGAAGAATGGGGCTACAACCGTGACGACAGTGAACTCTATTCTGTGCTCGGAGGCACCAACTGAGCAGGCTGCCGCTAGTAAGGAGGCGGAGAAAGAATGGAATTCTCCCGCGAGGTATCCAGTTGACATTAAGAAGGAAAAGAGAAAGACGAAACCATATTGGGTACCATTTGTTTGCTGCTCTTCAGTACATCAAGACGCATAGTTTTCTTTGTTCTTTTTCTTGAACGCATCGTGTATTGTACGTAAATACGGCTATGCACTTCTCTCTTGTTATGTGCTGTCAATTCCTCAGACATTATTGATTCAAGTGCAGGAGTTTATGTGTAGCTTTTCAGTCATATCATTGCTTCTACAATGTATATTTGGATGGATGTTAAGATGCTCAGGTTTCTCCTGCGTGGAGTTTAATCTTTCGCCTCATATGATATACCATAGCATTCTGTATTATTATGGCAGGAAAAAATACTCTCTTTTTTCGTTTTCTTTATAGACGAAACACGAGCCAAGTCGAGGGTCAAGTGGAAACGGTCTCTCTACCTTCTAAATGAGTCTGTAAGGTTTGTGTATACACTAACTTTCCCAGACTCCACTTGTGGGATTATATAAGCTTTCTTGTTGTTTACAGACAAAACACCTACTTCCTATGTGGAGCTAGATGGAAAATCTTATTAAAGGAAATTAGTGGTGGCAAAATAGTTAAAATAAAATAATTATCCACGCATATTATCCATTAAAGAATAGTTTGGATAATGAAATTAAAAATGTCAAATATGGATAAAAGTTATATTATCTACTTAAAAAATGAATAATCAATAGATAAAGATAACTAATGAGTTTAACTTTTACATTTGTAAAGCTTCAAATTGGGGTTCCTCAAGTATGAGAGACTAAGAATTCTTCCAAAAGTGATTATATTCAAGAAATCAAACATAATATGGGCTTTCATACTATCTGCTGGTTAACCTATTTTTTTATACGTATTAAATATGAGTCTGGTCTAATATATATATATATTTTGGCATTACCCGTTTTCGACCCGCTCATATATCCGATCCAACCCGCTCCGTTTGCCACCCAGAAGAAATGAACTAAAAAGGGAAGCACTTGCCAGTGTAAACATAGTAACAAACGAGATAGATATACATAGTTTTGATAGTAACAAACAAGATAGGAAAGCACGTAGGAGCAAGGAGTGCGCTGCTAGCTCCTCCTTGTCCATCATAAAATACACCATTTACAGATGAGTATTAAAGGTGTTTATTCTATTTTTAACCTAATTTAAGAACCTTAACTTAAAAAAAAAAAAAAGTGCAAAAACTCATATGACTAGGTCTACAGATAATTTTTAGGGACAAGGCAAAGGGCATTTTTCCTGCGCATAGCAAGTCCAGGCAAAACATCAGTGTCAATGTCTTCTTTCTTCATCTCACATGGCAATTCCCAATCAAATGCATAAAGAAGATTTGAAAGTATAAGCTCCAAAGTTGCAACACCAAGTGCAATACCTGCAAAAAGTCGAATTCAAGATTACAAACTCTTTAAAAATATGGGGGTTGGGTCGAAAACATGATATTTAATTAAATTGCTATTACTTCTAATATTTTCATGCATAAAACTCATCCTTTAAATAATACAACCATCATTGAAATACCTGGGCAACCTCTCCGGCCTGCTCCAAATGGAATAAACTCAAAATCTTGGCCCTTGTAATCGATATTGCTATTCAAGAATCTCTCAGGTATAAATTCTTCTGGATTTTCCCAGTATTCAGGATCCCTCGCGATAGCCCAATAATTAACGTAAATAATAGTCTTTGGTGGAATTTTGTACCCTTCTAGTATGGAATTTTTAATTGTTTCTCTTGCCACAAGGGTGGGAGCTGGAGGATATAATCTAAATGTCTCCTTTATCACTGCTTTAAGATAGTGGAAATTTTGAATATCATTTTCATTTACCATTCCTTTCTTTCCAACTGATTTTCTAATTTCTTCTTGGACTTTCTTCATCGCTTTCGGGTTCATTATCAAGGCTGTCATTGTCCAAACTAATGATATCGCCACTGTGTCTGTTCCCGCAACAAATATATTCTACAAAATAATAAAATTGAGATGAAGAAAATGAGTATATATATATATATATATATATATATATATATATATATATATATATATATATATATATATATATATATACACTTCATTAGAAATATAGATAAGTAGTTGTGTATGCATGTATGCACATACAATCAAACATCTCTATAACAGCCTCGTTTTGTTCCGATATTTTTTGGTTTTTATAGTGAAGTGCTATTGCAGAGAACATATATTGTAACATAACATGATAATCTGTTCCTAGAAAACTTTGTTTTTATAGAGAATAGATGTAATATAGAGATGCTGTTATAGAGATGTCTGTCTATAATTATGTATGAGTTTAATTTAGGTAAACCGATGTTTTACACCATCACGTTAAATTAATCTGCAACGTAATATAAGGTAACAAAGATAATAATCAATTAAATAGTAGATGGATGATGTAAATTCTTTTTATGCGACGATTTACACCAACACGTTAAATTAATCTACAGCGTATAAGGTAATAAAGAATATAAGCAATTAAATAGTAGAATAACGTAAAAATTCTTTATAATATCAGTGTATATATTAAATGACGACTTACCATGAGAATTGCCTTTATATTGTCCAAAGTGATGTTGATTGGAGTTGAATTCTGTTTCTTTAATTGGAGCAAAAGATCAAGAATATCTCCTTCCATTGATTTTGGCCTATTGGGATTGAGATGCTGCTCAATAAGTCCTTCATAAAACTCATCCAACTCTTTGAAATTTTTCTCAAGTCTACTTATTTTTCCAGAAATTTTATCAAACCAAAATAAAAAAGGAAAATAATCAGAGAAAAAAAACCCTGCAAATAATGCTTGTGTCTCTGTCAAAAGTTCATCAAATTTCCTCCTTTCTTGTGCTTCTTCATCATATCTAATACCAAAAGCAACTCTACAAATAATTGTGCTAGTTATTGAAACCAAAATACTACTCAAATTGGTAATTTGTGAAGTTTTAGCTTGTTTTGATATTTTTTTAATCATTCTTGAAACTTCATCTTCGCGAATTGGACTAAAAGATTGAACTTTTTTTAGACTAAATAGATGAACAATACATATCTTTCTCATTTCTCTCCAATAATCACTATAAGGTGCAAGTGCAATATCATGACTATTATAAGATAATTTTAGTTGGCATAAAATAGAAGGTCTACTACAAAATGCTAAATCTTGTGTTTTTGTTACCTCTTTTGCTAATTCTGCTGAAGAAACTACTATCACATTAGTAGAAGCATGTTTTAATGAGAAGATTTTGCCATATATTTTGGAAAGTTTCCAAAAATAGATATGAGGGGTTATACTATCATATTGATGCAAGTTTCCAATGTATGGTAAACCTAAAGGACCTGGTGGTAGAATAATATTTCTACCTATTTTGGCCTTGTGAAGAAGAAAAAAGAGAATGATAGCAAGAGATACAAAGAGTAGAAAGGGAATCATTTTGTTGTGTCACTTCCAAATACTAGATAACTTCAATTTTCTTGTACAAATAGATCTTGTATTAAAATGTAGGGATATATATATACACACCTTGAAGCTAATGATTAGATATGCAATGACCTCACATTGTCTAATAAACACATCATGTGTTTTATGTACTAAATTCAATTATTATTATTATTATCCAAATGGATAAAAATGAATTCGATTACTCAATTAAAACAAGCTTTGTAATATAAATATACTATATAGGGAAAATGGTGTTATAATGTCAAATGGAATGGGAGGTTTAAGTGATTAATTAGCCTAAGAAATCAAAGTAGATAAGCCTTCAAGTGGTATTCAAGTTCCTCTTTTATTTTTTATTTTTATATAATTTTTTGCAACTTTAGCCGTGGCTTATATAAGTTAATCTACGGAGGGCCATCACTGAAAGAGTCATTTTTTTAGCTTAGCCCAAAACAGTATATAAATGTATATGGTGGATGGTTCAGGAGAGTTACTTAACTTAGGAAATAGAATAGCGAGATCGAACATTTACACTTTGATTTGTGAACAATTTTAGGAGAATATTGTAAAAGGAAGAAATGATGTATGTTCGTACACTTTTCAAAAATAACAGAAATATTGTCCAATATCACAAAGATGATAATGATTTACTGGAGATCTCTGCAGAAACGAATACAGAAACCTTATGATCATGTTAGATATCTATTCCTTGATTGGTAAAATAGTATTTTTTCCTCGAAAAATATATTTATTACGGACGAGCAAGATACTAAAGATTGTCACTATGTAAAACGTATTATGTATATGGTGAATGGTTCAAGAGAGTTACTTAACTTAGGAAATCGAATAACTAGACTTCAAAATAACATTCATACTTTGGTTCGGGAACAACATCACGAGAATATTGTATAAGGAGGAAATGACGTCTGGCCGTACACTTTCTGAAAATAACGAAAATATAGCCCAATATCGCGAAGATGATATAATGACTTACGAACTGGATATCTCAACAAAAACGGATACGGAAACCTCTCATGTCATGTCAGATATCTATTCCTTGATTGGTAAAAATAATATATTTTCCTCAAAAAACAATTTATTACGAATGAACAAGATCCTAAAAATTATCTGTATATAGAATTATTAATACGACTAGTAAATTTCTCTTTTCTCCTCCTACTCTTCTCCCAATCTTAACCTGTAAGGAACCAATTACTTGCGTAATCACGAGAACATTGTAAAAGGGGAAAGTGACGTCTGTCCGTACATTTTTCATAAATAACATAAATATAGTGTAGTATCGCGAAGATGATAATGACTTACGATATGGAGATTTCTGCAGAAACTGATACGAAAACCTATGATCATGTTAGATACATGTTCCTTAATTGTTGAAATAATATCTTTTCCTAAAAAAATCACATTTATTGTGAATGAACAAGATATTAAAAATTGTTGATATTAAATCAAAACTATTAATACGACCAACAAATTTCTCTTTGCTCCTCCTTACTCTTTCCCACCCTTAACCTGTATAAGGAACCATATACTTGCGTAATCACGAAAAAATTGTGAAAGGGGAATAGCATTTGTCCGTACACTTCTCGTAAATAACAAAAATATAGTCCAGTATCCCCAAGGTGGTAATGACTTACGATCTGAAGATCTCTGCAGAAACTAATATGGAAACCTCTCATGTCAGATATCTATTCCCTGATTAGTAAAACAATATATTTTCCTCAAAAATGTATTTATTGCAATGAATAGATATGAAAATTTTTTGATAAGTAAAATCAAAATTATTAATACGACCAATAAATTTTTCTTTTCTCCTCCCTACTCTTCCCTCAACCTTAACCTGTACGGAACCAATTATCTGCATAATCACTAGAACATTGTGAAAAGGGGAAATGACGTCTATCCGTATACTTTCGAAAATAACGGAAATATAGTCCAGTATCGCGAAATGACAATGACTTATGATATAGCGATCTCAGCAGAAAGGGATTCAGAAACCTCTCATGTCAGATATTTATTCCATGATTGGTAAAATAGTATATTTTCCTAAAAAATATATTTTTTGCGAATGAACAAGATTTTAAAAATTGTCGATATGTAAAATCAAAATTATTAATATGAACAATAAAATTCTCTTTTCTCCTCCCTACTCTTTCCCCACCCTTAACCTCTAGGGAACCATTTTTCTCCCCCTTCTTTTTCTATAGTCGGTTTCAAGAAGAGACAATGTTATACAAAGATCAGATTCTGTTGAGTTCTAGCAAGTATGGTGCATGACTGCACATCATTTAGCTTTAGGCGTCTCTGAAAAGCCAGCTTCTCTCTCTCTCTATTTCTGCACCTAATTTTGTCCGAATTAATGATATGTTTGGTGTGACGAAAAATATTTTTCAGTTTAAGAAGTAGATTTTCGAATATAAGTCATTTTCTAGTATTTTGCTGCTCGGAGTTTTCAAGAAAAATAATTTCCACCAAAATTTAGGGAAAATAATAATCTCTTATTAATTTGGACGAAAGTTATTTTCCTTACAATCATCTTAACTCCTTAACTTCATATTATTGTTCGACCACAATTAAACATTATGATCAATCTTTAATACTCAATATTTTGATCAAAATTCACTATCCAACTTTCAAATATTATTATCAATTCTTAATAAATATTTTGTGTATGTCCATGTGTTTGATGAAAGTATTGCAAAGTTAGAAACAACAATTGTGTGCTACCTCAATTCTATATTTAGGTTTATTAGATGAGTCTGAAATGTTTGCACCAACTTTCCATTATAGGAACACTTTTGCAAACGTCCTCAAACTTGGATTGATCATCTATATATAGAATATATGTGCCATCGTATGCTGCTGCATGCATAGTAAAGCCAAAAAATTTGAACAAAAATCTTTCTTCAACTTAAAGATAATAATGCAGATATTTTTGAAGTAGATATATTTCAATCACATTTTTTTAATTAAAAAAATATTCCGTGAGAGTTTTTGCGCGCTCTATGCTTCCGGATATAGAACACAAAAGATCTATGCGCGAGCCTAGGGCAAGGTATATGCTTCCGGATATAGAACACATTGGTTCTATGCGCGAGCCCAGGAATGGGCTCAGAACGCGCGCATGGTGTTGTGACACCCTCAAGTTTCTGAAAACTTTAGGCATGAGTGTAAATAAGGCTAGGCTTTGAAAGCGCGCATAGCTACTGTCCTGATACGTGATTTGGCTCATTTTATTGGGCACATGCCCATGTTGTCCAGCTAAAGGTCCAATGGACTAATCCTATTCTCTTTTGGTTTCCAATCCTATTCGAAATTGGATTCGGTTTTTGTTCCTATTTAGAGTTGGTTTTGTCTTTAAGAGAAAGTACCACTCATGATCTATAAATAGGACAACCTTGGAGAATTATTTTATGCTCATTGATACAAGTCTTTGCAATTCTTAAGCACATAAGAGTGGATTTTGTGAGAGCTTTCATCAAAAGAGAAGAGAGAAGAAAAGTATTTATTTTTCTGCAGATTTATTCTGACCAGCCAACTTCAAATACTGTTCTCTGATTTATTAACCGTTGGATCGAGCTGCAATTTTGATTGAGTGTTTATAACATCGTGGTCTTAGATTTCAATGGTGAAGATCGGATTTAGAAGCTCGTAGCATCTGATGTCAAGCCTCGAACAACAGCTTCAATTTTGTGGATTCTCCTCTTTCTTCAATTGATTAGTTGTTGCTCTTGTATCTATTGTTGCTCCGCATTTGACACTTATTGTGTAGCAAATTTGGAGAACTTTTTTAACCATCTTATTGTTATAGTGGAGCTTTTTGGATCTTTGTGATCCCGTAGTTTTTACCTTCTATTTGAAGGGTTTTTCACGTTAAAACTTGGTGTTCTTTATCTTCTTTATTTTCGGTTTGCCTCTTCATCGTCATAATAATGGTATTAGACCCTTGGTTATTTATCCTGATTATTATGGAATGGAGGAGAATATGAGAAATATGGTATATTTAAATGGAAGAAATTATAATATTTGGAAAAGTAAGATGAAAGACTTGTTGTTCGTGAAGCAGATGCATCTACCCGTTTTTTCATCTCATAAACTCGATAGCATATCCGATGAAGATTGAGATTTTGAGCACCAACAAGTATATATATACGACAACGAGTTGAAGATAACGTTCGCAACCATATTGTGAACGAGATACATGCGAGATCATTATGGGAAAAGCTAGAGACTCTTTATACTTTAAAAATCGGGAACAACAAATTGTTTCTGCTAAAGCAATTGATGAACTTTAAAACATGGCAGAAAGCCCTATCCTTGATCACATAAATTATTTTCAGGGTGTCCTTGATCAACTATCTGGAATGGGAGTTAATTTTGATGATGAGATACAAGGACTTTGGCTTCTTAATACTCTACCAGACTCTTGGGAAACTCTTTGTGTTACTTTGATAAATTCACCTCCTGGAGGTAAAGTGACCATGGAATATGCCAAGAGTGGTGTGTTGAACAAGGAAGTAAGGAAACAATCTCTAGGTTCGTCCTCACAAGCAGATATCTTGGTTACAGAAGACCGGGAGAGAGATAGAACAAGAGGCTCAAGGAATAGAGGTAAAAGTAGAAGTAAGTCAAGGTCCAAATACTATAATATTGCATGCAACCACTATGGTAAGAAATGACACATCAAAAGATTTTTCCGCAAGTTTAATCAAGACACTAGAGAAGTAAAGAAAGCTGAAATAACGAGATCAATGTTGCTGCTATTGTTTGAGATGACCTTCTTTTTGCTTATGATGAAAATGTCATCGATTTGGTATCCCATAAGACGAGCTAGATAGTAGATTCTGGAGCTACCTCACATGCCACACCAAGAAAATACTTTTTTTCATCATATACTCCTGTTAATTCTGAAGTGTTATAAATGGGCAATGCCAGTGAAGTTTATGTGTTTGGTACTGGCACAGTTTGTTTGAAAACTAACAATGTTTCAACGTTGGATATTCAATATGTCAAGCATTCTCCAGGCTTTCCTTTCAATTTGATCTCTGCAGGAAGATTAGACGATGAAGGTTACCATAATACCCTCTTTAATGGCCAATAAAAACTCACCAAGGGCTCGTTAGTAGTGGCTCGAGGAGCCAAGCCTGGTTATTTGAATGTGACACAGGGATCTATTCTTAATGACACAATAAATCTGGTGGAAAGTGATAATTTGTCAGAATTGTGGCATCGAAGATTGAGTCATATGAGTGAGAGGGGGATTACGTGTTTGGATAATAAAAGTTTGCCTTTTGGAGTGAAACAGGCAAAGCTGAAAATATGCATACATTATTTAGCTGGGAAGTAGAAAAAGGGTTTCCTTTCATAGCCATCCTTCCTTAAGAAAGCCCGATTTATTGGAGTTAGTACACTCTGATTTGTGTGGTCCTTTTAAAGTAAAGTCAAAAGGCAGTGCACTTTACTTTGTGACCTTCATTGATGATCATTCTCGTAAGCTCTGGGTGTATCCTTTGAAATTTAAAGATCAAGCACTTAGCGTGTTTAAGGAATTTCAAGCCTTAGCCGAGAGACAAATGAGGAAGAAATTAAAATATATTCGCACTGACAATCGTGGTAAATATTATGGTCCCTTTGATAACTATTGCAAGTAAAAAGGAATTCGTCATCAGAAAACTCTGCCCAAGACACCTCAATTGAATGGTTTGGTAGAGAGGATGAATAAAACTCTAGTTGAGAGAGTTAGATGCATACTTTCAGAGGCTAAACTTCCAAAGACATTTTGGGCGGAAGCACTTAACATTGTTGCCTATGTTATCAATTTGTCTCATGTAGTTGCTTTGGATAGTGATGTCCCAGATAGAGTTTGGTTTGCCAAAGATGTTTCTTATAATCACCTAAGAGTTTTTGGGTGTAAAAGTTGTGTGCATGTTCCTAAAGATGAGAGATCAAAACTGGATGTCAAAACTAAGTAGTGCATATTTATTGGTTATGGTCAAGATGAGTTTGGGTATCGTTTTTATGATCCAGTTGGCAATAATTATTAGAAGTCGTGATGCAATATTCTTTGAAGACCAAACTATTGAAGATATTGACAAAGCTAAGAAGATAGATTCGCAGAGTAATGAGAGTTTAGTTGATATTGATCCAGTTTCAATTGCTAATGCACCTATTGCACGTGAATGAACCCAAAACAATGATGGAGATAGTGATCAAGATCAAAATGATAATCATGGTATAGATGTTATGGATGCTCTAGTTGATAAAGTTATGGTTGATCAACAATCAATTCCTGCTCAAGTAACTACTTCAAATGCTCTTGAAACCTCTCTTAGAAGATCTACAAGGGAGAAGCAAAAATCCATGTTCTATGCTCTTGATGAGTATGTACTTTTGATTGACATGGGATAACCTGAGAATTATGATAAGCCATGCAAGATATTCACAAAGATCAGTGGATCAAAGTAATGGAATATGAGATGAAGTCACTCCATGAGAATGGCAAATATGAGTTGGTGAAATTGCCAAAATATAAGAGAGCTTTATCTAACAAATGGATATTTAGAATTAAGCAAGATAACCATACCCGTGTGCCTAGATACAAGGCGAGGTTAGTTGTTTAATGTTTTAGCCAGAAGAAGGGAGTTGACTTTGATGAAATATTCTCCCCTACTGTAAAGATGTTTTCTATTCGTGGGGTTCTAGGCTTAGCTGCAAGTCTAGATTTAGAGGTTGAGCTGATGGATGTCAAGACTACTTTTCCTCATGGTGATTTAGATAAGGAGATTTATATGGAGAAACCTGAGGGTTGTGTAACTATGGAAAAAGAAAATTATGTCTAGAAATTGATAAAGAGCTTGTACGGATTGAAACAAGCTCCAAGGAAATAGTATTTGAAGTTTGAATCTGTCATAGAAAAATAAAGGTACAAGAAAACTTCTTCAGACCACTGTGTATTCTTCCAGAAGTTCTTTGATGATGATTTTATTATTTTATTGCTTTATGTGGATGACATGCTTATTGCTGGCAAGAATAAATCTAGAATTGCAATCCTTAAGAAGCAGTTGAGCAAATCGTATAGGATTTGGGCCAACAAAGAAAATCTTGGGCATTCAAATCCACCGACACAGAGATAGAAATGAGTTATTTATATCCCAAAAGCAATACATTGAGAAGGTACTCAAGAGGTTCAATATGACAGATGCTAAAGTGGTTAGTACTCCTCTTGCTAAAAACTTCAAATTGAGTATTAGTTAGAGTCCATTAAATGATGAAGAGAAACATGATATGTCTCGTATTCCTTACTCTTCTGCCATTGGTAGCTTGATGTATGCTATGGTTTGCACTAGACCAGATATTGCATATGCCATTGGTACTGTTAGTAGATTCCTTTCTAATCCCGAAGAAGAACATTGAGATGCAGTAAAATGAATATTAAGGTATTTGAAATGTACTGCAGATTTGAAGCTGTGCTTTGGCAATGGCAAGCTTGAACTTGTTTGTTACACAAACTCTAATTTAGGAGGCAATCTTGATAATTCAAGATCCACTTCCGATTATTTGATTACTTTTGCAGGGGGAGCTGTTTCTTGGCAATCTAGACTACAGAAGTGCATAACTTTATCCACCACAGAAGCCGAATATATTGCTGTCACAGAAAGTGCCAAAGAACTATTATGGATGAAGGAGTTTATTATTGATCTTGACTTTGAGCAGCCAATGTACATCTTATTTTGTGATAATCAGAGTGCTATCCGTCTCACCAAGCACTCCACTTTTCATCTAAGACCAAAAATATAAATAGAAAGCAAATTGGATAAGAATGGCCGTGGAAGAGAAATTATTTGAGGTTGAGAAGACACACTGATGAAAATTCTTCGGATATGCTGACAACGGCGGTAGTTGTAGATAAACATGAATTTTGTAGAAAAATGGCATGCATGAAGCTTGTCAATAGTTCCTCTACTTGAAGACACGTTTGACCCCTTGGCTAGAGGGAGAGTTTATAGGGCACATACCCATGTTGTCCAGGCAAAATCCCAATAGCTTAATCCTATTCTCTTTTGGTTTCCAATCCTATTCGAAATTGGATTCGGTTTTTGTTCCTATTTAGAGTTGGTTTTGACTTTAAGAGAAAGTACCACTCATGATTTATAAATAGCACAATCTTGGAAAATTATTCTATGCTCATTGATACAAGTCTTTGAAAGACTTAAGCACATAAGAGTAGGTTTTGAGAGAGCTTTCATCAAGAGAGAAGAGAGAAGAAAAGTATTTATTTTTTTGCAGATTTTTATTTCGACCAGCCAACTTCAAATTACGTTTACGATTCGTTAACCGTTGGATCGGGCTAACATTTTGATTGAGTGTTCATAACATCTTGGTCTTGGATTTGAACGGTAAAGATGGGATTTGGAGGTTCGTAACATCCGATTTTTAGCCTCGAACAAAAGCTTCATTTTTGTGGATTCTCCTATTTTTTCAATTGATTAGTTGTTGTTCTTGTATCTATTGCTGCTCCGTATTTGGCAACTTGTTGTGTAGCCAATTCAGAGAACTTTTGTAACCATCTTTTTGTTATAGTTGAGCTTTTTGGATCTTTGTGATCCCGTGGTTTTTACCTTTGATTTGAAGGGTTTTCTACATTAAAACTTGGTATTCTTTATCTTCTTTATTTTCGGGTTTGCCTCTTCATCGTCATAACACATTTTTCTATTCCTTCAACCCGAGGGCATGACTCCAAAAGTTCCGTTTGGCCACTCCAATGGTTGATGTTTTATGGGTATATTGTAGTCAATTTCACCCTATTAACATGGGATTACGTTGGAAATAATAAATCTTCTCCAAAATCTTCAAGATTTGTCAAGAACTCTCAATTGGATATTTTTCAAGATTTGATTCTATTTAAAGTAATTTAACGTACTCTATTACATATACTCATGAATGTTTATAACATTTATGGTGCTATCAAAATTGAGTTAGTGGTTGAGGGTTGATAAACCCTAGTTCCCCATTAAAGAATTTTGGTTAAAATAATTGAGGAAGAGATGTAATATGCTATTGGGTGATTATTACTCTCCCGGTCCATTTTAAATTATTTTTTAGTATTTTTTTGAGAAATTATCAGCTATGTCCATTCATAAGTAGCTCATTACAAAAATTGGCCAATTGATAAAATATTACTAATATTAGTCAAATTAGCCAATTAGCTATTTATAGCAAAAAATTATTAAATTTTTGCTTTGTTTTGAGTGAGTGTTACTAGAATAGATTGGACACAACTTAAGGATCTTGAATCTCAGTTTTAAGATGATTTAGTAAAGTTTTGAGGTAGTTTGAATTGAAAATTTGAAGTAAAAGCTGAACATGACAAAAAATGATATGTGTATCACATTGTGTATTATTTGTGTATCACATATGTATCATATTTGTATCAATTGTGTATCACATGTGTATCCATATATACCCGTGTGTGAGATACAAGCGGGATACATATTTGATACATGTGTCGCGGAAGACTTTTTTGAACTCGATTTAATTACGAATTTTGTTACAAAACCAGTCCAAATCACCTTCAATCTTCCTCAAATTTTGTATATTGACTTATATATATATATTTTCAATGAATTTCAACTATACCCATTGAAAAAGTTTATTTTTTGTTTAGATTTTTGAAATATTGTATAGAGTTTTGTATTTTATCACCTTATCTGCTACCTCGTCCATAAAATTTTCTTTCCATATTGTATCTAATATTGCTAATCATCCTTAAAATATGGAAGGTAATTTTTGCGTGTGATTCTTTGAGAGAAAGAACCCTATTATTTGGTTTTTTAATTTTTGTTGGCTAGTTTTGGTAAGTCTATGACTAATGGCTAGACGTTGGTAAGTTGAGATTTATTTGGGATATTTGTGTAAGATTTTGTGGTCCACAATATTTGATGTTTCAGATATCAAAAAAGAATTAATTTTTTTTCGAAGTTTCCATTGGAGTAAAGAACCTAGAAGTATTTGTTATATTCTCGAACGAACATATTAAGGTTAATATGGTCAATTTAATGATTAATTAATGTTAATAGGTGGATTTTTTAATATATGTAAGAACTACCAAAAAAGTCAATTAAAAGTGGATCTTGTTATTAAACTTAGTTCAAAGTAATAATATAAAATAAAAAAATAGACAAGAATGTAGGGATCAAGAGAGAGGGGATCCTTATTTCCTCCATATATTCAAGTATATACAATGTGGTACCAAAATCCTCTATTTATAAGAATTCATAGAGGCATACAAAAGAATGACATAATCATGATATTAAACATTTGAGACCATGGAGGAAGATCATGGGGATGTTATAGATGTGCGGGAGTTACAATTATAATGGTGAGAAGTTGTGTGAGTTATCTATATAATTGCGAAGAGTAGTG
This sequence comes from Nicotiana noctiflora, assembly GCA_032618575.1. Taxonomy (NCBI): domain Eukaryota; kingdom Viridiplantae; phylum Streptophyta; class Magnoliopsida; order Solanales; family Solanaceae; genus Nicotiana; species Nicotiana noctiflora. The sequence continues at coordinate 321,057 of JASVEL010012175.1, forward strand.
GGAGTAACTTCTTTAGGCGTTATACACATCCACTACAAAATATAATATTTCATAACACTCCTCCTCGGATGTTTATAGATAATGTAAACACCGCAAAATTGACTAACAATGAAGCCGAGTTCGAGGCTATGATTGCAGGTTTAGAATTGGCCAAAAGTATGGGAGCCGAGACTATCGAGGAAAAATATGATTCGCTCCTCATAGTGAGCTAGGTGAATGGGAGCTACGAAGCTAGATAGGACAGAATGCATAGATACTTGTACAAAATCCAAGTCGCGTTACGTCGCTTCAAAGAATGGACCTTAATTCATGTACCTCGAGAGCAGAACAGTGAGGCCGATGCCCCCGCGAATCTGGGATCTTCTGCTGAAGAAGAAGACCTACCCCCTAGAGCCATTGTCCAATTATTTAAATCAGTGGTCGAGGAAGGTCACATAGAGATTAACTCCACCAGTCTGACATGGGATTGAAGAAATAAATATATCTATTATTTAAAAGACGAGAAGCTGCCCTGAGATCCAAGAGAATCGAGGGCCCTGCGAACCAAAGCAGCTCGATTCTCGCTCGATGAAAATGGGACTCTATACATGAGAACTTTCGATGGCCCCCTGGCGGTATGCATGGGACCAGGCGACACAGATTATGTACTCCGAGAGATCCACGAGGGCACCTGTAGAAATCATTCGGGTGCCGATTCCTTGGTCCGAAAGGTGATCAGAGAGGGATACTATTGGGAAAGCATGGAAAAAGACACCAGTGAATTCATCCAAAAGTGAGACAAGAGCTAGAGATATGCTCCCATGATCCACCAACCCGGTGAGCAACTACATTCCGTTTTATCACCATGGACATTCATGAAATGGGGAATGGATATCGTTAGCCCTTTGCCAAAGGCACGTGGTAAGGCTAGATTCATTCTATTTATGATTGGATATTTTTTAAAATGGGTGGAAGCACAATCATTCGAGAAAACGGAAGGAAGTCATCATGCCGGTTTGGAATCCCATCAGAAATAACAAGTGATAACGGGAGGCAATTCATCGGGAGCAAGGTAACACAGTTTCTTGAAGATAACAAAATCAAGAGAATCCTTTCAACACCTTACCATCCATGTGAAAACGGCTAGGCCGAATCCACAAATAAAGCCATCATTCAGAACTTAAAAAAGAATTAGGAGAGTGCCAAGGGAAAATGGAGAGAAACGCTGCCCGAGGTGCTATAGGAATATCGAACAACTTAAAAATCAAGCACCAGGGAAACACCTTTCTCTCTAGTGTACAACTCCAAGGCATTGATACCGGTGGATTTCCGGGAGCCGAGCGTTAGATTCTAGCACACTAATGAGGGCTCGAACAATGAGGCCATGACAACGGCCCTCGAGCTACTCGATGAAGGCGGGAAACCTTGCTGATTCGTATGGCTACCCAGAAGCAAAAAATCGAAAGATACTATAACGGGAGAACAAATCTCCGATATTTGAAGATCGGGGACTTAGTCCTAAGGAAAGTTACTCTCAAAACCCGAAACCCTAATGAAGGAAAGCTGGGCCAGAATTGGGAAGGACCGTACCATGTCCTTGGGATAGTTGGCAAGTGATCCTATAAGCTTGGCACCATGGAACGTGAACAACTTCTGAGCAACTGGAATGTATCGATGCTTAAACAGTATTACTGCTAGGGCACCCAATCGGAAAATCCTGCAAAAATCCTCGAGCAAACATTGCACTTTTTTCCTTCGACAGAGTTTTTTATCCTGAAATGGGTTTTTGCCAGCAAGATTTTTAATGAGGCAACGTCCACGCGGTATAGGCTTACATGGTTTCATTCCCAATTAACCTTGTCCCAGGAAACGATAAACGATGTTCCAATAGAAAATGATGTACCGAGCCAAATGGTCGAGTGAACCGTGTCGCATAAGCCGGGGATCACGATAAAAAAACAACATGTGTTTATGCCAAGCAATCAAAAAATATCTTTCGCCAAAGCACCTCGTACTCTAAAGCAAATTGAGCATTTCCACAGCAAGGATTCCTCTACCGAGAATATCCCGAAATACTCGGAGACTTGTGTCAATAATTCGGCACCCGCATGGCCTTAAGGTCGAAACTCCATACTCATAAAACCCTCAATGAGGCGACATAGAGATTATGAAGCTTCTCCAAAAGGAAAAATTGTCCCGAACACTCGGAGATTGACATCACAGACTTAAGAAAAGCATGACCCCATGGTCAGAATCTCTAGGGTCGTAAAAGTTTTCAATAAGGCAATTCTGAACTTACGAGTAATGACCCCTGAGCCCGAGTAAACTCGGTGACTCGGAGACTGTCACCAATCGCCATTCACTTAAGAAACTGAGACCATAAGACCCCGAGCGAGAAAGCTCGGCCTAGCATGCTCGATTTAATATAGTAACAAAACTATAAGACCTTAACAGGCATGGCAAAATTGTAAGACATCAACATGCATGACAAAACTATAAAACCTCAACAGGCATGTCAAAAAAGTAAGACCTCAACAGGCCTAAATTTTTTGTAAGACCTTACTACAGGCATAAACTCAATACCGAATTTTAAGCTATACATCGCATTATTAAGACACCCAAAAGGACATACCCTCGATATAGATACGTGAAACTACTACACTCTGGATCAAAGGCAACGTCCAAACACAAATAACTACGGTCATACGGCTGCACCAACCAATTTAACGCGACTCAGGGACGCCCGAACGTCGCTACAAAATCACAGGCCATTAATTCAATTCTACTTCAAAAAGAACCGGTTAAAATAGTCCACCCTCGATAGGCAACGAGCTTCGACCATGTCAGCTCCAAATTACAAAGGCTTCGAGCTACTCAACCTACAAGCTAAACCTTCCAAGGTGCCCGAACATCACCGCTAATGATTTGAAATTGAGGTTTTTCCCGAGCCGACGATAGGTTAGGAAAAATCATTTCAAAATGTCCTTAACGAGAGGAAAACAAAGCCTACATACGCCTAAGGGCAAAAGCATAAGAGCATTTGTCGCCAACCAAACAAGCCTCAGAGACACATACTAAACGGTCGCAACAACTAAAAGCGTAAGAGCCACTATCGCCAGCTTAAAAATTTGAAATCTTGAGGGCAAAGTGAGCTAGAGTCGTAACTCGATTCAGAGACCATATCCAAAATAGTTAACTATAAATGCCTAAGGGAAAGAGTGTAAGAGCCATTGCCGCTAGCTTTATGAGCCTCAAGGCCACATACATAAAAGGTTGCTTTGACCTAAGGCATAAGAGCCATTGTCGCTAGCCCATGCAAATGTAAAACTTGAGGGTCGATTGAGCTTGAGTCGAAGCCCGACTCGGAGATTGAACCCAAAATAGTTGAGCAAAAGTATAAGAGCTCTAACAGTAGTTTACATTAAAGGCTACATCAAGCAAGCGTGTGAAAGCCCCCGAGCTTGCCTAACGAGCCATAGGGCCATATCATATATCTAAGGTTTCTTGCCAATTCTACTAAATTTCGAGCAAAAAAGGGGAATAGAGGAAGCAAAGCCGTAGGAGTCACTTTATACATATGCTCAATGGCTCCCCAAGAGATGCACTCTTGCAACTACGAGTCCTCTGACGGCCCCTTCTCAATGACATCTTCTCTCCCCAGGGATCCACCCTCATTTTTAGCACCACCCGAGCTGCCTTCTAACGCACCCCTAACTATCTGCATTCGGGAAACAAGGCAAGCACGATCCACAGCTCGAGGTAAATTTGGGATAGCTCCCTCAAACACTTTCCCAATGCAAGAACCTATGACAACAACTCCCTTCATATGCGAGGATACAAGTGCCTCGGCCTCTACTTTAATCCGAAAGAATGCCGCCACCAGTTCGGAATGGAGACCCTTGTACTTGTCACTATCCTCCTTCGCTTCTTGGAGCTGAAGCTCGATCAAGGTTACCTTCCCCTGGATGATGTCCCTCTCAGAAGCCATTTCATTTACAAACCGACTAACCTCATAAATTTTAGCATCTCTGGCCCGAATCTCCTTCTCAAATTGCACAAATTCGGTACGAGAAGTTAAAGGCAGTGGAATCTCACAAGGATTCGAATAATAGTAAAACATAGGATGAGTAACCTACTCGGTAAGATAGTATTTCTCACGCTCACGGCAACTCACCTCATCCCGATACTAGGTGAAAGCTTGGTTATAAAGCACTTTAGCCTGAAACCATGTAAAAAGGCAAGTTAGAAAAACAAAGACTAGAACAGCCCAGAGCAGCTAACAAGGTTAGAAAAAATTTACCCACTCACAAAGTCTGCCCATCTCGCCGAAAATGAATAAAACATCAACCTCAAGACCTCCCTCGAGAATGGTCAGTGACCTCTCGAGTGCATCTTCGACTTTGACTAGTGCTCCTACTTCAGAAGGCTCTTTGTACGGGGTGTCTTGCATTCCGTGAGATGGTATGATCTCTCTCTGAGGAGAATCAACAACAACCAAAGGGTTAACAGGATCAGTCAAAATCTCCATCCCTTATTCACCCTGGGCCCTCAATCCAGCCCCCCCCAAAAATGCCCATCAAGGGCGTCTCAGCTCGGGAAGAATTTCGGCCACCTGCCAACTCAGGGGTAGTGCTTGATACTCCATCATTGCCTCTCCACCACAAAGATAGGCCACAGTGGCATCAGACTCCATTCCAGGAGCATCTATCCTTACAAACCGAGGGTCGGTCGAGTCTATACGCTCTTCGGGGGCTGTTGAGAAGATACTTTCTCTCTCACTTTCAACTCGAGGATTTCCCATCATCTTGGAGGTCAGAACTATTGGACAACCTTGGAATCTTCTACCTTAACCCTATTGAACTCTAGAGGCCCAACCGACAGACTCCCCTGCCTTCTCTTCTTCTCGCCGAGCACCAGGGCATCCCCTCCAACGGGTTATGCCTCCTTCATCAAATGGATTTACCCTTGACCTACATGAATGTAGAGGTTAAATAAAAATGATGAAGAACACTATTAATAGCGATCTACGTCAAAGTATGCGGATGCAACAAGGCTCGCCACACTCGTTTCGTATATGGGCAAATCGAGTATAAGCGACTGACCTAACCTCGAAGATCCGAAACCACACCAGGGTAGATCGCTACGGCTAAAAAAGCAATAAAAGCAGAGTTAGAGGCTTGAAGAAATATTGCCAGAAAGAAGCAAAGGAAGACCCCACAACACATTTACTTACGACCAGCATTCCACTTCTTAGGGAACAACATCTTTTCCACTAGAATTAGGTCATACATCCTTACTCGGATGAATCATATTATCCATCCCTCGTCCCCGAGCTCCTCGGTGTAGGAAAAAAAGGATCTTGGGGTTCGATAGCAAAGCTTGATTAAGCCCCCACGAAGAAGACGATTACTATACATTCGGATCAGATGGTTGAGGGTGAAGGGCATCTCCTCTATCACGTTCAAGTAATTCCTGATCATATAAACCACGCGCCATAATGAAGGATAAATTTGGCCTAGAGTCACTTAATAACTTCGGTAGAAGTCGATAATTACAGGGTCGATTAGGGGTGAGAATGGCCCCGCCAGCCCCAAGGTAAATGGATAGGTATATACACTTAGAAAGCCAGCCTTATGAGCCATAATATCTTCCTCCCGAGTGGAATATCCACAAGAACGATATCCCCCAGCGACAGTCAGCCCTCACTCTCCCAACATCTATTATCGAGTTAATATACCGAGTTACAAGGTCGCGATGCCTTGGCTTTGAGAAAGGTCTCTCGACCTTGAAAACGGAGGTCATCGCAAAGGATTCTAGGGTGCGTTCCTCAGCACAAGGAGGAGTAGCCCCTTCCCCTTGAGAGAAAGTGAAGAGGATAAACCCGCGACCTCCTGGGAAGTAGAAGGAGAAATTTTTCCCATCCTTGGAAGATTCTGAAGGAAGAAGGAGAGTTGCATTCCTGAAAGTGAACAAGAGCAAAAGAAGAACGAACCTTATTAGGGGTTTTGGTCACGAGATGTGGTATAGAAAGAAAGAAGTGGAGTAGTTTTAAGAGCACATTGTGCACATTAAAGGACACTAAAAGGTAGCCAATCGCTGCAGTCAATGCGGAAATCTTTTGGAACAAAATGTGTGTTGCACCTTGGCACCTTGCAGCCGTCGCCGATTACTATAACATCGAAGGAAGCAAAAATTCAGGATCATTTCTTATCGTTTCTTACCGCTTTCATTTTAAGAAACATGGAGACTATCTATATACGGTAAATCTGGGGGCCCGATTTTCCCGTCATTAGGTCGTCTCACGGTCATACGTTTCGAGGCTCGAAGCTAAGGTCGAGACCCACCCTCGGGGGTCGTCAGGTACTGGACTTGAAGGGCATTATGTATTAACGGCTATGGTATGCGATAGGGGAATTCCTAAGGTACACGGCTAAATCTGAGAAAGCTAACCTATCTACGGCCTGTCTCAAGGTGTCACGTCCAGTCGTCCAGTCTCCATGCCTTTACAGTTAATGCTTTTTGTACTATAACAGGATTCCCCTCCTATATAAAGGGGATCCACATCACTTTGTAAAGGGGGCGGTAGCTTCAACCATTCTACACAAGATCAATAATAACTCTGTCTCACTCTCTCTTTTCTCTCTAACTTACTTGCTCGTGGCTACTCTTTTCATTTATTTCTTTCATACTTGTTCTTTATTTATTGCTTGATATTAACCATAAAAAGCCTTCTTTAATTATATCCTAACCATTATCCCCTTGCCGTTTACCCTCGATAACTCGAGCCCGAGCGTAGGCGGCAACCTCAAGGCCCCTCATCGGTCAGTCTGAGGCCCGAACATCAAGCTTTACTGGTTCAATCATAGCCCTATTTTAGTTTGTATTTTATCTCTTAACTTCATATATTTAGCCTCCACTGCTCTAATAACTAGCATAAAAATAGATCACGTATTTTTAGAGCCCCATTTATAAATTTAATTGTTATTATCATTTTCACGGTAAACATACTAATTAACAAAAGAAAGTATCTACTTACTTTTTATTTTCCCTGGATATGAAACGTGCTCACAATATCTACTTACTTTGCCTCCAAATTGGTAATGTCCAATGCGATAGAAGTTAAAGAGCACTTACTACCTAATCTTGACAGAAGATTATGAAATGAGCCCTTCGCGCTGATAACGTGTTAAGAATCTTAGCTCAAAGTAATAATATAAAACAAGAAAATAGACAAGAATGTAGAGATCAAGAGAGAAGAGATCTCTTATTTCTTCCATATATTCAAGTATATACAATGTGGTGCCAATATCCTCTATTTATATGTCACGACCCATTTTCCCCACTCTAGGGAGGCCGTGATGGCGCCTACTAATATGAGTTAGGAAAACTAATTGTTGAACAAATTACCGTATCCATTTTCATACCTTTTTAGCATTTACAAAGCAATAACATGAAAACAATGGAAATTTCAATAAGCGGAAGAAATGTAGTGAAAATTCTGAAATATGAATATAATACAACTATTGAAGCCTTAATCACCCAGAACTTGTGTCACAGTACCACATACAATCTAAGAGTGCTATATATAAAGTCTAAAAATAAAAGATACACTATTTCTGAATTAAGGAAATAAAATAGGGAAAGGGGATAAAGGGAGACGCAAGGGCCTGCGGACGCCTGCAGGTCTACCTTGGATCTCCGTGGACTGAAGGTAGTCACTCAATCTACGATCCAAAAGCTTCTCCAGGATCTACACATAGCGCAGAGTGTAGTATCAGAACAACTGACCCCATGTGCTGGTAAGTTGATGTTCTCCACGTCAATACCACACAAGAGGAGTGGGGGGGGGGGTGATTTGTGTGGTACCTAATTTTCGCACTAGAAGAACCTGGTTCTTCTAAGTATTCTAACTACAGCAGTTTGCAGAATAATAAATGCTGAAAATAAAGTACATAGATATTTTATGTGGAAAACACCTAGCTCAAAAGGTGAAAAAACCATGACCTACTAGTCAATAGGATTTTTGCAAACTCCACTAAAATCACTGAGCCAAAAACTACATTTACAAAGACTCTTTGTAAACCTAAGGATTAACTCTAATCCTAGTGTGGCAAACAACATCAACTGTTGCGACACTTTCAAGTTAACTCTAACTTGAATACTCAATGCACCTAATACAATTGCTTCTATAAAAGTTGAAAGGTATAATATGAAAATCTACTACAATTGAACTAGAATTTGAATAAACACAATGATGAAACTGGTTCTTCTATCTTAGTTCATGTAGCTTCAAATGTGCACACTTGTATCTCGCATATATTGCTTGCAAAACAGACTCGATTCTTTTTGCTCTCAAATATGCGTTACTTCTGCTTATGTGCATTACCTGTAAAAGAGAACAACTTAGTTAATCAAATAGATTAGCAGTTAGAGTTTGATCAAGAATCTGTTGTTTATCGCTTTGTCGATTTCAATCCTTAACTACTACAAACTCTCATCCTTACCCTGACTTAGGAATGTGTTCTCTTATCTTAAGAGGACTGTTCCTCTTAGAACTCAATGCAACCTTTTCGATCATCTTCAGAAGATATTTATTGCATACGCCTCAGTACATATCTTCTTCACGTGCCTTCCATGTGCGGTGGTTATGACTAAAATGTGTTTCTCATGATGGACTAGGTCCTTCTCTTGATGTTCATTTGTCAATCTTCAAAACATGGCCAACAAATTCCCCCTTTTTGATGATGACAAACTCTGTGCTTTTAGTAACATAGAACCTGTGAACCTTGCTGAAATATCAACACTTTGAATTTTTAGAGAATTCAATTTTCGTAAGGAACCAGATTTTAAGTTAGGTCATAAACATCACTTGTTCACATAAAACATTTTATGCACATATCTTCCCCCCTTTGGCATCATCGAAAAGTTACATAATTAAAGTGAAATTAGTCATTTAATAATTACTCATGGCCACTGGGGCAACTGCAAGTGAACACATGCTTTAGTTAACTCAACCGAGAAAATAACTATAAAGATCAGATTTAACAAAAACAAGATAAGCTGCATTCATTAATAAGCAAGTAGTTCCTACAATGCAATCCACAAAAAGAAAAATAGAATTATCCAACCATGAGCAATATAAAGAAAGAAACATCTAAAAACTCCCAAACTGGGTCACTGAGGGGTCTTGACTGGTGCATACTAAGATAAAATAGCTAAGGCTTAGAAGAGCTAGAGGGTTAGGTTTGTAGCAGGTTCAACATTTGTTTGAGCATTCCTTCATTTTTCTCCTTTTCTCTTGCAAGTTCAGCTC
>JASVEL010012176.1:0-38847 GCA_032618575.1 Nicotiana noctiflora
GGACTTAAGACCAACACTTAGAATAATTTCAGGGACGTTTGGACTTTAGATGAATATAGGCAGCAATGAAAGTAAAGGCACACATAGAATTTAGGAATTTCTTCCCAACTAGTATTAATATGTGAATACAAGAACACAATAAGGTCAACCCTATGACCAAGAACAAAGAACTCCCTAGTTCTCTGCCCCAAAGATAATTTCCTACCCTTAGGAATTATACTTAGATGTTTTGGCTAACAATTTGCCAAAAGAACCAGTTTCCCAAATTTCTGGATACCTCTGACTAAGGCCAAAGGCGCCTATTTATACCACATAGGCTGCCTTGAACACTTGATAGCATATTGACACTTAAATGTCTAGCAGTATTTGTCACTTGGCAATTCACATGGGGCATTTTTACATTGGGGGGTGGGGGAGGGCAGCTTACAAAAGGGACAAATACACTAACTATAAACAAACAACACTAAGCCATAATGATTGAAGCACTATGCCCCGTTTTCTGGAGCACTTTTCCACGAAATGGCCCTACTTCAGCATTAGCTTCCCACAAAGTGGGCCTTTTCCAGCACTACCAGCTTCAGAAAGTGTTCAACACACTTTGCCCATGTAATGGCACACTCCAGCACATTTGTTTACAGCTTTTCCCCATGTTTTTGCCCTTTAGCTTGCCTTACTCATGTTGTTCCTTGCCTTGTCTGCTGCATTTGACACTGCCACAACCCAAAGTGCCTGTATCACTGACCTTGGCGCGCATGTTCTGCAATGCCTCCTTTCAGTCGCCTCGCCATGTCTTTGGCCCCTGCTTTGCATGGACATTGCCTAGTCAATTGTTAGTTAATCCCACACATCTATGTAAAATGCGCCTTGCTTCCATTCAAGGTGCATTGTCACTCTGCATAGTCCGTCATGCCGAGCAGTCAATCATGATGTTACCCCATTTTTAAGGTGTTGTGCTATGTCCATCATGAAAATACTTGCCACAACCCGCATATGCCGAGAGAGTTTGTCAGGGGGCTAACAAACCACCCCCACCAGAAGAATTCATCGTTCTCGACGAATCTGCTTCCGCATTTTTCAGCACCACCATAGGTCCTAAATATGCGGTCCGCGTCTCCTGTTCTTCATCGTTCGGCTCCCCTTCACTTTTCTCATCAACAAACAATGTTGAGAGCCGTTCAAGTTTCGGACAATCCCTCGCCATATGTGGTCCTTTGCAAGTAAAACAACCATCAAATTTGTTGTTTTGTCCCTTTGTTGGCGGAGGTCCAACATATGGGTTTTCCCTCCAAGTGCTATTTCCCTCAACAGCACTTCCCTTGTCATTCCCGTTTTTCCTCCACTCCTTTACCTTGTCCTTTCCATTTTTGGACTTCGAAGTAGTAGGAAAATCAGGACCCTCTTGTCCCAGGCGGAAATCATCCAGAGCATCAGTAGCCACAATGGCACTATGAAGGTCTTTCACATTGTGCCTTCGAAGTTCTATATGCGCCCATGACTGCAACCCGTACAGAAAGTTATGCAACTTGTCTTCCTCAGACATGTTGCTTATATCCAACATCAAAGAAGTAAACTCTTTGACATAATCCCTGACCGCTCCAGTTTGTTTCAACTTTTTCAAACGGTCTCTAGCAATCCAGCCCGCATTGCTAGGAAAGAATTGATCCTTTAATTCTTTCTTCAGCCCTTCCCAAGAGTCAACCTTAGGCCTATCAGCACTTGCTTCGTCTGCCATGCGCCTTCGCCACCAAAGCTTAGCATCGTCCACCAAGTACATAGTTATAATGGTGACCTTGTCTTCATCTCGTACATGGGCAGCAAGAAAGTACTACTCCATATCCCATAGGAAATTTTCGAGTTTCTTGGCACTCCTTGCACCATCAAACTCTTTTGGCTCAGGTATTTTGACCTTGGTACGATCTGCCCCATGATGTGCTTCGTCATTGCCAAAAGCACGACGCAACAACACATTCTCTGATTTTAAATCTGAACATTCATTGCTCAGCCTGCTCATCTCGGCCTCAAGATGGGCGAGACGCGTCAACACAGTCAGAAACTGATCACCATTAGTATTTCCAACGATTGCCTCTAATGCAGCAACTTTTTCCCTCAGTTCTACGTTGCCACTAGCCATCTCTTACGAAATAAAACTGGTATCAGAGCGCTGTGGAGTTGGGACAAAGATACGATGTTCAGTGGTTGAATTTCGTAAGAGATGGCTGGTGGCAATGCAGAACTGAGGGAAAAAGTTGCTGCATTAGAGGCAATCGTTGGAAATACTGATGGTGATCGGTTTCTTACTTTGTTGACACGTCTCGCCTATCTTGAGGCCGAGATGAGCAGGCTGAGCAATGAATGTTCAGATCTAAAATCAAAGAATGTGTTGTTGCATCGTGCTTTTAGCAATGACGAAGCACATCGTGGGGCAGATCGTACCAAGGTCAAAATACCTCAGCCAAAAGAGTTTGATGGTGCAAGGAGTGCCAAGAAACTCGAAAATTTCCTGTGGGATATGGAGCAGTACTTTCTTGCTGCCCATGTGCGAGATGAAGACAAGGTCACCATTACAACTATGTACTTGGTGGACGATGCTAAGCTTTGGTGACGAAGGCGCATAGGCAGACGAAACAAGTGCTGATAGGCCTAAGGTTGACTCTGGGGAAGGGCTGAAGAAAGAATTAAACGATCAATTCTTTCCTAGCAATGCGGGCTGAATTGCTAGAGACCGTTTGAAAAAGTTGAAACAAACTGGAACGGTCAGGGATTATAGCAAAGAGTATCTGAGGAAGACAAGTTGCATAATTTTCTGTACTGGTTGCATGGTCGCAGACGGAACTTCGAAGGAAGAATGTGAAAGACCTTCCTAGTGCCATTGCGGCTGCTGATGCTCCGGGTGATTTTTGCCTGGGACAAGAGGGTCCTGATTTTCCTACTACTTCAAAGTCCAAAAATGGGAAGGACAAGGTAAAGGAGTGGAGGAAAAACGAGAATGACAAGGGAAGTGCTGTTGAGGGAAATAACACTTGGAGGGAAAAACCATATGTTGGACCTCCGCAAACAAAGGGACAAAACAACAAATTTGATGGTTGTTTTACTTGCAAAGGACCACATATGGCGAGAGATTGTCCAAAACTTGAACGGCTCTCGAATGCAGCTGACAAGGCAATGAACAACATGAGTAAGGCAAGCTAAAGGGCAAAAACGTGGGGAAAAGCTGTAAACAAGTGTGCCAGTACATGGGCAAAGTGTGCTGAACACTTATTGAAGCTGGTAGTGCTGGAAAAGGCCCACTTTGTGGGAAGCTAATGCTGAAGTAGGGCCATTTCGTGGGAAAGTGCTCCAGAAAATAGGGCATAGTGCTTCAGTCATTATGGCTTAGTGTTATTTGTTTATAGTTAGTGTATTTACTCCTTTTGTAAGCTGCCCCCTACCCCATGTAAAAATGCCCCATCTGATGTGCCAAGTGACAAATACTGCTAGACAATTAAGTGTCCATGTGTTGTCTGGTGGCAACGCAGAACTGAGGGAAATAGTTGCTGCATTAGAGGCAACCGTTGGAAATACTGATGGTGATCAGTGTCTGACTGTGTTGACGCGTCTCGCCTATCTTGAGGCCGAGATAGAGCAGGCTGAGCAATGAATGTTAAGATCTAAAATCAGAGAATGTGTTGCTGCGTCTTGCTTTTGGCAATGACAAAGCATATCGTGGGGCAGATCGTATCAAGGTCAAAATACCTGAGCCAAAAGAGTTTGATGGTGCAAAGAGTGCCAAGAAACTCGAAAATTTCCTGTGGGATATGGAGCAGTACTTTCTTGCTGCCCATGTGCGAGATGAAGACAAGGTCACCATTACAACTATGTACTTGGTGGACGATGCTAAGCTTTGGTGACGAAGGCGCATAGCAGACGAAGCAAGTGCTGATAGGCCTAAGGTTGACTCTTGGGAAGGGCTGAAGAAAGAATTAAAGGATCAATTCTTTCCTAGCAATGCGGGCTGGATTGCTAGAGACCGTTTGAAAAAGTTGAAACAAACTGGAGCGGTCAGGGATTATGTCAAAGAGTTTACTTCTTTGATGTTGGATATAAGCAACATGTCTGAGGAAGACAAGTTGCATAATTTTCTGTACGGGTTGCAGTCATGGGCGCAGATAGAACTTCGAAGGCAGAATGTGAAAGACCTTCCTAGTGCTATTGCGGCTGCTGATGCTCTGGGTGATATTCGCCTAGGACAAGAGGGTTCTAATTTTCCTACTACTTGAAGTCCAAAAATGGGGAGGACAAGGTAAAGGAGTGGAGGAAAAATGGGAATGACAAGGGAAGTGCTGTTGAGGGAAATAGCACTTGGAGGGAAAAACCATATGTTGGACCTCCGCCAACAAAGAGACAAAACAACGAATTTGATGGTTGTTTTACTTGCAAAGGACCACATATGGTGAGGGATTGTCCGAAACTTGAAGGGCTCTCAACATTGTTTGTTGATGAGAAAAGTGAAGGGGAGCCGAACGATGAAGAACAGGAGACACGGACCATATATTTAGGACATATGGTGGTGCTGAAAAATACGGAAACAGGTTCGTCGAGGACGGCGAATTCTTCTGGTGGGGGTGGTTTGTTAGCCTCCTGACAAATTCTCTCGGCATATGCGGGTTGTGGCAAGTATTTTCATGATGGACTTGGCACAACACCTTAAAAATGGGGTAACATCATGATTGACTGCTCGACATGAGGGACTATGCAGAGTGACAATGCACCTTAAACTGAAGCAAGACGCATTTTACTTAGATGTGTGGGATTAACTAACAACTGACGAGGTAATGTCCATGCAAGGCAGGGGCCAAAGACATGGCGAGGCGACGGAAAGGCGGCATTGCAGAACATGCGCGCCAAGGTCAAGGATACGGGCACTTTGGGTTGTGGTAGTGTCAAATGCATCAGACAAGGCAAGGAACAACATGAGTAAGGCAAGCTAAAGGGCAAAAACGTGGGGAAAAGCTGTAAACAAATGTGCTGGAGTGTGCCAGTACATGGGCAAAGTGTGTTGAACACTTTCGTAAGCTGGTAGAGCTGGAAAAGGCCCACTTTGTGGGAAGCTGATGTTGAAGTAGGGCCATTTCGTGGGAAAGTGCTCCAGAAAATAGGGCATAGTGCTTTGGTCATTATGGCTTAGTGCTGTTTGTTTATAGTTAGTGTATTTGCCCCTTTTGTATGCTGCCCTCCCCCATGTAAAAATGCCACATGTGATCTGCCAAGTGACAAATACTGCTAGACAATTAATTGTCCATGTGCTGTGTGGTGGCAACGCATAACTGAGGGAAAAAGTTGCTGCATTAGAGGCAATCGTTGGAAATACTAATGGTGATCAGTTTCTGACTTTGCTGACGCGTCTCGCCTATCTTGAGGCCGAGATGAGCAGGCTGAGCAATGAATGTTAAGATCTAAAATCAGAAAATGTGTTGCTGCGTCGTGCTTTTGGCAATGACGAAGCACATCATGGGGCAGATCGTACCAAGGTCAAAATACCTGAGCCAAAAGAGTTTGATGCTACAAAGAGTGCCAAGAAACTCGAAAATTTCTTGTGGGATATGGAGCAGTACTTTTTTGCTGCCCATGTGCGAGATGAAGACAAGGTCACCATTACAACTATGTACTTGGTGGACGATGCTATGTTTTGGTGGCGAAGGCGCATGGCAGACGAAGCAAGTGCTGATAGGCCTAAGGTTGACTCTTGGGAAGGGTTGAAAAAAGAATTAAAGAATCAATTCTTTCCTAGCAATGCGGGCTGGATTGCTAGAGACCGTTTGAAAAAGTTGAAACAAACTGGAACGGTTAGGGATTATGTCAAAGAGTTTACTTCTTTGATGTTGGATATAACCAACATGTCTGAGGAAGACAAGTTGCATAATTTTCTGTACGGGTTGCAGTCATGGGCGCAGATGGAACTTTGAAGGCAGAATGTGAAAGACCTTCCTAGTGTCATTGCGTCTACCGATGCTCTGGGTGATTTTCGCCTAGGACAAGAGGGTCCTGATTTTCCTACTACTTCGAAGTCCAAAAATGGGAAGGACAAGGTAAAGGAGTGGAGGAAAAACGGGGATGACAAGGAAGTGCTGTTGAGGGAAATAGCACTTGGAGGGAAAAACCATATGTTGGACCTCCGCCAACAAAGGGACAAAACAACAAATTTGATGGTTGTTTTATTTGCAAAAAACCATATATGGCGAGGGATTGTCCGAAACTTGAACGGCTCTCAACATTGTTTGTTGATGAGAAAAGTGAAGGGGAGCCGAACGATGAAGAACAGGAGACGCGGACCGCATATTTAGGACCTATGGTGGTGCTGAAAAATGCGGAAGCAGGTTCGTCGAGGACGATGAATTCTTCTGGTGGGGGTGGTCTGTTAGCCCCCTGACAAACTCTCTCGGCATATGGGGGTTGTGGCAAGTATTTTCATGATGAACTTGGCACAACACCTTAAAAATGGGGTAACATCAAGATTGACTACTCGGCATGACGGACTATGCAGGGTGACAATGCACCTTGAGCGGAGGCAAAGCGCATTTTACTTAGATGTGTGGGATTAACTAACAATTGACGAGGCAATGTCCATGCAAGGCAGGGGCCAAAGACATGGTGAGGCGACCGAAAAGCGACATTGCAGAACATGCGCGCCAAGGTCAAGGATACAGGCACTTTGGGTTGTGGCAGTGTCAAATGCAACAGACAAGACAAGGAACAATATGAGTAAGGCAAGCTATTGGGCAAAAACGTGGGGAAAAGCTGTAAACAAGTGTGCTGGAGTGTGCCAGTACATGGGCAAAGTGTGCTGAACACTTTCTGAAGCTGGTAGTGCTGGAAATGGCCCACTTTGTTGGAAGCTGATGCTGAAGTAGGGCCATTTCTGGAAAAGTGCTCCAGAAAACAGGGCATAGTGCTTCAGTCATTATGGCATAATGTTTTTTGTTTATAGTTAGTGTATTTGCCCCTTTTGCAAGCTCCCCCCACCCCCCACATGTAAAAATGCCCCATGTGATATGTCAAGTGACAAATACTGCTAGACAATTAAGTGTCCATGTGCTGTCAAGTGTCCACGGCAACTTATGTGGTATAAATAGGCGCCTTTGGCCTTAGTCAGAGGTATCCAAAAATTTGGGAAACTGGTTCTTTTGGCAAATTGTTAGCCAAAACATCTAAGTATAATTCCTAAGGGTAGGAAATTATCTTTTTGGCAGAGAACTAGGGAGTTCTTTGTTCTTGGTCATAGGGTTGGCCTTATTGTGTTCTTGTATTCACATATTAATACGAGTTGGGAAGAAATTCCTGTAAATTCTGTCTGTGCCTTTTAAACTCCAAACGTCCCTGAAATTATTCTAAGTGTTGGAAAGGTTGAAGTCAAGGCTGGGCTTGAGTGCCGTATAGTGGTGTAATAGTAAAGCAAAGTCATAGTAAAATACAACGATTTTTCTAAAGTATATTTCAAATTGAAGTAATCATATCTTGTATAATACTCTTCCCCTAGATCTTCTATTCTACCCCCATTCCTCTATTATTAATATTCAGTTAATTCGAACTTGAGCCGGAATGTTGAATCCACTTTTTTTATTCTTTCTCTTTCCTCCCTTATTCTAAAAAGTGAAAAAAGAGAAAAGAGGGGGAGAGGGATTCATCACCAATTAAACTTAAATCACCCCTGTAACATATTTTGGGTCTTTAGAGCAAGCTCTATGTCAATATATAGAGCCAGGATGGCATAACCAAAGTATGTAGGCTATGTAAAGCTGAGGACGTAGAGATCTCAGACCTCAATTTTCAGGCCCTAAGGTATTTATTCTAGAGACATCATGAATTGAGTCTGGGACATATCAGGATTCAGGAAAGGAGTCATGCGATGAATCATAAAATACCAATTGCTCTTCTGCTATTCCACAAGACAAGCCATTTTGCTTCTCCTGATTGTCGATGCTGATCAACTCGGCTCTTTTCCCTGCCCCCTGGCCTCTCACTTCATTTAGGATCAATGTGATTCTGTCCAAAATCCATCACAGCTACTGAATAGTTCGGTACAATATATGATGGGTGAGAGTGTATATATCTTGGCAATATCACATTGAATCATCATCCTCTTTTAGTCCTTTTTTAAGAGGACATATTACTAGCTGAAGACCTGTATGGATTCAGTTATGTTTTCTGTGTTACTAACGTTGCTTACTTTGGAAACAGCCTGCAGTTTATGTAGCAGAAAGTGCTATCAGCTCTGGGACTGCAGGCACCGCTTCTGATGGAGCAGAAAATACTGCAGCTATTGCAGCTGGGATAGCCTTAATCTCTATTGCAGCTGCTTCATCGATACTCCTTCAAGTCGGGAAGAACTCACCTCCTCCAGTACAGACAGTGGAGTACTCGGGACCGTCCCTTAGTTACTATATCAACAAGTTTAAGCCAGCGGAGATAGTCCAAGCTTCAGTAGCAGCAGAAACCGAAGCACCAACTGCACCCGAAGTTGTTCAAGCTTCAGTAGCAGCAGAAACCGAAGCACCAACTGCACCCGAAGTTGTTCAAGCTTCAGTAGCAGCAGAAACCGAAGCACCAACTGCACCAGAAGTTGTTCAAGCTTCAGTAGCACCAGAAACTGAAGCATCAAATGCACCAGAAGTTGAAAGCTCTGCTCCAGAAGCTCCTGCTCCCCAAGTTGAGGTCCAATCTGAAGCCCCTCAGGACACTTCAAGCTCAAGTTCTGACATCTCTTAGGACAAATCATTTAGTTTTCTTGTTATATATTGGTAGATGACCTAGTATATATATATATATTTCAGCAAGTTTTTGTAATACTATTATTCAAAGAGAAATATTCTGCGTGTCAACAATCAATTTTATTGAGTTAGTTAAATGATCATATCTCCGTATGATATGTTATATTCAGGTAGATGATAGGCACAATACACCCTTAAACTTTGACTTTTTTTGTCACTTATACTTAAACATGGAGTTGTTCCTATTAGGCCCTTCAACTAAGTCACATCTGTGCCAATCGGATACTTTGTAGTGACATAACTGAGTGCGTGAAAATGGAAAAAAGGTTAAGGATTATATTTTATTATTATTATTATTATTATTATTATTATTATTATTATTATTATTATGACATTCTAATATATTATTCCAATTAAAGCAATTTTTACCTTACATTCTATTTCTCTTCTTCTTCTCGTGAACCCATCATTTTTTCTCTTAATTTTCTTTCAAAGAAAGTATAGTGTACATGAATTTGACTATCCTCATTTTACATGTTTGTTCTCATTGCATGGCACTTATAAGCTACAGGAATAAAACTTCACAAACTAGAACGCACAAGTGGTCGATAGAAGTTGCATTTTGCAATTAACAACTTCTAACAAAAATAGTACTTCAGCAAAAGAACAAAGCTGTCAAATACACAAATGCAACTATTTCATAAGCAAAGAAGAAAGCCTTAAAAGCTATCAAATACACAAGTGCAGCTAATTACACATCCAATAATTTTTATAAAAGTTTTTCTCAGATGGTCTATAAAGTGTCTAATTGGCACATACGTGGTTTAGTTGAAGGTATGATAGGAACAACTCTATGTTTAAGTGTCCAAGTGATAAAAAAAAGCTTAATTTAAGGGTCCAGTTATTATTTGGTCTAAATGATATCTCTTTGTCTCTATCCACTAGTTACTGTTACATGTACACACTTAAGGTGGGTCCATTTTACCAGTAAAAACAATTCTATAAGTTCCTCCCCTGCTTTTCTCTTGATATCCTCTGCTTCTTTCCATTTTGCCCACTTCTTTAGAGAAAAAGAATTGTAAACCTTTCATTGGCTATACCTTAATTCCCATACTGGATACCTACTTAAGGTGGGTCCATTTTACCAACCACGTCGTTCTATGGGCGGGCATATTGTTTTCAATCTTCATTATTTTAGCAAGTCCAACAATTGCTCCTAAAGCTACAAACAATAGGGAGCTCGTGTATAGTTTCATTTGTCTTTACAACAACTATTACGCCTGAATTTCAAATAAGATGATTCTCACTAACCATGTTCTTCATTAAAATCCAAGGTTAAAGCCTAAAAAAATTGATTTCTTAGGCATTTTGTAAACCTTGCTATGTGGCTGTATGTTTATATTAACAGCGGAGACACGATGATTAATTAAATAGCTTAATTGAATGTGAACTAAGTGCATTTGTTTTGTTTAATAAAATTTGTCATATACAAGTGTAGGGAATAAACCCCGTAAAATAGTATTCACGGTATTAGTGATAAAACGCAGAACACAAGGTAATTGTTAAATTAGCAAGAATAGAAATGCAGCAATAATAACACCAAGATTTTACGTGGAAACTCTTCTGAATAAGGGGAAAAATACAGCCAAGAGGAGCAACTCATATAACTATAGCGAGGAATTTTACGCTATGTAGTAACGAGTAAAAATACTCTTAAGACCTCTACACCCTCAAAAGAAGTAAACACTATTTTGCTTCTTTCACCTCGCTACAATATCTCTCACACTGTATTTTTCTTCACAAACTATTTTCTTATAGTTTATGGAATACCTTACTCTCTCTTTTCTCTCTTTGTTGGTATGTAGAAATGAGAGTTGAAGCTCTCCTTTTATAGCCAAAACCTCACTCTTTAAAGCCTACAATATTTGATAATTTCTACACCCTTTTTACAATTTCAACAAGGTTGGTTACCAACCAAACCAAGTCAATAAAATTGACTACCAATATTTGACAAACTCAACAAGGTTGGCTGCCAAACCAAGTCAACAATATTGGCTACCAAATAATTTGAATGAGATGGACACCATATCAATCTCCCCCTCCAGTCTCATTCATCTAGAGGAGGTAGCAATGTCTTCTAGTTCGAGTGCATGCCGATAAGTTCTTTCCATAGCTCGAACTTGTCTCTCGGTACCACCTTGGTCAACACATCTGCATGATTTTCACTTGTGTGAATCTTTTTGACTTGAAGTGATTCGTTCTCCACTTGCTCATGAATCCAATGATATTTGACATCGATGTGTTTTGTTCTCGCATGGTACATGGAGTTTTTGCTCATGTCTATTGCACTTTGACTGTCGCAATAGACACCATACACCATCTGTCGCAATTCAAGTTTTTGAAGAAATCTCTTGAGCCATATCATCTCTTTGCCAGCTTCAGTAGCCGCAATATACTCTGCTTCAGTTGTAGATAGTGTGACACTCTTCTGCAACTTCGATTGCCATGATATAGCTCCCCTGAAAAAGTAAACAAATATCCAGTAGTGGATTTTCTATTATCAAGGTCACCTGCCATATCCGAACTTGTATAGCCCTTTAAAGTTGGATTTGATCCTCCAAAACATAAGCATTCATGTGAGCTTCCTCTTAGATACTTGAGTAAGCCACTTTACAGCTTCCTAATGATCTTTTCCTGGATTTTGAGAAATCTGCTAACAACACCGACTGCATGAGCAATATTTGGTCGAGTGCATACCATTCTATACATCAAACTTCTAACAGTAGAGGAATAATGAATCTTGGCCATTCTCTCTTTTTTCTCCGTTGTTGTAGGACACATCTTCTTGCTTAACTTTAGATGACCAGGAAGGGGTGTGTGAACCAACTTAGCACTTTTCATATTGAAACGCTCCAGTACATGTTCTATGTACTTATCATATGACAAGTAAAGCGTCCTTTCATTTCTCGAACGAGTAATTCTCATGCCCAAAATCTTCTTAGCATGACCCAAGTCTTTCATTGCAAAAGACTTATTCAACTATTTCTTCAACTCGTCAATCTTGGAAGAATTTTTGCCCACAATCAACATATCATCCACATATAGCAAGAGGATGATAAAGTCATCATCAGAAAATCTTTGTACAAATACACAATAATCTGAAAAAGTCTTCTAGTATCCTTGCTCCCTCGTAACAGACTCAAACATCTTATACCACTCTCTGGGAGCATACTTCAATCGGTATAGACTCTTCTTAAGTTTGCATACAAGATTTTCTTTACCTTTTACCTTAAAGCCCTCAGGTTGTTCCTTATAGATCTCCTCTTCTAAGTCAACGTGAAGAAAGGCAGTCTTCACATCCATCTGCTCAATCTCCAAATCAAGACTAGCAGTCAACCAAGAACTATCCGAATGGAGGACATTTTCACGACAGGAGAAAATATTTCGTCAAAGTCAATACCTTTCCTTTGACTAAATCCCTTGACAACCAATCTAGCTTTGTATCTCGGTTTCAAACTATGTTTTTCAACTTTAACTTTGAACACCCACTTGTTCTTCAAAGCCCTCATGCCTTTAAGCAATTTCACCAACTCATAAATATGGTTCTCATGCAGAGATTTTATCTCATCTTGCATGGCTTCAATCCATTGATCCTTGTGCTCATCTTCTATGGTCTCCGTATAATATTCAGGTTCTCCCCCATCAGTGAGTAATACATACTCAGCGGGTGAATAACGGGTGGAGTATGAGGTCTAGAAGACCTCTTGAGTGGAATATCTAACTCTTCCACAACTTCGTGAGTACAAGCATCTACCTCATCAACATTAGTGTTGTTATCATCATCACCATCAAGGCATCAATATGCTGATATGGAATATGGTTCTGAGCACCACCATCATTATTGAGCCCACCAACGTCATCTGCATTTGTATGAGGAACTTGATCAAGATTAACTAAACCTTCAAAACTTGAAGGTTTTAATTTCTCCACCTTATTAATATCTTCAATGGTTTGATCCTCCAAGAAGATAACATCACGGCTTCTCACGACCTTCTTCTCAATTGGATCATATAGCCTGTAACCAAACTCATCAAGACTATAACCAACGAAGATGCACAGCCTTGTCTTGGCAGCTAATTTTGACCTCTCATCTTTAGGCACATGTATAAAAGCTTTGCAACCAAACACTTTCTAGTGTTCATAGGAAACATCCTTTCCGTACCAAACTCTGTTTGGAACATCACTTTGCAAAGAATTTTGAGCATACAAACTTTCAAGGTGCTCCCATAGGGTCCGAGCATGTGTCTCCCCAGAAATATGGTTCAAAATATTATCGTCAACCCACTGTATAATAAAGCCGCAAATCTGCTTGTGTAACAAACTCCACTCTTCATCTGATTTATTATCAGGCTTTATAGTTGTGAAGACATGTAGATGAAAATTCGTGACATAGAGCAAATCTTCCATTTTGCCCTTCTAAATCGCATAATTTGTGCCTTTCAAAGTAATCATTCTACTAGTGTTGGCTGTCATTGTTTATCACAAATACAAATACTATTTACTATGAGATCAAAGTAATTCTTTTCTGATGTGGAAGGTCAGACTATGCTGCAACCATAGAGCATACTTAGATAAAACATTGACTCTGATATCACTTGTAGAGAATAAACCACGTAAAATAGTATTCACGATATTAGTGATAAACACAAAGTAATGGTTAAATCAGCAAGAATAGAAATGCAGCAATAATGACACCAAGATTTTACGTGGAAACCCTTCTGAATAATGGAAAAAACCACGACCAAGAGGAGCAACTGATATAACTATAGCAAGGAATTTTACACTATGTCGTAATGAGTAAAAATACTCCTAAGACCTCTACACCCTCAAAAGAAGTAAACACTCTTTTGCTTCTTTCACCTCATTATAATATCTCTCACACTCTATTTTTCTTCATAAACTATTTTCTTATAGTTTATAGAATACATTACTCTCTCTTTTCTCTCTTTGTTGGTGTGTAGAAATGAGAGCTGAAGCTCTCCTTTTATAGCCAAAACCTCACTCTCTAAAGTCTATAATATTTGACAATTTCTACACTTTTTTTACAATTTCAACAAGGTTGGTTACCAATCAAACCCAAGTCAATAAAATTGGCGATCAATATTTGACAAACTCAACAAGGTTGGCTACCAAACCAAGTCAACAATATTGGCTACCAAACAATTTGAATGAGATCGACACCATATCAACAAGAACATCCTTAATAACATCATGATATAACAAGTTCATAAAAATTATCATACAACAATAACAACCCAATAAAATTTCACAAGTGGAATCTGGGAAGAATAATATGTATACAGACTTTGCTCCTACTCTGAAAGAGTAAAGAGCATAATTTTTAGATACCCTCGATTCAAGAAGTAAAAAAAATTCATAGAAGATAAAACATTCAAAACATCATATTGTTTGAGCAAAAAAGTATAAAACCCTTTTGTCGAACTAATTATTAGAATTATAGAAGGTAAATCTTAGCCAAACATAATTAACCTCAGATCAAAATATGCGGGGTATAAAAAATAAGAAGGAAGAGAGATTGCGAATAATGTTTCTTCATGTAATAGTTATGCATTAATCATGTGTGATAAGCTTGCATCTAGGACGGATTTGCATCATGAATATGAGAGAAACGAAAAAAAAAAGGTAAATAATTTTTTACAATAATTATATAATTATTTTGCAAACATAAATGATAATGCTGCTCTTAATGTAGGCAATGATCCCACTATGCAATTTACCACTTCTACTACTGTGGATGATGAAGAAGGCCTTGATAGTTTTAATACTTTTTATACATTTTCTAACACTAAAACCAGTAGCAGAAAAATTGATGAACTTCGATTTTACTTGCAGAAGCAAAAAGAGTCTCGCACAAAGAAACTTTCGTCGTTGGAATGGTAGCATGGGAATGGAAAGCAATTTTCTGTTCTTTCCGTTATGGCTCGGGACGTGTTGAATATGCCAATTTCAACCGTTGCATCAAAGAGTGCATTTAGCCAAGCAAGACAACAACTTGGAGACACCCATCACTCATTGGGAAGAAATACTTTGGAAGTTTTAGTATATTTCAGAGATTGGATTAGATCGGAACGAAGAAATCAAGGACGTGAAGATGTTGATAGCCTAGAAGACGAGGAACTTGGAGATATATTAACACATGGTAACCCATCCTAATTTAACACTCCAGAAAAAGGCCGCTCAGTTCATATTGATTATAACGAACTTACTAAGGCGATGCAAAACCTTTTGAAAATTTGAATTTACTATTGTTTTGGTTAATTTACTTGTTGTTAAATGTGAACCTTTCAATTTGTAAGTTTGAATTTTGAAATAAATATAGCACTTATAATTTATAAGTGCAATTTCTTTTCATATTCATTGTATACTTTATATTTTACTTTATATTAATATAACTTACAATAGTTATACAAAATAAAAATTAAAAAAAATTAAAAATAACACTAACCCGGCCAGATCCTTCAACCCGTAACCCTTACGGTTCTATTTTTATCCGAATGAATCAGAACCCGTAACCTTGTATGCCCCAACTCGTAACCGGTCCAAACCATAACCCTACGGGTACTAAAATTCTCTACCCAGTCCGGCCCGGCCACCCGTTAGTTACCCGTAATTCAATCCCTATTATGGAGCATTAATCATTTAATCAAACTTAATTTATTTCAACATATTTAACCTTCCAAAAAGTATTTACTATTTATTTTTTCTATTCACCCTTATTGTTCTAATTAATGAAATATTCATTAAAGGAGTAAAAGGTATTTTAGAGAAATACCTTAACAGTTGAGGATATTTCATATCTTGCTTAACATGGAAAAAACTTTAAAAAATAAATACTACTATTAACCAAAGATATTAATAATTAGATAAACTCACCCGTTGAGATTACAAGTAATGCTTGACTATACACTTTCCTCACCAATCAAAATTTTACAAGATTCGTGTTCCTAATTTTCTTTTTCAAATTTAAAATCCCCAACCCTTCATGTTTTCCATTTTCTAAAAGGCAAAATACCTTAGTACCCCCTAAACTATTTGAGAATTATTATTTTCCTCCCTAAACTATCTCTGATTCGAATTAACCCCTCAACTTGGCCTTTTGAGAATAATTACCCCACTAAATGCTTATGTGGCAAAAAGTATTGGTACACTCACCTGCCATGTGAATTTTTCTATCCATGTGGCATTTTCGTGAATTTTTTTTCTTTTTAAGAATATTATTTTTTAGATAATTTTTTAAATACAATTTATAATAAAAGTTGGACAGAACGACATTAGTTATGCTAAATATTTTTATTTGTACAAAAATAATAAAATTTTAGTTAATCTTTTTTTGAATATTACTTGAAAATAAAAATTTATACAATTGAAATAAATAGTCAAGACATCTAAAAAGTTATAAAAAATACATAGTTGAAATAAATAATCATTGAATCAAAGAAGAAATAAAAAGAGTGTACAATTGCACTTGTAATTTCTTGTAATTGTATACTCTTTTTATTTATTCTTTTGCGATGCAATGACAATTTATTTCAACTGTGTATTTTTACTCTTTTTTAGGTAAAATCCGTAAAACAAAATTGGAGCACTGTAATTTAGAGATATATAAAAAATTATAGCCAAAATAATTAATTTCAAACTATATTTTATAAATTTTTAGATGCATTAACTATTTATTTTAATTGTATAAATCTTTATTTTCAGGTCAAATTCAAAAAAAGATTAACTAAAATTTTATTATTTTTGAACAAATAAAAATATTTAGCCTAACTAATGTCGTTCTATCCAAATTTAAAAAAAAACTTTGTATTCGAAAAAGATTATTTAAAAAATAATATTCTTAAAAAGATAAAAATTCTTTTTTATTTTTCACAAAAATGCCACATGGACAGAAAAATCTACATAGCAGGTGAGTGTACCCACACTTTTTGCCACATAAGCATTTAGGGGGGTAATTATTCTCAAAATGCTAAATTGAGGGGGTAATTCGAACCAGAGATAGTTTAGGAAGGAAAGTAATAATTCTCAAATAGTTTAGGGGTACTAAGATATTTTGTCTTTTCTAAAACCAAAGACAATATACTCTTCACCAAAAGCACCAACTACCATATTGCAAAAGACAAAAATACCCTTCACCAACTCCCTCCACCTCCCTTTTCCCTCTCTGTCTCAATTCTTATATAACACCTGCTACCTTTCTATTCCTCAAATATCACTAACAATGGCTGTTTCTTTAGCTGTTGCAATTCCTTTAGCTTTCATTTTTACATTTATAGCTTATCATCTCTACTACCGTCTCCGATTCAAGCTTCCTCCGGGCCCAAGTCCACGGCCTATCGTCGGAAACCTGTACCAGATAAAGCCCGTCAGGTTTCGATGCTTTTACGAGTGGGCCCAAACCTACGGACCTATCATTTCGGTTTGGTTCGGGTCGACCTTGAACGTTGTCGTTTCCAGCTCGGAATTAGCTAAGGAAGTTCTGAAAGAAAAGGACCAGCAGTTGGCTGACCGGCACAGGAGCCGATCGGCGGCTAAGTTTAGCAGAGACGGGCAGGATCTTATTTGGGCCGATTATGGGCCTCATTATGTTAAGGTTAGAAAGGTTTGTACGATTGAGCTTTTTACGCCCAAAAGACTTGAAGCTCTTAGGCCAATTCGAGAAGATGAGGTCACTGCTATGGTGGAATCCATTTACAGAGATTGCACTAATCCTGGTAAAAATTTGCTAATATGTTGAAGTCCTCTTTTGTTTATTGTTTAAATGCATTTTTCAGTTGGTAATTGCCAATTATTAATTGCTTTGATGGACAGACACATTATCAAGTAAAACCATATCAAAACCTTAGAATCCACTCAGATTATTTTGTATTTAAAACAGTTTCCTTTTTTTGGGATATTCATGCCTTAAAATTTCCCTTTTTACTTTTAATAAATTACTGAAATATCATATGAAGTTGTCTATACTTTTAATATCTAGCTCTTTTAGTTAAAAGGAAAAAACATGATTGAATATACACTTTCTACGAATACTCAAAGAAGAATTGTTCTTTTTCTGTTTGTGGAATTTTGAAATTCTTGTTGTTTTATCTAAGGAAAAATCTCCTGGATATATCCATATACGTGGATGTTAATAAGAAAGGAGTTTCTTTCTTTATTAGGAGTTGAGCTTTCGCTTGGTTTGGTGAATGTTTGGTGGTTCTCTTTTTTATTTGGGACCCAGGGGGGTTGGTGGGTGATGGGGTCAAACTCAAATAATATGGATGGGTTGACTAATAGCGACCATATTAACAAGCAGGCGTGTTTGGTGGTTAATGTTAATACTCGAAAATGGTATACACGGATACACCAAACTTTGAAAAGACCCTCTATGATCTCTAAGTTGGTCTGGCCAATGTCATGTGAGGATCACGTGACATTATGATCACCCTGCAACAAATCAAGGTTGCATCATTATTTGGCGTCTTACTCCTTTTATATTAGGATAGCACTTATAGATACCATTACAATGTATAGATTTTTTATATAGCAGGTATCTAGCTTTATTTTATAGGTTACTAATAAAGGGCAGAGTTAGAGTTTCTGGATAGGGTTGTCTGAATCAGTAAATTCGATTTAAACCTTATATTTATCTTTAAAATTCACTGAATATTCATGCATTTGTCTTAAAAAATTCATTGAATATATTTTAATTAATAATTTAGAACTCAGTAACTTAAAACGATTAGAATTTTGAACCCATAAGCTTGAATTCTTGACTCCACCTCTGTTATACATCCCACTTTTATGGTACAATTGCCTATACTTATCATTTAGATGATATTATCTACAACTAGTACTATGAAAATCTTGAGTAAACCGTGAACCATATGGTGTTAAATGCCTAATAATAAATGGTGTTTGTGTAGATAATGTGGGGAAGAGTCTGCTGGTGAAGAAGTACCTTGGAGCAGTGGCCTTTAATAACATAACAAGGCTTGCCTTTGGGAAGAGGTTTGTGAACTTTGAAGGTGTGATGGATGAACAAGGAAATGAGTTCAAGGCAATTGTTGCTAATGGATTGAAGCTTGGAGCATCCCTTGCCATGGCCGAACACATTCCATGGCTTCGCTGGATGTTCCCTATTGACGAGGACGCCTTTGCTAAGCATGGAGCACGTAGAGACCGTCTCACCCGAGCTATTATGGAGGAGCACACCCTTGCTCGCCAACAAAGTGGAGGAGCCAAACAACACTTTTTTGATGCATTATTGACCCTCCAACAGAAATATGACCTAAGTGAAGACACTCTCATTGGCTTACTTTGGGTAAGTAAATTAATATACACTTACCTCACAAATAGAGCTAAAATGATTGCTGCCACGTTCCTATGAGATTCATCCCTTTGGCGCTTCAATTCCCTCTGATTCACAAAAGAGCTAAAATGAGAAATGAAATATCTAATGGAATATGCTTAGATGAACACCTATTACAGTAAGTGCCATTTTGGGAATGAACTTGAACTGATCTCGTTGAAATTGCAGGATATGATCACAGCAGGAATGGACACAACTGCAATCTCTGTTGAATGGGCAATGGCTGAGGTGATCAAGAACCCCAGAGTGCAGCAGAAAGCCCAAGAAGAGCTTGACCGAGTGGTCGGCTACGAGCGTGTAATGAACGAAACAGACTTCCCCAACCTCCCCTACCTACAATGCGTGGCCAAGGAAGCGCTAAGGCTGCACCCTCCAACTCCTCTAATGCTCCCACACAGAGCCAACGCGAATGTCAAGATCGGTGGCTACGACATCCCTAAGGGATCCAACGTGCACGTGAACGTCTGGGCAGTTGCTCGTGATCCCAAGGTGTGGAAAAACCCATTGGAGTTCAGACCAGAGAGGTTCCTTGAAGAAGATGTGGACATGAAGGGACATGATTTTAGGCTACTCCCATTTGGTGCTGGTAGAAGAGTATGTCCAGGGGCACAATTGGGTATCAACTTAGTCACCTCTATGTTGGGCCATCTTTTGCACCATTTTCATTGGGCTCCTTCTAATGGATTGAGCCCAGAGGAGATTGATATGGGTGAGAACCCTGGGCTTGTTACCTATATGAGGACTCCATTACAGGCTGATGCCACTCCCAGATTACCTGCAGAGTTGTATAAACGAATTGCAGTGGACATGTAAAAGAAAACCAAAGAGGAAGAATTGGATTACCCAGGTGCATACAGCTACTTCCCAGAAAAAACGCTTTTTTTGCATTGTTTTTGTTGTACTTTATTTGTTTGACTTAGTTGTTACATGAAGAGCCAAATTATTACTACAATTTGAGCCTGAAGTCCAATTTCTTTTGAATAATTTTTATTTTAATATCACTTAGTACTACATTAGAAAATCATACTGTTTCTGGTTAGTTATGTGATAGGTGTAGATGTCGAAATCGTAAATGTTACATTTCTGAACTGACATGAAGATCGATAACTGTTCAATATGACACTGATACTCGGATAATTAATCTATTCAGCTTTATTGATAGTATATATCTGGAGGAGGAGAATAATACAGTTAGTTGTCAAATGAGTAGTCGTAATATCGTAGTAAGATCTTTTTTCTTTTCTTTTTGCCAAAGCGATATATCACAAATTACAGAGAAAGTTTACTGACTTCAGAAAAGGCATAAAAGTTCACAAAACGCATAAACTACTGCTTCATATCCCCATTAACAATCTTTCGGCATCAAATAGGTTTTTGTACAATCTCCTTTTCAAACTCTGTACCTGCATCATCAGCACTCTAAACTGCTTTCTGAAGAATATCAAATGTGGCATTCTTTGCCAAATTGAAATTCAAACTCAAAAGGGTCATTTAGTTCGCAACAAATTTATGTCTGTTGCGTTTGGACATAAATTTGACTTGAAAATAAATTCAAACTTTGGGAGTAAAAATTATCATTTCCCTTGAAATTCTCCTCAAACAATTTTTCAGCTTCAAATTCTCTAATTTGCAAATAATGTCTCAGCATTTGCAAACGACATTTGGTTTAAGTTATGTCCAAACAGTAAAGCCAAATTACCAGACATCTGATAAGAAAATTCTGCAAAGAAAATGAAGACGGCAATAATGAATATGCGTGGCCTTTTATTTATACTACCACACAAAGGACAAATGGCTTAGTTTGTGCTAAAAAGCAGAATGTATGATCTTTCTGCAAGTCAATTTCAGTCTATAATCCACCAGATTTCTGGTCATCTTTCGCAAGAGCTACGTAGTTTACAGGTATTACAGCACCAACATTACCGCTCCCTCTCTTTTCCTTCCCTATGGACACACCATAACGACCTGAAGGTGTAGATACACGACGGCTATTTGGAGTACTAGGTATTGTGTTAGCATTACCCAGAGGTTTCTTGGCAGACTTTGAACCGTAGATTGTTTCTTGTTCTGCAGCAAATTGATCTTGGAGCCGTTTTTGTTCCTGAAATATATACACTATAGTTGATCATCCAAGCATCCAAATCTAACTCCGGTGCTATATTGACAATGGTATGCGCAGTTGAAACATCCAACACAATTCAGTTTCAAGCATACATACTAATAGATAGTTCACACAACATATACTGCAGCTACAATCACAATCACAAAGCAACCAACAAAAATCCAACAGTTTAACTAGAAGTGCTAATTATCTATCAAAATAAACCAAGACAACATAACAATGCAAAGTTGATGAGATAGATCCTTGCTCAGCTAAGAGTAGTTCCTGTCTAACGTCTGAAGAAAAAAACTCAGAAACAAGTACCAGACAAGAGAATAAAAAGTGATACCCGAGATCTACGCTTCTGTTCTTGTTTTTCCTGCCGTGAGATGACATACTCTTCCAAAGTATGCAATAGAGGAGCCTAGACACAAAACAGTCATGGTCTGAAGTTACTGCCACAACATAATATCATCTTGAACAAAGAAAATGTTGAACTCACTTTGTGATACAAAAATGGCATTCCTTTTTCCTTCTCCCAGGCCTTTACCTTGGCAGTCAAGTTTTCAACAAGAGCTGCATTATAGGTTTTTCCAGTCAGTATATGATAATTGCTGGTGTACAAAGAATACTCATACATACTTTAGATTATTAAAATTTACAATGTGCTGGAATAGACCTGAATTCAAATTTTACTAGGTTCTTCATTAATATACTAGGCGATCACCACCTTAGATAAGGGCTACGAGCACGGCTTAACTGATCAATGAGATTTACATAATACACCAATTAACATGGAACAATAAAAAGAAAAACCAAATGAGTAGACCTGAATGGTACTTTAACTTCAAGTCCAAGCACTCTCTGACATTGAATATTTAGTTTCCAGAGTAGTCAACCAACCCAATGGAGTATGGACCAAAAGAATGCAAAGAGAAATAGGTGAACTAGTATGTTTATTACCAGAAAAAGAGAAGAACTTTGAAGATAGGAAAATAAAAAAAGGAAAACGATGGGAAAATGAACAAAAGCAAGAAGCTTCTTCCTATAAGTAATTAATATGGATCCACGATTATGCATAGGATTATCCTCCAGAAGGGAACAGTAGAGCTTCACGAAGCTACTAATAGTGGTCGATCAGGAGAGGGCGAGGGAAGAGGTGTACATCACATGAGATAAATGAGTACAGGCTCACATGGTATTTTGCTGACCAAAATCCGTGCTTTCTCTGCACGTTTTAGGTTGATGTGGACACCTTTCCCAGCACTATAACGATTCTCGTCCTGTTAGAACAAGTGAATCATGATTTAGTGGGAGGTCAAGTTGCAAACTGTATCTTATACAGCATCAGATCTATTACACCCTCAAAACGCCTGAACTAAAAGTAGTCAAGTCATCCAGGGAATAAGAAAAGGTAAAGACTCATGATTCAAGTAAATGATAGAGATGAAGGGATGAGCAAATTGAGTAAACATGTTATCACCTTGTTCTGTAGACTGCACATACATCTCAATTTATGGGACACATCCAACTACCACCATGTCCAACTTTTAGCTACAGAAATGAATCATTAGACTGATTGATATAAGCTATTATGAGCACTACGCTGCACTTATATGCAGCATTTGCGACCATCCTATAAGCACAAACAACTTAGAAAAAGCAAGCAAGGCATGCCTATGTAACTTTTCTAGCTTGACCACTGTTATCATAAAAAGTTTATAATACCATCTGTCTACCAGGTCTTTAAGCACAAAGTACAGTTGAAGTGTTAGCTTAAGTGAATAAAGGACGTAGATGGAAAAAAAAGAATCAAAAAATTATATGTAACTAAAAGAAGAAAATTGCTAGTTCTACAACTATAAGCATATCGACCCAAAGCATTGAAACACCGCAATAAGTGGAATGAATTTTAAACCATGTCAATCAAGTTCAAAACACTTCTAAATTATGATTCATATTAGTTGATAATTTTGTTTCAATTTCTAATTTCCTGTGCCAAAATTCTAACATATTTATCCAAATCTTAGTAATTAAGATATCTCTTTGAAAACTATATTAATTAGTTAGTGTTGTCCTCTTTTAAGACATGCTCGTGAACATACACGGTGTTCGCTGAAGCGCATTCAGAGTGAGGCGAAGCACCAACTCCACACTGCATTGTGCTTCACAAGCAGACTTTTGGCAACACTAAGCTTGACATGCCAAACTTCCCTAAGTAGCTTGCAACAGGTATTAGATTATGACGTATCTTGAAAGGTTAAAGTTGACCTACAATATAAGGATCTTAGAATGATTGAAGGATGGGTTCAAAAAGGATTTGAAAAAATACGAAAATGAAAGAGGTAAATTCAAATGCATCATTAGTGTCCTTTATGCACAGGTGCTCCATATGATTCATAACAGAGTGCAATGCAAAAGTAAACACCTATATTTATGTCATTGTTATACCTTTTCATACTCATCAAGCCAGCTTTCCTCTTGAGATGCATGCTTCCACTTCTCCACTTTATCCAAAACTTCTTTCCTGCTAGCAGCTTGCTCTTTGGCTTTCACCACCTGATCATCCATGCTTGAAAGAAGATAAGAGAGATCACTGCCTGTATTGGATTATAATAAAGAATGTATAAGAGAATGCAAAACTAATACTAATGAAATCTATCTTTCAATTCAACCGATGATAACAATAGAAATGCTAAGATGCAAGAGGCCTGGAACCATTTGTACTCCTGCTTCGGAGTATGGGCTAGTGTGTTACTGAACTAGTTCAACAGAAACCGAGAATGAAAGCACAACTCAGCTAAAAAAGTACATGTCCTCTTTGGAATCATTAGTATCAAAGTTGTAAACTAATTGATATTGACAGTACCACTTTCTCCCAGCAATTTTCATATATATTCTTTCACCAAAGACTATATAAGGAGCCATTCGTGAAGAGAGAAAAAAGAGAGCAAAAATGAGGGAGACAAACATATCATCTTGCGAGGAGGAGAATAAAAGGCTACTAAGATCGGGACTCTTGACCTAAGTAATAAGAAACTGCAATGGCACCTTGTAGACTTGCTTTGCTGTGAAAAGCTTCAGCTTAATTAGAACGGTTGCCCTCATCTATCCACTACTCAACCTTATGTAACTACAGTTAGGAGGATCCATCCAATAGTTTAATGACTTGCTTGGGCCATCTCCATCGACCATAGGTTAATGCCCTATCTTCTCATGTTGCAGTTGACCACTCATTTAGAGGGCCTTCAGAACCTCTGGAAATAGTTATTTGAAGATTTTAATCTTCTCATCTATTGTGAGACAATCTATTTCTGATAGAGATTTTAACTGCTAATTCAAGCTGTAACCAACAAAAGTCTCTTCGGAGTTGACCGTTCAAAAGAAGGGATATGCAAGAGCAGAACAGGCCATCAAGGACTATATCATCTCCAACATAAGGACTTAGACCTCACACTAACTGTTCTTTCCCAAGTGAAGAACCTAATACACAGTCAAAATGCAAGTTATAGCAGGGGAAACTGAGAGATGGCAGATTCGTTCCCTTGTCAACACATGAAAGTTAATCCAAACCAACCATTACTTTTCAGAATCACCCCCACAAACTTGCCTCTACCAAAAAACATACAAACCACAGCTAAAAGATTACAAATTAATTTTTAACAGCTTTCTCACTTAAAACCCAGCACAAATAATTAACACAATAGAAAAACAAACGATAAGTTGAAAGTTGAAATAAAATAAAGAAAAGGCAGGAATAATTCAAGAGAAAAATCATATTCCAAGAGAAATAAACTTTTATTTTAAGAAAGAAGCAGTTAAATCCCATCAAGTCACACAACAGAAATGAGGGTAAAGTAAACTGAATGTACCAGACTCCATAAGCTGGATTAAAATCTGGCGTGCAGTCTCACTATTTACATCCATATGAACACTCCTATAGATTTCCTCGAGCTCATTTTGTCTCTTAAATATCAATTCCTTCAGTTTACTGGTCTTTAGAACATTTAAACGCTCAACTTCCACTTCAGCCTACCAAGAGAGAAATGAGAAGCTGTAAGAGACCGCATTAAAAGTAGGTTAGTTGAAATGAAAACCAGAAGAATACCTTCGCAAGATTTCTTCCCATATCCCCCAAAGACTAAGATGAGAAAAGAGAAAGGAATAATGATTCAATGTACCTGCTCAACAATGTGAATGGCAAGAGATCCTTGTTTAGATACTTCATCAATAGAGGAAGAAACTAAGGAAGTAATATGGTTAAACTTCAGTTGTTCCTCCATTGGCATGTCCATGAGGTTCCAAAGTTCTATTAGGGAGCTTCCAAGATCTTGAAGCTTCACCAATAAAATAAATGAAAAAGAATCAACATCATTTTTGATAAGGTTAAGTTTTATATATGTATCAGCATTAAGTGTATGCCAGTATAGACATTTAAGAGCTAATCCAGCTTTTCAAACAGGACTAGAAATACCCTAAAGATTAACCAAACTGGCTTCCACTATTTTCTTGCCCCTGAAATAGCGAAGTTATACTATCTTGTGTGTAGAAATATCCATAGTTCATTTTATACACTTCATAAAACAGGTGTACTCACTGGAACATGGGTCAAATGTCCAAATCAAACAACGGGGAAGGTTCCAAGTGACCGAGCATCAACCACCACCATGTATAAACAAATATAAAATTGGACCTTCTCAGAAATCGGGTTTCAAGAAACAAAGGACTTTATCATTTAAAGGAAAAGGATAATGTTCCATCAAATAAACAGCTTGACTGCTGATAGAATCAATATTAACAAGTGCATTCTAAATAGGGTAGTCTAGATCTGAAATTAACAACATTGAAGCAGAATAACAAATTCCAAACAATTCTCAGTCATGCTTATACATCTAAATTCTTAGTTGTTAACATTTTGTAGCAAGTCCCATTCTGTTAATCATCTCATGCAATTTAGCCAAAATTTGAGTTACAGCAATCCAATTTTTAAAATGGCATGTGACCAGAAACTGATACAGAACAATAGTTGCACGTTATCAAATTTAGTGCTGTAAATATGAAGGTGAATGCACCACTAGGTACATTAATATGATATGCATCCATGCAAGTGTATTCAATTCGAATTAAAAAGAGGCCTGCAACTTTGCTCCCTATAAATTGTAGAGACTCTATCCCACTAAATGTGAAGTGCAAAACACTGGAAAGATTGTGATTTTCACCCACCCTTTCTAGCCGCTGCTGTTTCAATTGCTTTAGCGAGTTAACTTCACTGGTCAAGCTAGCAAGTGTTTCATTGCTTATGCTCTTTGATTGTACAGCCATATGATTCACTAAGCTTGGATTGATATTAGCTATTATCTGCTTGAAATCAAGTGACATAACAACTGAAAGCTCATGAATTTCACTCATATAGCTATTCACTCGTTGCAAGCGGAGTTTCTGCAGAAAAGGACGAAAGTTAACAGATTGAATTGAAATGATAAGTCATTTGTTTATCCAGTAAAAAATAGAGGCAGCAAAATCAGTTGAAGAACCTTTTCAGACTGAAGTTCCTGAAGATGTGACTTCAGTTCTGCCAATCTCTTTGATGTCAGGTCTTGTTCATCTACTTGAATATCTGTGGGACCAATAACTCTGTCATTTCCTGCTATTTCTGCACAAATCACCGCTATCTGCGTTTCTATGTTCAAAAATTCCTTAATCCTTTCTTGTTTCTTTGTCCTAATGTCCTTTAACACAGGATCAACGACAGACAGCTTCTGCTTAAGGGTGCCTTTCATCTTCTCAGACTAAAAGGGAAGGAAAAAAGTAAATTATAAATTTGAAAAATTAAACCTGAATAATGGAAGGTTAACAATTCTAAGGAAACAAAGGACAAACCAATGGCAAAGAAGCTTGTTCTCCAAGGGCAGAAACAAGTTTGGAAATTTCTGCCTCAGCCTCAGCTAATGACTGGTGCAGTTCAGCTCTGTATTTTCTCTCTTTCGCTACATTTCTACGGTAAATGTCAAGGCATTCCTGCTCAACCTGAAGAAGCTTTTTGTCCCTCTCGATGTCACTCTCTCCAATCTCATCCCATATTTCCTTCAGACAAAAATAGTATTGATTAGATTCTACTACAATATAAGTGAAAATCCAGCAGACGAAATAAACTAGAAAGAATATGTATTCTTATGGGTGTCGATACTAACATAAGTGGGAAAGTAGGAGCAAAATGCGTCATTCTCCAATTAAGAAAACACGGACTTCCATTAAAAAAAGTTACAGTCACAGATACACTAATAAAGAATAGAGCAACAACAATACAGAGATACACGAATATCCGAGCTATCGACATGCATACCTAAGATGCCAAACAGGACCCCATAAAGAATATAACAAATCAACCTAAATCTGGCAAAAGACATTTTATACAAACTGTTGGAACATTCAATTCGTTTAGTTCAACCAATAACCAAGAGATTTCTACTTTAAGAGCTCTCCTTCACTATCGATTCTTCTCAATTTCATTTGTGGAACCAAGAAGAAACCAGTTATTGGCATATCCAATCATATACCGCTGAAACCCCAAAGGTCAAGACTGTCGTATACAACTCTTATATACGACAAATCTCAGATCTTCTCCTTGTGTAAGTGTGTGTGTGAGTGCAAATATGTGTGTATGTGTGTATACCAGAAAGAGGAGCAAAAAAGAAGAGAGCAATAACAAGAATAAACAAATAAAAATAAAAAGAAGAAGATGAGGCGTTTGAAATGAATACCTGCAATTGTTGAAGAAGAGTGGCACAAGTAGTAGTGGCCGATTTAGAAAGAGAGAGCGGAGAGGAACCACTCATTGACGACATTGTTGTGTGTCTCTATTCTTCACAAGAAGAACCCTAGAAATCACTGAGTAGAAGATGATTGATATTGTTCTTGAAAAATTCACATTTAGGGTATATTTATTGTGTTTAAACTTTAAAAGATTTTTGGCGTTGTAAAAGTACTGAGATTTTCGCTTTTTGTTTTTGGGCGGGAAAACTGTTCTAAAATTCTAATATTCCCCATTTCTCTCCTTTCACCTTTCTTTTAGTGTCTGTTTGGAAAGTCACCAACTACTTACAATTGGGATAATTATTAGGTATTAATTACATTATCTACTAATTATATTATTGTATAATTACGATGATATATTTATTTCTCATAATATATTACAAGTTTGTTGTTTGATTGCATAAGTATAATTACATAGTTAGATTAAATTTTAAATGAAATAATTATGCACAAGTGTAATTTCACAGATAGATTAAATTTCAAATGAAGTAATTTACATATATTTTTTAAAATAATAATATTTAGTTTAGATACTTACAAGAACTAAAATATATATTTTGTAAGAACATCATGGAATTCATGTTTGATAAAATAAATTAATATTTTGAAATATAATATCATATAGCATTAATCAAATATTTGACAAAAACTAATATATCACTTCTAACTAAAATATAAACAACGTGTAATGTGAGGCAATACTACTAAAATAAGTAAATTAGAACCATGAATAAAACACAATTTCAAAATTCAAAAAAAAAAAGATAGAGTAACATATGTCAAATTCCAACATAGTAATAGTAAGTTCCACTCACAACTTAATATTAGGAAACGTAATAAGTTAATAACCACATTCAACAACAAAATTTCACTTCAATTGCATTACTCATTAAGGCCCGGGGTTGGATTAGGATTGGTCTTAGATGACTTACAGTTTATGTGGGACCCATACTATTCTTGTTGTTTGGCTTAGCCTCGGGCCTTAGATTATGGTTATTGTTATTGCATGTCATTCATCTTTCGGTTGTTATGTTTCTGTTACTATTGCGATTTCTATTGAAGTTACTAGTGAATTCTATTCTCTTGCTTTTTCTTACTTTATTTTCGTCTTCCTGGGCCAAGGGTTTATCGAAAACAACATCTCTGCTCCTATCGGGGTAGGGATAATATCGTACACATTACCCTCCCTTGGGTTTTTACTAGGTAGTTGTTGTTGTTGTTGTTTTAAAAAATAGAATAATAAAATATAAGCAATTACATGTAATCACAAAGTAAAGGTAGATAAATAAATAAATAAAATGTATAGAGAAAAATATATTTTAAAATGTCAATAGAAATTAAAAAATTAAAAAAATAATAGAATCAAAAAATTATAAAGAAAATAGATTAAAATAAAATTAAAAAGGAAAGAAAGTAAAAGCAACCTTGTAATTACACAATATAATTATCACCAATTATTATCCCCTCTTCCCCCCTCCCCCCCTGCCCTTGAGAATTGAAGAGTGTAATCACACCCCTCCAATTACACCAAATTTTATGTTGACCAAGTAAATAATTGGCCAAACAAATATATCAAACTATGTAATTACACCTAAATCCATTTTCAAGGTGACTTTCTAAACACACTCTTGTTGACTTTTCCTTTTTCTTTTTTATTTTCCTATACTTGTTCATTATCCTTCATTTCTAGAAGTATATTTTTAAGAATAACTTTTTTTATGTAAAAAATAGTACTCTCGCATCCCAAAATAGTTGTCATTTTTTCCACTTTAGAGAGTCAATTTGACTAATCTTCAAAGCTAAATCGGACTAAATCAACTAAATATTTTAAAAGGAAAATTTAAAAATTCAAAATTTATAAAGAAAAATACTATTGTACAAGTTACAATTTTTGTCATGCCAATACGATTAAGAAAATATTTTAAAGTATTAGCCAAAGTTTACAAGGTTATACTTTCGAGAAATGAAACATTGGCAAATAATTTGGGATCGAGGCAGTACTCATAGGAACAATTCCATCTATCTCAATTTGTGTTTGCTTTTTAGTTTGTCCGAGAATGTCGTACTTTCTAGGATATGAATAATTTAACTTTAAATTTTCTACGTTACTTTTAGTTAATGATATAATTTATAACTAAACAAATATTTATAGCTTGTTTACACTAGAAATTTGAAAAATAATTATTTTTTTCTTAAACTTTGTGTCATGTCCAACACCACACATGACTGAGACGGATAAAATACTTATAATTGGAGATACACATTTTGTGAAACGCCATTTTCTGACGTGACTAATGGATATTAACTAATAGAGCAGCATAAGCAAAAACAAAAGAGTATAACGGCTAGTATGGAAGTTGTAGGTACCTAATTAATTTTGTGAAAATATATATTTTTCTATTTTCATGACGTTCTAAAATTGTTTAAATACTTCAAATGTGATATGAATGTAATTTTAAGCATAGTTTAAATAGTTGAAAAAGAGTTTTTCCATTTCATTGAAAAGACGATTAATAATTTTACAATAACATCAAGGATAAAAAGTATAGTATAAAATATTTCGTAACATTAGTACAACAACAACAAACCCAGTATAATCTCATATGATGGGACTCGAGGAGTGCCTACTTTGTGAAGATAGGGAGGTTGTTTTCAATAAACTCTCGGTCGAGAAAAGCACCAGCATCACATTAATAAAGAATTACAACGACAAGAAACCATACAAAAGCAGTACAAATAACAACGAGATAGCCAGATTACCAAAATGAAAGAAATGACTGGTAGTCATAGAAATCTAATACCAATTAAATCCGAAAGTATGTACTAGTACTACAGGTATAACAAGGAGAACACTAGACTAACTACCCTACTAACTTAATCCTCGACATTCACACCTTCTGTTATATACCTAATGGAATTAAATACAAATTGTAAAGCTAAAGAGCCAATTGAGAAAATAGCACTTGAACAATATACAGCTAAACTATTATTGGAAGAGAACAAAGAATACAAAGATTAGAGAGAGGAAGAGAGAGAGAGAGAGAGAGATATTATTGTATTAAAATTTGAATAGCCATTACAACTGAGTTTCTTTCCTTATACTATTATATAGTTGAGATTCTCTTCTAACTAACTGTCATCCCCCTCCCTCCAACCCCCAACTAACATTGCCTAACCGCCTAACTAACTTTCCATATGAAATGACTACTATGCCCTTCTATTAACAGACTCGTAACAAATCCTTCCCGCTAAAAGTCGTTGTCCAAAAGGAGAAAGCGAGGAAACTGCTGCTTGAAGTGGACACTTGAACCACTTGACCAATCTTGCTTGACCTGCCTGTGATGCTTGGAAATGGATCGAAATTCTAGTGGTTGCTCTGGTTCTAATACAATATTGTCATAAGGAGAAAGGGATACTGGTAGATCA
This sequence comes from Nicotiana noctiflora, assembly GCA_032618575.1. Classification (NCBI taxonomy): domain Eukaryota; kingdom Viridiplantae; phylum Streptophyta; class Magnoliopsida; order Solanales; family Solanaceae; genus Nicotiana; species Nicotiana noctiflora. The sequence continues at coordinate 31,514 of JASVEL010012176.1, forward strand.
AGTACCATAAGAGCAGATCCAATCATTCAGTCAGTGACAATCAGTGTGCCCAATCTTTGGGTCGATCATTAAACACAGTGGCGAAGCCACATGTATATAAGGGTGGTCAACCGACCACCTTTTGTCGAAAAATTGCATTCTGTATATAGGTAAAATATTACGTTTTAGAGGTATATAACATATATTGAACATCCTTTATCGAAAAAAAATTTCACTTCTTTTAAATTTGAACACCCTCGAGAAAATTCCTAGCTTCGCCACTGATTACACATGCACCTGAGATACACCTCCAAACATTCATTCACTACCTCGGTTTGGCCATACGATTGAGGATGGTATGATGTAGAATGATGCAGTTGCACTCCTTGAACATCAAAAAGAGACTGCTAGAATTTACTGAGGAATACCACATCCCAGTCACTGACTGTTGTTTAGGCCAGTCCATGGAGCTTGTAAACATTATCCAAAAAACCTGAGCTATTGAGGCAACAATTTAGGGGTGTTTGATGGCAATAAAATGAGCATACCGTGATAATTGAATAGTGATTGGATTTTGGTAAGCCCTCGATAAAATATCATAGGTAATGTACGAGATGAGATTTGAAAACGACCTTATGAAGTAGTCTTTTTGGGATCACTTATGGAGATCGCATTTATATATGCACCTAGATTTTGTATAATTTTGGGGCATGTACATGATATATATGTCATACTTATTATGTATGTTATTTGGAGGCTTCTTGGATCTTAAGATCAAAATCTTGTGACTTTGAATTTGGTAACTTGTTTTGCTGTTAGGGTGTGTTAATAACTCAAATATTGTAATATGCTGAATTTACACTTTTGTCTTGTAAATATGTACAAAGGAGAAAACTTTTTTTTTTGAACTCGATAATTTGAAATTTATGTACAATACAAACTTGAGACAATGTTGAATAAAAGTATAATTTTGTTAGAAAGTTGCTTCAAACGTGTTGATTATTCAAGAAGGGTTATATCACTTTATGCTGATATTTTGACATTGTATTTTATTTTTAAAATAATTTATGAAATGTATTTTCAAAAATAAAGATACTGCACTCTGGACCTTATTGCATGGGCCTATTTCCACTACTAAATCATTCTAAATTTTTTTATGAATTAATATTTTCTGAATATTGTCAGTAGTAAATTAGATTTGTTTCGTGTACCCTCCCAGCTGAGTTGCTACACCTCCAAATATCTCCACAAGAACTCCATCGGGACATTTCGTAACATCAGTAAAATCTAGCTTATTTCATTTCTTCCTCACTGTTGTACTAATGCCATAAAAATCACTGTCCTTAGCCTTTTCTTTATTCCTCTTTTAGGGTAAAGAAAACAAGAAGGTGTAGTATGTATCAACCATTCAGCCAGACAACTGATGAAAACTGGTGTGACTGGAGAAAATAACTAATCAGAAAATAATAGTAAGTAAATAACTTTACACATGTAATAAACACACATCAAAACAAATTTAATGAATCATCTCTTCATAAAGTAGTTTCCCTTTGCTTGGAGATGGTCCTTTATGTTTGACATGAATCTTCCTTCTTTCATATCCTTCTTGACTAATGGATGATGAAGGACTCCAACTTTTTGATGAACATTTTCTGTAAGTTGAACATGAAGATGCTGCTTCTGTTTCAAGTATTTTATCATCTTCCTTGCCTTTGACATCCCCTTGTTTACTACTATTGTTAATATTATTATCACCTCTATGAACATATGGACTTGACTCTATCGGGTTGAAGTCAATAGAATTATCAGTACTTCCTTCCATTATATGGCTCAAAGTTTTAGCCACCTGCATTAACAAAATGATGAGTCAACAGTGTGGGAAAAACCATAAGGAGTGTCTTATATGATGGACGAAGGGACAAGCTTACAACAACAACATACTAAGTATAATCCCGCAAGCGGGTCTGGGAAGGATTGTGTGTCATTATGATACTCAAATTAAATGTCGGGATTTTAAGATCATGTTGATGAAGATTATAATAGTTTAAGGGGAAAAAAAATATGGATCTACTAATCATATCTCATAGAATCAGAAAATTCAAGAGAAAAATAAGTCTCATTTAGGGTGTGTTTGATACGAAGGAAAACATTTTCTGGAAAATGTTTTTCAATTTTCTCATGTTTGGTTGGCTTAAATGTTTTGGAAAACATTTTCCTTATCAATTCATTTTCCTCCAATTGGAGGAAAATGTTTTCCTTATCAAAAGAAGGGAAAATATTTTCCAAAGCTCCTTCTCAACCATTCTCACCCTCACCAACCCACCCGACCCCCTCTCCAAAAAACAGTTTTTTTAGAAAAATTTCAGTTTTTCCGTTACCATCCACCCTACTACCACTCCACCCCACCCCGCAAAAAAAATTTTCTTTTACCTTAATTTTTTTTTTTTTTGCAATTTCAAATTTCTGTATTTTCATTTTTCTGCACCACACAGCCCCTACCCCTACCCCCTCCCCCGAAAAAAAAATGTATTTATTTTACCTTAAATTTTTTTTTTTGCAATTTCAAATTTTTATTTTTTTATTTTTCTACACCACCCAGCCCCCACCCTACCCCCTCCCCCCAAAAATCATTTTTTTACCTTAATTTTTTTTTGCAATTATTTCTTCTTTTTATTTTTCTCCACCACCCATCCCCCCACAAAAAAAGTATTTTTTTACCTCAAATTTTCTTTTTGAAATTTCAAATTTCTATTTTTTTTTCGTTTTACTGCCCCCTGCCCCGCTCCCACCCTCTGCCCCCCCCCCCCCCCAAATTAAAATATATTTTTTAGTTTTTAATTATATTATTTATCAATTTAAAGACTCAAAATTTTACAAGTTCCAAAATTATGAGTTTGGAGGTTTATGTGTTTGGAAGTTTACGGGTCTAAAATATGTGGTTTTTGCGTTAAAAAGTAAAGCATCACCACTAGTTCCTTTAGATTGTGTCAATTTTTAGAGACTTAGGGAATGAATGGGGGAGGTGGGAGGGGAGGGGTGAGGAGAGTTGCATAAAAAAATATTTTTCTAAAAAAAACTATTTTCTACTCTCTAACCAAACAATAGAAAATATTTTCCGGAAAATGTTTACCACTTACCAACCAAACAAGAGAAAATAAGTGATAAAACCACTCATTTTCCATGAAAACATTTTCTAGGAAAACATTTTCCATGGTTCCTTCATACCAAACACACCTTTAGTATAACGTTACAAGCAAAACTTACCCATTCCATTGTATGCCTTTTATTAGGATCCTTTTTGAGACATTTTTCTGCTATTTCAACCATCCAAAATAGCTGATGGAAATCATGGGAATCCAGAATTCTCTTGTCGACTAGACGAGGATAATTCCTTTGCTCCAACAGAGGCATTGCCTGCACGTAAAAGGGATGTCCTATTATGTAATACATTTAACATCTTAGCAGGTGCATATGACCTTTGGGATTTTCTTTTCACACGCCTAGCTACTTCATATATTCCTCGTATTTTTGCTTAATAGAAAAAGGAAGGAGAGAAGAGTAAATACTTGTCTCACGAGCTGTATAGTATCATTATTCAGAACGAAACAAGCATGCGTTATATGGTGAAATGTAAGAAACGGTCTATTTAATTTACCCATTCAACAAGACTTTTATCTTCAGGATAATTGTCTGTGGTCTTGAGCCCAGTGATCAGCTGCAGCAGGACAACCCCAAAAGCATAAACATCTGCTTTAGTTGAGAACTTTCCACTTGCTGCATATTCTGGTGCCATATATCCAAGAGTGCCAACCACATTGTTACCAGAAGAATTTTGTGATTCATCATGCCCCGCTTTTGCAAGTCCAAAATCTCCTAGCTACGTGATCGATGTTACATAGTTAGATAAAAATATATGTCTAACTAACCCCTAAGCTAAATGAATGTCAATTATCCATGCATTTTATGATCATGTCCATTTTAATCTCTCCACATTTCACACCAGAGCATTTCACCTTAATTTGCTTGAACCAAACTAAGGTTATATCTAAACTTACTAATTAGTGGATCCTACATAATCACGAACAACAGTGTATGTTAGCATTCTGAGGTAACTTATTTGTTAATATGCTATGGATATAATTAATCCATGGACAACATACCAGTGATTCATGATCATGTGTGATGAGGATGTTGTTAGGTCTGATATCTCTGTGGATGATGTTATGTTTGTGAAGATATTCTAATCCTCTGGCAGTACCCAAAGCTATTTTCATCCTCCTCTCCCAATCTTGAGGCATTCTTATATCTCCTGCAAAGTATAAAACAGTTATGTGTCAGCATATATAGATGTTCCAACTTGGACGGATTAGGTTGGGTACAAATATGTATATTGGTGGGTCATTCGATCCCCCGAGTTTTACTATTCTGAAACTAATGCATTATCAATTTACCTGACAAGAATTGGTCTAGTGAACCATTGCAAACGTACTCATAGACAAGCAACCTTTGGTTTCCTTCAGAGCAAGACCCTAACAACATAACCAAATTTGGATGCCGAGCCTTGCTAAGAACCTCAACTTCACACTTGAATTCTTTATCTCCTTGAAGGCTCATACCTTTGTGCTGCTTCACAGCAACTCTTAGCCCATTCTTTAAAACTCCTCTATAAACAGAACCAAAGCCACCTTCCGATAGAAAGTTCTCATTGGAAAACCATTCTGTTGCTTTTTCAAGCTCCATATAGCTGAAGTCTTTATGCCATCCCATCTTTGGCCTTTTGTTCCCACAAATTGAACATTCAGGTGTTTTGGATATTGCACCACAAAAATATTGATCAATAATCATCTCCACTTTTTCTTTGTCAACAGCTTGATGCTTTACGGTTTGGTCATTGGAAACGTGGGAAGGTGACTTTTCCGTTGTTTTTGCTTTCTGCTGAGAATAACTAGAGGAACTACTAGGATTTTCCAAGCTTGAACTTGAATTTACTACGTCACTTGCTGAAGATTTTTGTACCAAGTTTTCACAAAACTCTGAGGGCTTTCCCAGAATACTGCTTGCTTGTTCTTTGCTTGAGGTTCTCACAAGAGAAATAACTTTAGAGTCTACAATTCATCAAAAATAAATGGCATTATAGCACTGTCAAACATAAGCAAAAATGTATTGACGGAAGAATATATTACTTTGATAGAAATTTCAGGGTGATCATATATATTACTTACCTTGCTGAGGAGAAGTAAGTTCATCTGATGAGTCATCGTCGCCTGGAATCATTTCATCATAAGAAAATTTATTTCTGGTAAGGGAGACATTGGTGTTCTCCATTAATGTTAGTGGCCCTCTTACATCTTCTATGGAGTTGTCACTTTTCAATTTTGATATTCCACATGATAGCTTCTCCATAAAATACCTCTTCTCCTTTTTCATTTCCCTACAAACAAAAAAGCACAATCTAAGTTAAAGAAAAATGGCTCAAAGCTATAATGTTTTATACTACAAACTTCACGTAGGTTCAAGTGGTAGTGTAAACAAGAATTCAACAATTCAAGATTATTTAACTATTCAATTTCTACTTTGGTGTTGCTTTCAAATCAAACTAACTTTTCAATTATCACTTTATATTCCATTCTACTACCAGTTAGGGTAGACTGTCTGCATAGCACTTAAGAATGTGGCCCTTCCCTGAACCTTGTGTGAACACGGGATACTTTGTGCACCAGCTGCCGATTCAGTTTCAGGTCTAGTCAAACAGAGTTATACAAAACGGGATATAGGAGTAATAAATATCCAATTCTGTAAAACCCTAAATGGTAGTACTAATTAAAATCGTGCATTTCAGCTACCTAATTTGAGTTTCGGGAATCTGTGAACTTTTTGATGTTATCACTAACCTATCTAGAATGATCCAAGTTGCGTCCAGCCTCTTGATTGCAATCACAGCTACCAACTTTCGTGAATTTCCAGCTTGAATTTCTATGTGAAACTTCACCTGCAATACCAAAAATATTCAAAGAATATGTGAATGTATTATCCCGCAATTGCTCGATTTTGTGCTTTCTTGCATTTTTTTTTTGAACAACTTGATCCAAATTCTTTTTCTTTTCCGTTCCTGAGCCGAGGGTCAATTGGAAACAATCTCTGCCTTTTCGGATAGGGGTAAGGTCTCACTTTGTGAGACTATAGTGGGTAGTTGTTGTTGCTGTAAATTAATCCAAATTCACTTATCAATTTTGTTTATTGTTATTCCGTTAGGTAGTTGCATGGCTGCTCTGTTACCCTTCTGTAAAATGGCTATAACTTCTCGTAAGGCTATTCAGATGACAAAAGGTCTAACAAAACTAGACTTGTAGAACATCCATCTAAAGGCAGTACACCACATAACTCATATCTTTAGAGTTATTATTGTTGTTGTATTGAGCTTCCTTTTGGTGTCATAATTTTCTTTTTAAAGGCAGAAATAATTTTGGATCAAAAGCTTAACATGAGACAAAAATTACTATTTAATTTTAATAATGGAATAACAAAACTATGATTATGGTTCTGTTGATGTGTCCATTCGCCTCATATTTCCTTTTACAAATCATAATTCATGAAAGAGCGAACAAAAAATGGAAAATGAAAAAGTATGGACTATTCTTACAAATTATTTGCCGTATGACCTTTTAGGCCACTCTTTTAGTTATATATCCATGTTACTTTAGTAGGCTATATTCCGCCTTTAAAAGTAGTTGGGCGAATTCTTTGCGAAAATAGCGATAGCTAGTCAGTTTTCGTACTGGTAATTTAAAAATAACTAGTGTTTGCTAAGTCATTGAAAAATAATTAATATTTTGCTGTAACATGGAAAGTTCAAGCATATACTGAAGATTGGTGCACTTGTGTATGAATTTGCAACATATTATGCTGGAACTCCAACACACGGAAAGTTCTAGCATAATATACTGAAAATTGGAGCACCTATGTATGAACTTCCAGCATATTATGCTGGATCAGTGTATTATACTGGAACTCCATTATATTATGCTAGAATATTTTTCAGATTTTAAACTGTGTTTTATTTCAGATTTATCTTTACATGAAAAGTGGCTAAATTTTTGCTACTTTTGAAATTGTGGCTATTTTTCAATACTTGTAAATCTAGTTATTTTTGAATTTCACCCGAATTCTTTTTTTCATCCGCAAACAAATTGAGTAGAAATGATACGAGGTAGCCACTCTAAAGGGCTGTTATTTAGAAATTAGCTTGTGCGCCCTGAAATTTAGTTTTTCGGTTCAAATTTTCAAGATACAAATGTCATGAATTATCCATCAGTTAAGATTTTAAGTTTAAAATTTCAGAAAAAACACGTACGGAC